>CM076581.1:1420702622-1421078723 GCA_034641835.2 Pinus albicaulis | reverse complement strand
TTGACAAATACTTTGTTTTCACTTGAAGCCTCCAAAGCCAATTTTCAGTCAAGTTCAGCTCAAAAAGCCCTCCCACTAGGTCAATTAGGGTTTCATATTTGTAATATTCCTAATTAGCCCAAGCTAATAGGAATATTTCATTCTATCTTTAATTTTATTTATTGATGAATAAAATGTAAAGGAGGACATGAAAAACTTCTAAAACATAAAAATAAATCAATGCCCAATGTGAAGAGAGAAAAATCAGGGCTTTCTTAATAAAAGCCACTTGTGTGTGAAACAGGTTTGAGCTATTTGACTGGGTCAACAGGACCAAATCTACAGTGTTGTCTAGGTTCAATGTATCTACTAAAGGGACATCGCAGTTCTAGGAGGATCTCATGTGAAAGGGGTTAAGTGAATCAAGGTGGTTTAGGGTTTTGCACATCCTCATCTTATAAAAGAAAGGAGAAGGCTCAAGGAAAATTTTGTTGATGATATTTTGATTTTGAGATTGCTTGAGAAACTCAAACTCTCTTGGCTGTTTAGCTATAGAGAGAGGCATTTCCTGTTTAGGAATTCCTCTTCTTCCTTAAGGGTCTCTTGAAGGAGATTGCGCTGCATTGATCCACTATCCGAAATTTTGGCCAAGATTCACCTTACATTATAGCGCTTCTCACATTGAGAGTTGAGCTGTCTTGTGAGCTGCAGTAAGTGGAATCAGATCTATTCAGATCTGAAGAGTTCTATTGCATCTTTTCAGTGGGGAAGTCATCTAAACCATTGGCAAGAGTGCAATAGGTATTTTGAGCTTCATATTTTTATCTTGGCATGAGGCCAAAGTGTGCATCACTTCATCATCACAGTTAGTTTCAGAAACTGCATCATTTTACAGGCAGAGTTGTAGTGTACATTTGCTAGCTATTTGCAGGAGAGATCTCTGGTGAAAGGGCTCCTTTCCTTCACTGAGGTGATCCATGGATTGGAAAAAAAATCCATGTAATATTTCAGATCTGATCTATTGTGTGATATATTCTTCAGAAATTTTTTAATTTTACTGTAGATCCATGGTGTAGATCTCAGATCTATTCATTGTTCTTCACTTTCAGTTGAGATCCCCAAGGGAAATGTACTTAAAAGACATTTTTGGATATAGATCCCATTTAGATATATCATTTTGTCCTCTGATCTGTTATACATCTGAAAATTAATAAAAAAATGCTTCATATTTCTGAAAATAACGTTGTCTGGTCCATCATCCACTTCTTGTGTCATAAAGCTTGGGTTTTAGGCCTTTTCTTCAAGTATAGATCTGTATTCTTTAATGTAAGATATTTGAATCATATTATCAGATTTTCATACTGTTATCTCTACATAAAATCACTAAACCCTTCAGAAAATACGCTCTCTAAGATTCAGTAAACTTTATGCATAATTTAAGTCATGGGAAATCAGGGTTTTTAAGCCTAGTTGAGGAAGGAGGAACTGTTTAACTTAGCTAGAATTTTTTTTTTGAGCTGAAATTCGGAGAATAGGTCCCCCATGACCTAATATAAAATAACCTCCCTCCATTTCTCTTATTTTTATGCATATATTTGAATATACTCATTTTAAGGCAAAAATCATCACTTTTCCCCACCTTTTTGCCCATAAAATGCTGTGTAAGGTTTCTGCTGCATATTTAACTGAAGGTTAAGTTTTTTTAAATCTGTATCAGACATATTTTTGTAGCTCCACATTGGAAATAACTCGTATTATTCCCAATCTGTAGCTGTTCCTGAAAAAGGGATATTACAGTGGTATCAAAGCAAGATCTTTGACTCAGCCTGTGGCTTCAAGCCAATGTGATGTAGAGCAAGGAGAAATATCAGAAATCTGAATAAAATGAGTTTTACCTCATCATATTCTAGATCCATTAAGAGCCTCTTCAAGGAGGGTAGACAAACAAAGGAGGAATAAGAAGAAAAAAAAACTCCTAGAGGGTTTCAAGGAGAATAAAGTTGCAATGAGACCTGTATAAGGTTTCAAGAAGGAGAGGAAGACCCATTCACTTCCTACCCTCACAAAGAATATTCATTGTACAAAAAAAACAAGAGCATGGCTCCACCACTTGAAAGAATGACAGAAGAGGAGATTTCCCTGCTCCTTTTCTAGACCATGAAGGGTATTGAAGAAGATCTCAAGGAGATTGAAAGGGTGGAGATTTGTACTAGGGCTGGCACAACATTGAAGGAGCAGCCTTCAGTAATGGAGGAAGACTACATAGTTGCAGAAGAAGCTCTTGCTTCTACATCCCACCAAGGTGTGATTAAAAATTCATCTGTTGTCATTTCAACACATTGTATGAGGAGATCTACATTTCTGTATGCTGTTGATTTAGAGAAAAAAAGTTGCATTGCGTTGTGCAGAAGTAGTAAGGAAGAAAGGAGACACCATTCCTCATGAGGGCATTCAAATTACAACTTCATTCATGAAGAAATCGAGGAAGAAATGATGAGTGGTAGACATCTTGAAGTGAGAAACCTTTTCTCCTTTCTAGATGCCTCTTTCTCAATGAGCACTCCCCAGCTCAAAGAGAAAATTCTACCTGCAGAAGATCCAAAACCTCAATGGTTTTGGAAGAAAATATATGAGAGGTATTTTCTTGAAGATCTCAAAGGGATTGCATTTCAAAAGCCCTTGAAATGCAGAAGGTGTGAAACCATGAGGACACAAAGAGGAGATGGGGAAGAGGGCCAGCCTCATTCCTATCCATTGCAGAAGGTTGGATTGCACAGGGGAAGCATGGAGGGTCTTCTCCACTCATGTATTCAGTCATCTCTCATTGAGGAGTTCGCATTATGTGAATATTATGGCACCATCCATGGGCAACATGTGTCATCACTATCAAAGGATGAGATCCTGAAGATTGCAGAAGGCAAAGAGGAGGGCAAGCTTCACATGGCAAGAAACATTTTTCCCTCTTTATTTCAGCACAATAATGCAAAAAGAAGGTAAGTGATCCATTCAAGCAAAGCAAGGACACATAAGTCCATACATCCTTCCATGATCTATGCCTTGATGTCTCCTTACTTGAAGGAATTCCACCAAGGAGTTCCCATGATGAGTAGAAGAGCAAAGTGTTCCCTCAACCTTGTGCATCAATGTCATCTCTTTCTAAGAGGGAAGCCAACACAACATTGGAGACTTTGGGTAAGAAGCATGCTTATGTAAATCACATCTTATTTTATGATTTCATGTATTCTCTTACTTTATATTTGCAAGCCATAACTCCTAAGGGGAGTGTTTTACCTTACAAGCTTCATGGCCAACTATGGGCCAAGATTATTTTCAAATATGGCCACTCCCTTGATGGGCTAAGGGAGGTGTTGAAACATGATGGGTGCTTCCCAAAAGAACCAAATATACATTTCACTTTCAGCCATGGTGAAATTATAAGAGGAGCAAGCAAGTGACATGCAACCCACTTACCACATCTAGATCTTAAGCGGGAAGGAGATCACTTGCGCTAGTTCTTATTTGGTGAGTTTGGCTATCACCCAAAGTTTTTGATTTTCTTGTCTCATGTCATGTACTCCAATAAAATAATGCATAAGAAGAAGGAATTTTTGTTTTGTTTGATGAGGAGAGAGTATGGACACCCCATGTTGAATTTCATGTCCATACATCTACTTGTATTCATGTTGTATGTACATGTATTTCTATTTAGAATGAATACCATAATCGTGTATGTACTTTGGGTTGGGAAAAGATGTAACCTTCTCATGAAATGGAATATGGGAGAATGTTTATATCATGATGTTAGTGATGCTCCAATATTTATTGTAAACATGAGGGGAGGAATGATACATTGGATGAATGTATCCATTGGGAGTGCAATTCCCCATATTCATTTGTATTTCAAGAAGATGATGGAACCTTATATGGCTGCTGCATTGTGTATTGTGTTCTCTTATGCAAAATGTCATGTATTTAGTTTGTGTCATGAAAGGAAGTCTCTCACATGGGATAAATTGGAGCTTGACATGTGTTGCTTGAATTCCATTCAGCCAACACTCATTATCCTCTATCATTTCCAAGCTTTGAAGAAGCTTATTTCAGCAAACAAGTGGTGGGATGGCCCCTTATTATGCTATGATTTGAAGCAACATGGGAAGGAAAAATTTCCACATAACACCTTTGGCATGTAAGGGGTCCAAAAGGAAGAGTCAAATCAGCTCACTCTTTCTTCTTTTGAGGAAGAAAATAGATCCATGCACCACTCCATTGATGGGAGGAGGATTGTTGGTGAAAAACACGATCATGTTACATATGTTTTATATTCTGATTTCATGTACTCTTACACCATGTTTTTGTAGGCCATGACTCCAAGGAGGAGTGTTATATCATGTGAGCCTCTTGGCCAATATTGGGCCCCAAAAATTTCTGAATTGGGCCACTCCCTTGAGAAGAAAAGGGAGATTTTGCAAGATGATGGGTGCTTCCCCAAAGCACCAAATATATATCACACTTTCAGCCATGGTGATATGGTGTAGGAAGCAAGTAAGTGGTGGGAAAACCACTTACCATATCTACATTTGATGCAAGCAAGGGATACCTTGCGTTGGTTCCACATGTGGGACTATGACCCACCTCCATATGTGCAATTTTCTGTTTCAAGCACATTTTTTTGATTCCCTATCTTGATAATGTACTTGTAATTCTATGGGGGTGTATGGGGAAAGAAGGAAGGATGGCATGTGCCTCAGAATGTCTATTGTCCATGTACTTTATGTTTTCTTGTTCCAGGGAGAGCATGGGGGCAAACCATGCTTGTTTCATATGATCTATTGTCTCCTTATTGGATGAACTATTTTCATCTCATGAGAACCTTGGAGGAGCAAGACATGGATGGATGGATTGGTGAGCACTTGGCTTCTGGGGGAAGCTTATCTTATGTTGGTGTCACCAAGGAGGAGAATTTGCAGCGCTCACCTTGTAGTTGCTTGAGGACAAGCAACAATTTTGGAGGGGAGGACTGTAATATTCCTCATCAGCCTAAGCTAATAGGAATATTTCATTCTGTCTTTAATTTTATTTATTGATGAATAAACTGTAAAGGAGGACATGAAAAACTCCTAAAACATAAAAATAAATTCATAGCCAATGTGAACAGAGACAAATCAGGGCTTTCTTAATAAAAGCCACTTATGTGTGAAACAGGTTTGAGCTATTTGACAAGGTCAATAGGACCAAATCTACAACGATGTCTAGGTTCAATGTATCTCCTTAAGGGACAGTGCAGTTCTAGAAGGAGGACCCCATGCGAAAGGGGTTAAGTGATTCAAGGTGGTTTAGGGTTTTGCACATCCTCATCTTATAAAAGGAAGGAGAAGGCTCAAGGAAAAGGTTGTTGATGATATTTTGATTTTGAGATTGCTTGAGAAACTCAAACTCTCTTGGCTGTTTAGTGAGAGAGAGAGGCATTTCCTGCTTAGGAATTCCTCTTCTTTCTTGAGGGTCTCTTGGAGGAGATTGTGCTGCATTGATCCACTATCCAAAATTTTGGCCAAGTTTCACCTTACATTACAGCGCTTCTCATGTTGAGAGTTGAGTTGTCTTGTCAGCTGCAGCAAGTGGAATCATATCTAATCAGATCTGAAGAGTTCTATTGCATCTTTTCAGTGGGGAAGTCATCTAGACCATTGGTAGGAGTGCAATATCTATTTTTAGCTTCATATTCTTATCTTGGCATGAGGAAAAAGTGTGCATCACTTCATCAGCATAGTTATCTTTAGAAACTACGTCATTTTGTAGGCAGAGTTGCAGTATACATTTGCTAGCAGTTTGGAGGAGAGATCTCCAATGAAAGGGTTCCTTTCCTTCAATGAGGTGATCCGTGGATTGGTCAACCAATCTATGTAATATTTCAGATCTGATCTACTGTGTGATATATTCTTCAGAAATTTCTCAAGTCTACTGCAGATCCATGGTGTAGATCTCAGATCTATTCATTGTTCTTCACTTTCAGTTAAGATCCCCAAGGGGAATGTACTTAAAAGGAATTTTTGCATATAGATCCCATTTATATATGTCATTTTTTCCTATGATATGTTATATATCTGAAACTTAATAAAACACATCTTCATATTTCTGAAAATAACGTTGTCTGGTTCATCATCCACTTCTTGTGTCATAAAGCTTGGGTTTTAGGCCTTTTCTTCAAGTATAGATCTGTATTCTTTAATGTAAGATATTTGAATCATATTCTCAGATTTTCATACTTTTATCTCTACATAAAATCAACAATCCCTTCAGAAAATACGCTCTCTTAGCTTCAGCAAGCTTTCTGCATAATTTAAATCATGGGAAATCAGGGTTTTTAAGCCTAGTTGAGGAAGGAGGAACTATTTAACTTAGCTAGAATTATTTGTTTGAGCTGAAATTTGGATCATAGGTCCCTCATGACCTAATATAAAATAAGTTCCTACCATTTCTCTTATTTTTATAGATATATCTGAATATACTCATTTTAGGCCCAAAATCATCACTTTTCCCCACCTTTTTGCCCATAAAATGCTGTATAAGGTTGTTGTTGCATATTTAACTGAAGGTTAAGTGTTTTAACATATGTATCAGACATATTTCTATAGCTATACATTGTTAATAACTCATATTATTCCCAATCTGTAGCTGTTCCTGAAAAAGGGATATTACAATATGTTCCAAGGTCATCATTTCCAAAGAAGACTACCATTCAGTTTTAGAGCCTACACATAAGGTAATGTAAAAGCTTTACACTTTTTCAGAAGTGTTGAAAAGTCTATCAGCAGAAATTTGGTAAGGTAGGAGGTCCGCTCCTTAATGAATACATCTTGCAGCAAGGAATATAGGAAACATTTGCTCTTAAGGAAAATTAGGGTTTTGCACTTGATAGTCCAACAGAGTGCCAAAAAATTAATAAATTGCATAAATAGCCAAAGAAGGTGTTGAAGCTACTGCTAAGGAAAATCCTCCTAGGGGTGTTTAATGAACTGTCAGCCAAAAGGAAAATTTAAGTTAACTTGATGATGAAAGCAACAGAGGATTTTGAAGCTGCTCTTGCGTACAAACATCACAAAATCAACAGAATAAACATGTCGAATTTCCAGAATCAGGAAAAAGAAAAATTCAGTGATCTTGGCAAACTAGAAGCAAGGAAGGTTAAAAGGGTTGAGGTGAGTTTCATGGTGCAAATTACACAAGGTTTTTTGAAGAGGCTGCTATTGTGTACAGTCCTCCCAAAGTTTTCCAAGGTGAATTTCTTCTTCCCTAAAAGGATATAAGTGTAAATAATATCAATAGGAAAGGTAAAATTCAAGGTTTTCCACTCACCTGACAAATAAATATGATTTGAGTTTTAGGGTGAGAACAAAAGAGGTGTTGAAGATGTTGCCTTGTGTTTGAGTTCCTAAGGTTGTCAAGAGTGAATCTAGTATGCTTCAAAGACCAAAGGGAAGAGCCACTTCAATGTTTTCATGACAATTTCTAAGAGAAGGTGTTAATGGACATTAATAAGCTAGAGAGAGTCAACTTTATGACTCAAGAAAAACCTACAAAACATAGATGTAAAAGGTATCAGTAAGAAAGGTAAAATTAGTGTTTTTAGTCACCTACAAAACATAAGGAGAAAAGAAGGTTTTGACAGTGCTGCTATCAGAAAACCCCATCAGAAATGTTTAATGATTTTGTCATTCCTCAAGGAAAAAACAAAAAGGTCTAAATCATCTTTTCAAGTCACCTGCAAACAAAAGGTCAAAGAATAACAGTGAAAAAGGAAAAAAGATGTGTAAATATTAGGAAGTGGTTTCCAAAGGTAAATCAAATGCCACATACCTATAGACCTCATCTAAACACTTATATGAATCATTTTTTACTTGAAAAGAGTTAAAATTTTAAGGAAAGAATAAAATTTGAGTTTTTAAGTAAAACTGGGAAAAAATTTTGTGGTGTTGCGCACCTGGAGTCGGGCACTATGCCCGTGGCATTTTTTCCTGTGTATTTTACAAAGGCGTTGCGAGCTTGGAGTTGGGAATTGCACACCTGGAAAGGCATTGCGCGCTTGCCTGATTTACCCAACAGGCCCTACAAAGAACCTTGATGTTGCACACCTAGCACAAGGCACTGCGCCTTTGGCCAACCTGACTCACCGATTGCCTGAGCATTGTGCACTTGGCTAGGAGGGCCTTCTGCACCCTGAAAGAACTCAAACATCTCAGAATCCCTCCAAGTCTCTACCAGGTGTCCTCCTAGCACACTAAATGGTAAGTGGTTGCCCTACCATCATCCTCAAAGCATTTTGATGATTTAATTAAGGGAAGGAAAACCTAAGGAGAATACCCTACATTTTATGCTTGAAAACACGGTTTGTCATTCCCTCATCTGCCTATAAATAAATATCAGTTAGAATAGGGGTAAATTAAGGTGGTTGCATTGGTTTGAAATTGGTCATCCATCAAAGCTTAACATAATAATCAGTCCCTTATATTGCAAAAATATTGACACTAGATGCCCTCCTTCATCTCAAATTGTCATTAGTGCAAGGTGTTTCACAGTAGAATTTGACATATCATCTGGGCTGCCTTCAAAATTATTTAGCCTCTGATTTAGCCTAATTTACACCCTCAATCACTCACCTCATTCACTAGTATACTACCACTCCATTACCTTATTCATATCAGTCTCACAGCAACCCTGGGGTTTTCTGAAAGGCAGAGTAGTCAAATGTCAGAAAGATAGAAAAGGGCAATGAAGAAGGAAGAAAAGAAGATGATGTCAGTAGGGTAGAGAAATTTGAAGAAAAGGATAGTGATGATGTGGGCAATGAAGATAGTAGTCATAAAAGTGCATTGAGGGAAATGAGGCACATAACAATGACGCACATATCAGTGAGGCTGATGTCAGTGAAGGAGAAAGAAACAAGGGAAGGGAAAATGATAGTAATGAGGTAAATGTCAGTGAGGCAGATTCCAAAGAGAAATCAAACAAATGAAGAATCAAACAGTGAGGAAAGAGAAGTGAGGGAAATAAGGAATATGAAAGATATGATGGAACCAATGAGGCTTAAAGAAAAAGAAAACCTTGAAACCTTAGTTGATCTATACCTACAAGCATCCCAAACACCATGAGGAAGAAAATTTTAATTTTTGACAAGTTTTTGAAATTTTGGTCTTTCAATGATTTAAAGTGCCAAGGGCGCAACACCCCTTGCGCTGCGCTCTGTTTTGGGGCACTATTTTGAGGAATGGTTTTTATTTTTGGGTTAATCTTGCCAAGTACATCACACATGTTGGGGTT
Source organism: Pinus albicaulis (assembly GCA_034641835.2). NCBI lineage: Eukaryota > Viridiplantae > Streptophyta > Pinopsida > Pinales > Pinaceae > Pinus > Pinus albicaulis. The sequence goes on along the minus strand of CM076581.1, from coordinate 1,421,069,429 downwards.
CCCATGTTTTGGAAATTTTGGCAATCCCAAAAGATTAGACAACATCAAAACCACTTTGGGACCTCAAGATCTAGCCCTCCTCGGTCCAGAGAGGGATCTCTCTATAAAGACGAAGGTATATGTCTTTGAAGCTTGATTTGAAGGTATTAGGCTAGTTATAAGGCACAAGGTTTGTTTTGTTTTGTTTGTTTGGTTGTTGGGAAAATATGAAGGAAGGGTTCAATACAAGACAAGGATGAGCAAAGAGGATTTTAGGAAAAGGAGATGATAATTGAGAGAACACTCGAGACCATTTGGAAATGGAGTCATGAAATGGTTTACTTGCTATTCAGTATCCAAGGCTTTCAATTGGGCTAGTCATCTAAAGCATAGGATCTTAAAGATGATAGTGTGGTATGAAATGATAAGGAATGAAGGTGAATGACAAGGAAACCTCCAAGGTGACCACATAGGAAATAGATTTAGGGACAGGACATGCCATTAAACACCTATGATCCACCCCTAAAAGGTTAACTCTTCAGACAAAGGAAACATTTAAGATTTAAACACAAAGGTGAAAGCTTGAGATCAGAGAAAGGCTTTGAACTTTCAATGCTTTGACATCCAACTTAAGGGAAATTAGAAAGGTTTAATTGATTGAAAAAGACCCTAGTGAGATAGAGTCGGCATTCTAAACTCCCAGTATCCCAATTATTTCAATTAAAACCCAACAAGAACATCTAAGAACAGATTCATAAATTCATACATAAATTAGCAGTGAATAACGCTACTACACTGGTTAAATTATCTTGAATTAGTTCCTAGATAACACATATAGTAGAAAACATAAAATATAAGAAGAGCAGGAGCAGTAGGGTACCATGCGAGGGTATATCCTAAGCCAAGTTTCTGATTCTTACTAGAGAAATGAAGTGTAATGAATTATAGAAGGAAAACAGAGACAAAGTAAGAATACATCACCGCTGCTTTAAATCAAGATCCAAAGAAATGTGTTTGTCATATTAAAGAGCAGCACCAGTCATGTACAACATTGTCCAACAGCTTGATATTCAGTCTGAAAACATCTTCCTCAGCCTATCTTACAACTTTACACACAGAACTATATCTCAAGAGAACCGCTTACATTTCACAGAAATATGATCAACAACCAACAACAACAATGTGTTTTTCTTGAGTTCTTATAGCTGAAAGAGAGGCAAAGGAGGTAGGTGAAACACTAAATGGAACATTAAAAAAAAATTAGGAGAAGAGGGATCGAGGCCCATTCTGTCTTAATATCTATGCATTAATCCTCATTACTCTTTGGGTGAAAGAGTGGTCTTTGACAGGCTGATATTTACTCCAGGTATGTTCTTTGATGTACTTCTAGCTATAGTACTCTGCAGTACTCTGGTGAATAAACAAAAAGACAGATAAATGACTTCAGGTCTGCCATACTGCATAACAAATGTTCTGGTAGCATTAGGACTTCTGTCAGGGTGGAAATATTCTCAGGAACACGATGCAGAATAAAAACAGTATGGGTACTTTGTCCTTTCTCGGGAGGGAAACTTCTGCTAAGGTGAAATAATGATAATATTATTTCTGTGCTTTAGGCCTCATTAGGCCTTCTGTGTTGATCATAAGGTATTCAATCTGGTACATTAACCCTTTTTACACTGAATTAAGGGTTAAACTCTTCAAAAACACGCTTAATACCTCTTAATCCTTCACTGATACTCTTTGTTGCTTCATCAACTGTCTCTATCAGTGAAAATGGAACTTTAATGGCACTGGAGGTTTTACAAAGTTTAAACACTAGTTCTTTGATGAAATATTTTGTTTAGAAACCTTCCCAAACATTTCTCTACAATATCAGGCCCTGAAAATGGCTTTCTCTGCGCTCTGTGTGACTATAACAGTGACTGTGAGCAATGGCGGTTTCCACCACCTGTAACCCTGCAAAACACACAAAAATGTTAATAAAATCCATGCGGGGTGATGGTGGATGCAATGGAAGGCTGTGAGAATGGCAGCGCAACATGATGGATGAGGTGAATGCACTGGAAGATGGCTGAAAAATGCTCTGAAATGGTGGAAATCTGATCTGATGGAGGTTTGGTGGAGGAATGCATGTGGACCGTCCGATTAGATGGAGTCACGATGATCGACGATGGGGATTCATTAATGGAAAGACTTATGAAGTTAGGCGGAATGATATAACCTTTTAATGTAAAACATTAAAAGTTTAATGTTGGTGGGAGAAAAGGTTTTTTAATGTAAATCATGAAGTTTGGACCTTTGAACAGAATACAAAGGAAACGCCTGAGAACGTAATGAAATAGGTGTGAATGGTGGGACCCGGTCATGGGTGGAGGGAGATTGATTAGGACCGTTAGATCTTAAGAGGAGATCAATGGCTGCGATGATCCGATGAGGTTCTATGGTCACACGATGAGAACAATGTAAATGGAGTGAGAGATGCAATGAGGGCCGTGGATCAATACAGATCAACGGTCGACATCTGTATATGGACCTTCGGGAACAAAAATTGGGGAAGTGTTTTTCTAGGAAAAATAGCTGCTTTCGCGAGGAAAAAAGCGGGTAAGGTGGTTTTCACTTTTCGAACGTGATATAGGTCTCTGGCTGACACGTGGCTTTCAAAAACTGTGCATATCGCGTAAATTCTAACTGTTAAATCCCAGACGAGGAAACAATGTGATATTGATGCTAGCCATTGGCTCTGGGCTCATGAGATCCGACGGTGATGGATGGAGCGTGATATGAGAAAGTGTGTGGTCAGTAAGGTGGGGGCCAATCAAAGGTGGTTTGATTGTGGACCATTCGATCATTGCGATGGATGGTTGAGATCTGTAGAGGAGAAACATAGGCGGAGGATATAGTTAGTGGGCAAGAGGAATCTGAGCCATTGGATCAAGAGGGATGAATGGCTGCGATTCAATCAGAAGCGGAGGAGGCAAGGGCCAAAACTCCGATGGGCAATGGTTGCGATTACCTATGGACCATTGGATCGACTGCAGATCAACGGTTGTGATTGGATCAGAGGGTGACGAATTGGGGAAATGGGGCAGAGAAAGATCAAATGTTGGCCATTGGTTCTTGTGGATTCAACGGTCAGGATCCAATCGGGGAATCGGAAGAGTGGCACAACAAAAAGTTCCGATTGGCGATGGAAGCGGCGCTGCGATGGCCGTTGGATCTAATTGTGAATCAACGGTGGAGATTATCATCGGGGGGTTTAAAAATAAATGTTACTGGGTGCAATGAAATGGGTGTGGGAAGTTAGATCTATTTAGATCAATGGCTGGTAATGCTCCAAAATCCAACAGAACAAATACACCTCGCATCAGAGATTTTCATCTTAACAAAGAAAACGTGCTCTCGAACATCTTCTGATTCCAATAAGCACCATATGCTTTAGTGCTTGGTCTTAGCGCTCATGTGCATGGAGGGGAAGTGGTTAGGGGCTGGATGAAAGGGGCTAAGCCTACTTTATGTAAAATGTGGGTTTTTTGGCCTAAAAACAGAGTTTTTAAGGCTAAGAAGAGGTTTTCGGTAGGGGGAAAAAGGGATTTTTAAGCCAAAAAAAGGGTGTTTGTCAGATTTAAAGGGGTGATGGGATGATTTAGAAGACTTAGGAAGGGATTTTTTGGGGCCAAAGGGGAAAATTGAGAAAGGGAAAACAGGGTTAAAATGGGAAATTTTGCAGGGATACAAAGGGCAAATGGAGGCTTTTCTGAGCATAATGTTTTCATAGACAATGAGGCTTTTTTGATGGAAACAGCAGTGAAGATCTTTCCAAAGGGAAAGGGCACACTAAGGCTTCAAGGATGAGAGATTTTCATAGGAAATGTATCTCTTGAAGGCTCAAAAAAATATTTAGCCACCTGTTTGCTTGACAAAAAATTCATAGGTGGCTAACAGTGGCTCCACATGGGGATGGCATCTTCTTTAAGGTGTCAAGAATTCAGAAAATAATGTTTGGAGTAGGCCAGATGCTCGATCCTTAAACCATATTTCTTCTTTGATTCAGATGTTACAAACATGATGGATATTAATCAGCAGAAAACATTCCCCAAACAATCTACCTACCCATCCTACAGTCCTAACATTTTTTCTTCAAGGTGCATTTGAATTTGCAGACCTTCTTCATCATTTCTTTTTATTGAAAGTAGAAAAAACACTATTCTATATCTACCTTTATTCCTCCATGAGACCAGATTAGACTATTGGCCTCATATTTTCTCTACCTAATCTAATATCTGCTAGGATTAAACTGTCTAGTAGATTTCTTCTCTACATTCTATGACAGAAATTTAAAAACAGTCAAACCAAGATTAGACAGTCTAGTTTGCTATGGATCCATGGCATAAAGACAGCTGCACATCGACTGAAATTGCAGAAACTTGAAAACAAAACTTCGAAGGCTTGAAATCTTGAAACTTTGAAGCATCCTTCTTTCCTTTGTGACTCAAGTATTGACCTTGTTAGAGTCACTTTCTTTTTCACTTCAGATCTGGTTTTGGGCTTGTTAGAGCTGATTATTATTATTTCTTTGTTGGTCCAGATTTTGAGCATTTTAGGACCAGCTCCTTTTACTTCCTTTGGCTCGGGTTTTGATCATGTTAGAGCCAATATTTTTCACTGCAGAGGTTCAAGTTTTGAGCATGTCTGAACCTCTCTTCCTCTCTTTTTTGAAACATTTTCTCTTTTTTCTTGAAAACAAAACACAGCAATGGTATTTACAATGGAAATGAAACTGTAAAATTGGAAATCAGCAATAGTAATGCTTGAGCATCATGCCATTGACAAGAACCCCAAACAGATCTGTACCATCTAGATCTTGCAGAAAAAAGGCATTTGGACCAATAGTGGACTGGATGATGTATGGACCCTGCCATAAACTGTCAAATTTGCCATGCTTTCCTTTGTCTTCTCTCCTAGAGTCCCATTTTAGAACCTTATCCTTAATTTTGAAGTCACAAGCCTTTGTTCTCTTATCAAACAACTTCTTTATATTTTCCTATACTTTTAGAGCTCTGTTATAGACTTATTCTCTTGTTTGATGGAGATGTATTGTCTAATTTATCCTCCTTACCGTACTGTCCTCTTCTGTCTGAAGCTCTTGGACTAGTTTGATCATTGGTACCCCAAGGTTGGTAGGAAACACTGCCTTTGTTCCATAAACAAGTTGATATGGTGACATTCCAATGGAATTTTTTGTTGTTAGTCTGTCAGCCCACAAAGCATGCACTAACTTGTTATGCCATGAATTATTATTCTCTTCAAGCAACTTTTTGATAATGGTCACCAAGCTCTTGTTTGATGATTCAGCTAACCCATTACCTTGTGGGTAATAAGTATTTGAATGACAGAGTGCTATCTGATACCTATGACAAAAATCAATCATTTTCTTGGATCCAAAAGCAACAGCATTATCAGTGATTATCTTTCTTGGGCAGCCAAATCTAGAGAGGATGTGATCTTCTAGGAACTTAATGATAACAAAATATGTGGCATTCCTAGAAGGTATGGCCTCTATCCATTTTTTGAAATAGTCTGTGGTTGTAAGGATCCACTTGTGTTGAGCAGAAGATGCAGGGTGTATTTCTCCTATGAAATCTAGGCCCCACTGTTGAAAGGGAGCCCCAACAGTAATGGCTTGTAATGGTAAAGGGAGGAGCTTTATTTTTCCTTCGAAAATATGGCACTTATGGAAGGAAATTATCATTTTATGTATGTCATTGAAAAGTGTAGGCTAGTAATAGCCAGCTCTGAGTACTTTGTTAGCAGTGGCTTTCCAGTTTAAATGGCCTCCACACTCTCCTGCATGGAACTCCTGTTTAATCCTCTCTGCTACAGTTTCAGGAAAACATTTAAGCAATAGACCATTTTCATTTTTACAGTATAAACATTCATTCAGTATGCAATATTTTCTGGCCTTTAACTTTAGGAATCTGGCCTTAGTCTTTGATAAATCGGGAGGGGCATTGAGGTCTGTGAGCACATACAAGATATCAGAATACCAAGGAGAGTTTTGAAATTGTTTTTCAACAGTAGGATCAGGCAATCCTTCATGTTCATCCAAGGCATTCACCATGTTTATGTCAAGGGCTTGCAAATTAGATTCAGCCATTAGCTGAGCTAAGCCTCGACCCTTGATCAGTTTTGTGGGTTTTATTTCCAGGTCATACTCTAATATTACAGAAATCCATTTTCCCCTCTTTCCATCTGTATCTTGGGACAAAATGTCTTTAACCACTTGTTAGGGTCCCGTGATTTGGCTGATTGGAAAGCCAAGTGACAGGGTAACATCAAACCAACTTTGAAGCCCAAGGAACTAGCCTTCCTGGACTTAGAGAGGGCTCTCTCTATTTGTGTAAGGGATATCTTTGTGTTTGCTTCTTATGTTTTTGATTTTAGGCTAGTTATGAAGTAGGTTTTTGGTTTTTCTTTTAGGTTTTTGAGGGAGGAACTGATCAAAGACTAAGATAGATAAAAATATTGTTAGATCAACTGGGCTATGGGGTCGAAAAGGTCGAGAAAGCCTCAGATGGTGATACAAGGTATGTTGAAGGGCTGATTTGATCGAGGTAAAATGGATCTTAAGGTAAAATGAAGTGGGATGGACACTAAGTTTGTGAAGGACAAAGGATTTCAAACACAAATAGTTTAATAGAAAACATTTATATGGTAGGGCTAACCATTAATCATGATAAATGTAACTACAAACTGATAAATGCATAGAAATAAACATTCAAGCAATACATAGAGATATATGACTCTCTAACTTTAGGAAATTGCTATCAGACTTTGGGGAAAGACAATTAAGACAAAAAAATAATTCAAGCTACTAAGAGGAAACTCCTAGACATAGTATTTCGAGCTATCGGGCACTTCGAACTAAGATTGCGGAGTTTTAGGCAAAGGGAAAGATCGATACAAGACCTCTTTGGTTCAACTAGGTCAATCAAACAATCAAAGAAAGGTTTCAAAGGTGGAGCTATGACTAGCCATGAGTAAGCAGGGCATACTGTTAATCATACTTAGCATGCATATAACCATAAATGAAACAAGCAAACAATTTCTTTAGTGATCAAAGAGCAATCAAGATTTCTTTGATATGACTAAGAAGGAGGAAAACATAGAAGCTATAATGAAACAGGAAATCTGAGGTGCCTCCAAGAGCATGTCTCATATATATTCTCTACTGTCTTATACCAAGAAAGAGCATGAAATATGTATGAAAACTAAGAAGCATAACAGAGAGGGACACTATACCATTTTACCAAGTCAAGGAATCCAACAGCGGTGCTCTTTCATCATCCAAAAAATTCAAGAAACTATCTAATGCATGAGAAAAGTATTTATTCCAAGCTTGTATAACCATATATTTCTCTTTATCATCAAGTTCAGCCTTGTTTACAATGAATTCTCTTGGAATATATAAGCCAAAATGGAGGAGGAAACCCAACCAAGGCAACTAGCTAGCCATTGGCTCAAAAACATATATCTTATCTTGACCTTGATGCTTTGCACAAAATATCTAATAAAATATCTCAAAATTCTAAAAAAGGGAATAAATTTGACTTTTTATGACTAAAAATGTCCCAAAATAGCTTAACGCACATTTGGAGAGGCTACTTCAGAAAACTGTCTTTTTTGGCCAAAAGGCACTAAGGGCGCACCAGCAGAAAATTTCCTGTCTTTTGGATGACTTTTGAGGGCCTTCCTGATGTCAACACAAGGCCTGTGATGGCTCGTTGGAAAGCTATTGATGTCTACTTTCTGGAACAACTTGAATTTTCCCAAAATTATTCTTGGAAGTCTGTCAAGTACTGAACTGAGTGAAAAAAAACGCAAAAATTAGGCCTTGCTGATATGTGGGCAGAGTGTTGAAAAAGTGAGTGTTTTTCGCTACTTTGGGGGACCAGATAATCTTCAATTTCTTTGAAAATTTTTGAGTAGATGCCCCTGAATTTAATACATTCAACGGTACCACTCTCAACAACTGAGGATGCTCCAAGCAAAAATGGTGGCGCCCATGATTTTATGCAATTAGGCCAAAAAATGTCAAAACACAAGAAAATGTCAAAATTCGCTCAATTTTGGTGAGAAAGTACCTCAAGGCTTCATAGAAACATGTCTAGAAGCTTGGGGCAAAATTCCGAGCCTAGAGGTTTCTTTCTCCTTTTTTCTCACCGGGCACCCTCTTTGGGCGATTTTGAGTTTTTCTTGTGTATCCTTCAAAATCCTTCGGGCAAACTAATTTGGCTTTTTGTAGCACCCGTTGTTTCTGATACTCTTTACTGATTCACCAAGATAAACTGATTCAAATGATCTCTTGAAAAATATTCTCAACACAAAACTCTTTCCTCTTTGTAATTCACTGTGTTCTTGGATGCTAGCAAACAAGCATTTGTCAAAATGAAAACAAAATTACTTCTTTATCACTCTGCTTGATTTCTTTTAATTTAGCAAAAAAGGTATGTTTTTTGTTAACATGGTTAAAACACCTTTTCAAACAAATCGGAGACCTCTTCACAACTCAGCTTTCTTGATTTTGGAGTTTGCACAAATCCTTTTCTTCTTCACAACATAAGAAAACCTCCTTCAATTTTGACAAAAGCTCTATCCTCTAATCACTGTCTCTCTTTTTTTAAGATGGTCATGGCACCTTTGAAAATAATGTAAAATCACATCTTTAAACTGATTTGAAAACCTCAACCTAAGTATGCTTTTCTCTTAGAGACTATGTATGCTCTAAGCCATTCATAACACAAGAAAACTTTCAAGTTAGCTCCTAAAACCTCCTCCATTGCACTGCATCTTCGTGGTTTATTTGAGGCAAAGGGATTCATTTAAAACACTGTTTTGAATACTCTTTCAAACTAATTGAAAATGTTCTAATCAAACTGATGTTTTTCTTTTAGAGACTATGCATATCCCTTAGTCATTCATAGGAAGAAAAGCTCCTCCAAAGTGGCACAATAACCACTATCTCTTTCACTGTTTTATGTCCTTTGTAATCATAGTCAAAGACTTCCTTTAATTTGACAAAGTCCTCATCTCTTTTACCATTGTTTCTCTCTTTGTTTTTAGTAGACACAATGCTTTTAAAACCACTGTCAAGATGATCCTTAAGTTGATTTGAGATGCCTTCATAGGCAATAAATTGATTCTCCTCTCCAGGAATGGGCCTAACTCTGCTTCTGCTTCTATCAATTGTGTGTAACCTTAGCTATCTTATAGCACAAAAGACCTCCTTTAATTTTGACAAAAACCCTATCTTGTGTTCACTCTTTCTCTCAGTTCTTAGATGATCAAGGCACCTTTGAAATCAATGTTTTAAATACTGCATTAAATCGACAAAGGTCTTCATCTTCTAACCACTTTTATTCTTTGAGTTTAACAAAAAAATTTCCCTTTTCAAACACTGTTAAGACACCTTTCACATTGATTTGAGATCCTTCAATGTAAGTGTGCTTTTCTGTTTAGCAACTGTGGGTAGTCCCAGCTATTCTATAGCACAAAGAACTCTTTCATATTGGTATATAACCATCCTTTATTTCACTGTTTCTCTCCTTTACTGTTCATAGTAAAAATACCTCTTTCAATTTTGACAAAGTCTTCATCCCTTTTACCACTATCTAGATGATCTTTTAAACTGATTTGAGACCTCTACCACCTCTGTTTTTCCTTCTAGCATGTGTGTATAGTTTTAGCTATTTCATAGAACAAACAGGGATTTCAAATTGGCATATTAGTCCTCCCTTCTTTCACTGTTTCAATAAAAAAAAAAATTTGCAAAAAGGCCTTCAATAAAACTATGATAAACTTTACCTTTCAATCCCTATCTCGGTCTTTGACACTTGTGAACAAATCCTCCTTCAAACTAAAATTTAGGAAAGAGACAAGAGACACCCTTGAACAAGTTTTCTTGATGTGCTTGGAGGTGAATTTTTGTGGGAAAAATTGCTTGGTAATTTTTTGAAAGAATTTTTTTCTGGTAGGCATGGGTGTTTCATAGGCACGCCACGCAATCACACAGGCGCGCCGTGCTGTGTGTCAAAATACACTGTAAAAACCTACAGGCGTGCCGTGCAGTTTTCCAGGCGCGTCGCGCATTTTTTCATCCAGTTTTGGAGGCCTTCCCGGTGTCATAATTGGGCTCGAGATGGCTCGTTGGAAAGATATGGAGGTATAATTTCCAAATATTCTTGATTTTTTTCATTTGGTGTCCATTTGGTTGTTCAAAAATTTATTTTCCCAACAATGGTCGAAAATGGTGAATCCTGGTGCAGAAATGCATAGTTCTGTTTGTAGGCCACTTTTGGATGCCTTCCCGGTGTCGGAATTGGGTCTGAGATGGTTCGTTGGAAATATATGGAAGTATAATTTCTAAATATTCTTGATTTGTTTTATTTGGTGTCCATTTGGTTGTTCAAAAATTGACTGTCCCAACACTGGTCAAAAATGGTGAATGCTGGTGTAGGAATACATAGTGTTGTTTGCAGGCCACTTTTGGCTGCCCTCCTGGTGTCAGAATTTGGCCCGAGATGGCTCGTTGGAAAAATATTTAAGTATAGTTTCTAAATATTCTTTATTTTTTATATTTGGTGTCAATTTTATTTTTCAAAAATTGACTGTCCCAACACTGGTCAAAATGGTGAATTCTGGTGCAGAAATTCTCCCGTGACATCTGTGTTTCTTACATTTCTCACAAACCATGATACCTATGTAGAAACTGAAGGAGGTTTTTCTTATTGAACCTATTATGGACAAAAAACTCTCTGACATTTTTCAATTTTATCTCTGTTTTGTTATAAAATCATTTTGAAACAAACTGCATGGGTGCTCCTTAACCTTCGTTTTTGTGAAGCGAAAGAGATGTTTCTTTGATTGAAAGTGAAACATGTTTAATCACTCTTTAACCATTTTAATGAGCTAATTCATAGTGTAAACATTGGGAGGGCTGATCCTCTACCTTTTTTGAAGGAGGCCTATGTTTGACAACTTCATGGGCGCTTTGTAACCTCTGTTTTATTTCTCTTAAATTACATTTCTCCATAATAATTTTCGAAAGCCCTTGTAATCTAAAATTTAGCCCTGTGGGACCTCTTAGCATTCACCTGGGTTATAATACTTTGAAATAATTTCATAACAATACATTGGATTTGTTCTTTGACTAGTGTTTTTATCCCAGGCTCAAGGAAACATAAGAAGCAGTTGTCTTCTTATGTATTATGATGGTGCCCTTGGGAAAATTTATGCAGTATTACCTCTGAAGGAAACACTGAAACACTGCAGATCAACATTATATCAGTCCTTTGTATTTATGTGGCTTTTAAGGATGGTATCAGCTTTTAGGGAAATTTTTTACCTTTGAGACATGCACTACTACTCTCTTTTCATTTCATCTTTCCGTTTGCTTCATGATGGCAAATTTCTTCAACATGAGAGACTTGTTTGGACTTGTCTATTTTCTCTTGTTTGGATACTGTTTTTCATTCACTTACACCCCTGTAGACATGCGAAAAATATGAATTTTAACCTTGGAAGGATTCTTTGGTGCCTTATAGAAATTTTGCCCGATCTAAGCACATTCTTTTAGACAGTGAACATGCTCATTTTCTTCTATTTGGATCTTTGTAGAATTTCTTCTTGAACAAAGACAAAAGACCTCTTAGTGGTGTGCGACCTATGGATGTATCAAGATTTATTTTTCAGAATAGGAAGGCAATCTATGACTGGTTGTTACTAGACAAAGGCTCTTTTGGCTTAGGATAGTTTGCCAAGGAATGACTCCTAAACAACACTTACCTAACTTAGCGGTGACTTTCATAGATTTTGATTGTTTTTGACAAGAAGATCAAGGATAGGAAGGGAGAAACTTTGTCATATATTGGATAGTGAGTTTCATGAGAACCAAGGGGAAAATGATAGTAGACAAAAAATACCAAGATAGATATAGATAGGGATATTTTGTTGAAACAAGACATGACTTTGAAAAATTAAGATTTCTCTGATCATAGGCTGACAGGAAGGGCTAGGAAAGAAAAAATATTTTTGGGGGTTTTCTAGATGAAAAATTGACATATGGAGATTAGCTTCTAGAAAACTCAGCTAAGGAATCTAGTCATCAACAACAGGTGAAAAATAATGATGACTAACAGTGGCTCTATTTGGGGAGGGTAGCTCCTTTTCAGGAGGTGTCCAAAATCGCAGATCTCTAGCTTATGAAGACCAGTGCCTTATCCATTGGCGCAAATTTCATTCTTTCTTGATGTTATTTCTGAGAATTGACAACATGATTAACCTCAAAAACATCTCTACCTACCCAGCTATATTTCCTAACATTTTTTCTTCTTTCAGGTGCATTTGGAGTGGCAACCTTTTCACATGATATTTTTCAGAAAAGAAACTATCTATTTCTACACTTATATCTTCCGGGAGGTAAGATTAAACTGATGAACTCCTTTGATTCTCTACCTAAGCTAGATCGACTGTCAATATTACGTTGTTTGATAGGATTTTATTCACTATTCTAGAACATGAAATTGAAAAATGACCAAATTAGGATTAGACGGTCTAATTTGTCATGTGTTTGTGGCATAAAAGACAAGCCGCACACAAATATTATTCTGCATGAAAATGAGATCTAGAAAAATCAGGGCTAGGATACATAGTTTGTTTTTCATCCCTGTTTTCATCTTTGGTTCTATTTTGAGCATGTGGAACCAGTATCTTTTCCTAATCTACTTCTTTTGACAAGTCAAGCTTACACAATTTGACTATCATTTCTTTCACTAACTTATCAGCAATACATTTAAAACATGTTCAGTTATGATTAGGCTAGATAACTGAACAAGATATCTTTGAGCACTAGTAGCAGCATTTAGACTTGCATGCTTTCAGAATGACTATTTTTTTGAACATGGGGCTTTCTTTTTGTTTTCCAAACTGCCCTCTTTTTCTACTTCTCTTGTTATTTTTGTGTTTTTTTTTTCAAGACAAACTGAAAGAAATATGCTCATGGGGCTGAGCTTATTTTGCATGTTTATCTATTCTACTCTAACCTATATAAGATATACATTTATTTGGTGAACTCTTCTTTCCAATATAGCCAGTCAAGTAGATGATTGCATGGTTTATCTTGGTTCAATTCTTTGATGATGTTGAAGAAATCAAAATGGCACTTCCACCTCACCTATTTTCGGATAGTAGTGCTTAAGTTTTTCCTCATACTTTGCAGCAAACTGTTCATGGTAGAACACAATACTCGTTCTTTAAAGGTCTCTAGGGAAACAACAATGGGGTCTTCAAATAATAACTTTCCTAGAGGATATGAACAATAGACCTCATTTAGGATTACTCCCTCTTTTACTTGACTAACCTTGGGATTATTTTGAGAAATAATCTCTTCTCCCTCTTTATGATTATCTGATTTGGTAGCTTCAGAAAGTAATGTTATGCTATCTGCAAGAAATCTTGGTATGCCCTGTTTTAGTGAGATGATTTCCATTTGTGAGCCACTATCCTGATGAGTAAGACTATTCTTTGGCACCAGGTCTTCTTGAGAAGATATTTTAGTATCAGCATCAATCTGCTCTGTACTTTTAGTATGAGAAAAGACATTAGTAGATAAGTTAGCAATAGAAAACACATACATATCTTCTTTACAAAAAGGTTTGGATGCTAGTTGTATGCTTAGGTTTTTTTTGCTTTCTTCTTTTTTTAGAAGGGGTGGTGTCTTTCTTTTTCTCTGGATGGAAACATGATGTTTCTCTTCCTTTTGTGGCTGCTTACAAGGATGAATGCCCTCTTGAGTAGGTATTACAACCTCAACGACAATTTTTTCCATTGTTTATTTATGATCAATTTCTTTAGTAGGTAAGGTAGGAATGGTACAAACATGAATATTTTCCTTATATAAAAGTTCAGAGGTTGGTTTTACTCTCAACATCTGATCTTCCTCTTTTGTAGTTAAAGGAGGAGGCATTTTCTGTTTTCTTTGGATTGGGCAATAATTGTTTTCCTTCTTTAGAGAAGACTGATTCTGAGGTTGGATATCTTCTTGAGCCTCATCTAGTGGGGGTGATAAATGACCACTTGTGCCTTTAGAGAGATCTTGTGGGTTTTATTCTCTACCTTGAATGATTTCTTCCTTAACTAACTCAACTAGGCTATCATGATAGTTATCTTGAGAATGAAATTCATGAATGGATGTTAAGAGGTCTTCAGGATAAAAATTTTCCAAATTTTCATCACTATCTATAAGGTACTGTATGATATCCTGAGATTGATCACAACAATTTTCAGCTAATGATAGAGACAGGCAATATCCTATATAGTATTTATAGAATACCTTGTGGAAATCCTTCAAAGAAAACAAGATTCCAGGTTCTAACCATTCATACCAATTTCTTGCGCTACCTTCTAATGTTGCCATAAACATTTTCATGAGGCAATCCTCATGCCATTCAACCTTCAACCTCCATATGTGTATATGAAATTTGATGAGGTGTAAAAAGGGGTCATCAACCTTTTCATTTCGAAAGATAGGTAGGTTTTTCATCCAATTTATTTCCGGAATTTTATGTGGGAATCCAGGGATATGGTCTCTACTCATCGGAGCATATCTCTTTTGCATCCTTGGATCCATTTTCGTTAATCAGAAAGGGTCACTGCGTCTTTTCAACCAGTCTAGAGTTCTCTACTAGTGGATTCTTTTGGTCTATTGAGGGTTGTGGAGTCACCTGGTGGAAGATTTGAACTTTGTTGTCCACCATCAGCATGATTGGGATTGCTTAATGCATTCCCAGGAGATTTTATAAGGACTAGTGGAGTAATAGGCCTACTGGAGGCTAGTGGAGTCGCTAGGTGGATGTTTTTAGTTTTTCTTAAAGATATGTGTATGGTCCACCACCAATACTGATAAAAAGCCAATCTAGGGATGTTTTTTTGGGTTTTCTGAGTTTTCTATGTGTAGCCCTGAGGTTTGTAAGAGTTTTCTAAAGTTGGGTCATCATTTTGATATGATGGTGAGACAAATTGATTCTAGTTTTTTATAATACTTCTAGGTTGATGGATTCTGAAGTCCTAAGGTATACATAGTTTGTCACTAACTTAGAAGGTCCCACCGTAATCGCCATTATGTTAAGGTCCCGTGATTTGGCTGATTGGAAAGTCAAGTGACAAGGTAACATGAAACCAACTTTGGAGCCCAAGGACCTAGCCTTCCTAGACTCAGAGAGGGCTCTCTCTATTTGTGCAATGGATATCTCTGTGTTTGCTTCTTATGTTTCTGATTTTAGGCTAGTTATGAAGTAGGTTTTTGGTTTTTATTTTAGGTTTTTGAGGGAGGAACTGATCAAAGACTAAGATAGATAAAAATATTGTTAGATCAACTGGGCTATGGGGTCGAAAAGGTCGAGAAAGCCTCAGATGGTGATACAAGGTATGTTGAAGGGCCGATTTGATCAAGGTAAAATGGATCTTAAGGTAAAATGAAGTGGGATGGACACTAAGTTTGTGAAGGAAAAAGGCTTTCAAACATAAATAGTTTAATATCAGACATTTATATGGTAGGGCTAACCATTAATCATGATAAATGTAACTACAAACTGATAAATGCATAGAAATAAACATTCAAGCAATACATAGAGATATATGACTCTCTAACTTTAGGAAATTTCTATCAGACTTTGGGGAAAGACAATTAAGACAAACAAATAACTCAAGATACTAAGAGGAAACTCCTAGACATAGTATTTCGAGCTATCAGGCACTTAGAACTAAGATTGCGGAGTTTTAGGCAAAGGGAAAGATTGATACAAGACCTCTTTGGTTCAACTAGGTCAATCAAACAATCAAATAAAGGTTTCAAAGGAGGAGCTATGACTAGCCATGAGTAAGCAGGGCATACCATGAATCATACTTAGCATGCATAAAACCATAAATGGAACAAGCAAACAATTTCTTTAGTGAACAAAGAGCAATCAAGATTTCTTTGATATGACTAAGAAGGAGGAAAACATAGAAGCTATAATGAAACAGTAAATCTGAGGTGCCTCCAAGGGCATGTCTCAAATATATTCTCTATTGTCTTATACCAAGCAAGAGCATGAAATATGTATGAAAACTAAGAAGCATAACAGAGAGGGACACTATACCATTTTATCAAGTCAAGGAATCCAACAAAAATCCTCTTTCATCATCCAAAACATTCAAGAAAATATCTAATTCATGAGACAATTATTTCTTCCAAGCTTGTATAACCATATATTTCTCTATATCATCAATTTCAGCCTTGTTTACAATGAAGTCTCTTGGAATATATAGGCCAAGATGGAGGAGGAAACCCAACCAAGGCAACTAGCTAGCCAACCTTGAGGCTTTGCACAAAATATCTAATAAAATATCTCAAAATGCTAAAAAAGGGAATAAATTTGAATTTTTATGACTGACAATGTCCCAAAATAGCTTAACGCACATTTGGAGAGGCTACTTCAAAAAACTGCCTTTTTTGGCCAAAAGGCACTAAGGGCGCACCAGCAGAAAATTGCCTGTATTTTGGATGACGTTTTAGGGCCTTCCCGATGTCAAAATGAGGCCCGTGATGGCTCGTTGGAAAGATATTAATGTCTACTTTCTGGAACAACTTGAATTTTCTCAAAATAATGCTTGGAATTATATCAAGTACTGAACTAAGTGAAAAAAACCCAAAAATTAGGCCTTGCTGATATGTGGGCAGAGTGTTGAAAAAGTGAGTGTTTTTTGCCACTTTGGGGGACCAGATCATCTTCAATTCCTCTAAAAATTTCTGAGTATATGCCCCAGAATTTAATACATCCAATGGTACCACTCTCAACAGCTGAGGACGCTCCAAGAAAAAAAGGCAGCGCCCATGATTTTATGCAATTAGGCCAAAAAATGTCAAAAAAAAGAACATGTCAAAATTCGCTCAATTTTGGTGAGAAAGTACCTCAAGGCTTCATAGAAACATGTCTAGAAGCTTGGGCCAAAATTATGATCCTAGAGGTGTATTTCTCCTTTTTTCTCACCGGGCACCCTCTTTGGGCGATTTTGAGTTTTTCTTGTGCATCCTTCAAAATCCTTCGGGAAAAATAATTTGGCTTTTTGTAGCGTCTGTTGTTTCTGATACTCTTTACTGATTTACCAGGATAAACTGATTCAAATGATCTCTTGAAAAACCTTCTCAACACAAAACTCTTTCCTCTTTGTAATTCACTGTGTTCTTGGATGCTAGCAAACAAGCATTTGTCAAAATGAAAACAAAATTACTTCTTTGTCACTGTGCTTGATTTCTTTTAATTTAGCAAACAAGGTATGTTTTTTGTTAACATGGTTAAGATACCTTTTCAAACAAATTGGAGACCTCTTCACAACTCAACTTTCTTGATTTTGGAGTTTGAAAAAATCCTTTTCTTCTTCACAACATAAGAAAACCTCCTTCAATTTTGACAAAAGCTATATCCTCTAATCACTGTCTCTCTTTCTTTAAGATGGTCATGGCACCTTTGAAAATAATGTAAAATCACCACTTTAAACTGATTTGAAAACCTCAACCTAAGTATGCTTTTCTCTTAGAGACTATGTATGCTCTAAGCCATTCATAACACAAGAAAACTTTCAAGTTAGCTCCTAAAACCTCCTCCATTGCACTGCATCTTTGTGGTTTATTTGAGACAAAGGGATTCATTTAAAACACTATTTTGAATACTCTTTCAAACTAATTGAAAACCTTCTAATCAAACTGATGTTTTTCTTTTAAAGAATATGCATATCCCTTAGTCATTCATAGGAAGAAAAGCTCCTCCAAAGTGGCACAATAACCACTATCTCTTTCACTGTTTTATATCCTTTGTAATCATAGTCAAATACTTCCTTTAATTTGACAAAGTCCTCATCTCTTTTACCACTGTTTCTCTCTTTGTTTTTAGCAGACAAAATGCTTTTAAAACCACTTTCAAGATGATCCTTTAAGTTGACTTGAGACCCCTTCAAACTAACTCTGCTTCTGCTTCTATCAACTGTGTGTAACCTTAGCTATCTCATAGCATAAAAGACCTCCTTTAATTTTGACAAAAACCCTATCTTGTGATCACTCTTTCTCTTAGTTCTTAGATGATCAAGGCACCTTTGAAATCAATGTTTTAAATACTGCATTCAATCGAAAAAGGTCTTCATCTTCTAACCATTGTTCTTCTCTGAGTTTAACAAACAAATTTCCCTTTGAAAACACTGTTAAGACACCTTTCACATTGATTTGAGATCCTTCAATGTAAGTGTGCTTTTCTGTTTAGCAACTGTGGGTAGTCCCAACTATTCTATAGCGCAAAGAACTCTTTCATATTGGTATATTAACCATCCTTTCTTTCACTGTTTCTCTCCTTTACTATTCATAGTAAAAAGACCTCTTTCAATTTTGACAAAGTCTTCATCCCTTTTACCACCATCTATATGATCTTTTAAACTAATTTGAGACCTCTACCACCTCTGTTTTTCCTTCTAGCATGTGTGTATAGTTTTAGCTATTTCATAGCACAAACAGGGCTTTCAAATTGGCATATTAGTCCTCCCTTCTTTCACTATTTCAATAAACAAACTTTTTTAAAAAATGCCTTCAATAAAATTATGATAAACTTTACCTTTCAATCCCTATATTGGTCTTTGAAACTTGTGAACAAACCCTCCTTCAAACTAAAATTTAGGAAAGAGACAAGAGACACCCTTGAAGATGTTTTCTTGATGTGCTTGGAGGTGAATTTTTGTGGGAAAAATTGCTTTGGCATTTTTTGAAATACTGTGTTTCTAGTAGGCATGGGTGTTGCACAGGTGCACCACACAATCACACAGGCACACTGCCTTGTGTGTCAAAATACACTGTAAAAACCTACAGGCGCGCCGCACAATTTTCCAAGCACATCGCGAGTTTTTGAAGCCAGTTTTGAAGGCCTTCTCGGTGTCAGAATTGGGCCCGAGATGGCTAGTTGGAAATATATAGAAGTATAATTTCCAATTATGCTTTATTTTTTTCATTTGGTGTCCATTTCGTTGTTCAAAAATTTATTTTCCCAACATTGGTCGAAAATGGTGAATACTGGTGCAGAAATGCATAGTGTTGTTTGCAGGCCACTTTTGGAAGCCTTCCCGGCATCGGAATTGGGCCCGAGATGGTTCTTTGGAAATATATGGAAGTATTTTTTCCAAATATGCTTGATTTGTTTCATTTTGTGTCCATTTTTTTGTTCAAAATTTGACTGTCCCAACACTGGTCAAAAATGGTGAATGCTGGTGCAGAAATACATAGCGCTGTTTGAAGGCCACTTTTGGATGCCTTACTGGTGTCAAAATTTGGCCCGAGATGGATGGTTGGAAAGATATGGAAGTCTAATTTCCAAATATGATTTATTTTTTTCATTTGTTATCCATTTTATTGTTAAAAAATTGACCGTCCCAACACTGGTTAAAATGGTGAATTATGGTGCAGAAATTCTCCCGTGACATCTGTATTTCTTACATTTCTCACAAACCATGATACCTGTGTAGAAACGGAAGGAGGCTTTTCTTCTTGAACCTATTATGGACAAAAATATCTCTCACTTTTGTCAATTTAATCTTTTTTTGGTCAGAAAATAATTTTGAAACAAACTGCCTCGGCTCTCCTTAACGTCTGTTTTTGTGAAGCGAAAGAGATGTTTCTTTGACTGAAAGTGAAACATGTTTAATCACCCTTTAACCATTTTAATGAGCTAATTCATAGTGTAAATATTGGGAGGGCTGATCCTCTGCCTTTTGTGAAGGAGGCCTATGTTTGACAACTTCATGGGCGCTTTGTAACCTCTGTTTTATTTCTCTTAAATTGCATTTCACCATCATAATTGTCGGAAGCCCTTGTAATCTAAAATTTAGCCCTGTGGGACCTCTTAGCATTCACCTGGATTATAATACTTTGATAGAATTGCACAAAGTATTAACAATAGACTCATAATAGAAAACATCCATATGTTCTTTCAAACTTTGTCTTTCATCATTTAATGGAGTAGCTCTTTAGCTGTGAGTAAAATATGGCTTTATCATACCTTTTAACCTTTTGAATCAGCTGCTTCACTGTGTAAATCTTTGGGGAGTTGACCCTCTGTTCTCTGTGAAGGAGGATATTATTAAGTTTTCCAAACCAACTTATTTTTCCTATGTGAATTTGTTGGTGACATCTGTCTCTTTAATCACTGTGTATCCTTTGAAATTTTAGACAAGAAACATAGGTTTTGATCACAAAAGCACTCATTGTCTATCTGTTGGGAAAGGCACTTGGATAGATAGAAATTCTCTCTTTGAAGCTGTGACCTACAACATTTTCTGAAGAAGTTAAATGAAAATAGTCTTACTGCAGCCTTTGAAACCCTTAAGTATCCATTGTTTTTTGAAGTAAGGAGGCTCCCTTATATCTTGTCTCCATTATCTGAAATAATATGACATATGAGCCACAATGCAGCCTATGATAGCCTATTTATGCAAATCCTCTCATTTATGAGTTTAAGTAGGTCTTCATCAGATTAGCCTTCTAAGTGTTGCATGAATACAACTCTATTCATTTTCAAGGTAGTGACCTTGTATCCTTTGAAAGAAAGCTTTTATAAGAAATAGAGACTGTTAGCACCCTTATGCCACTATGTGGTTTTTATGTGGAAGAGGCCTTCAACACAATGAATGTTCATTTGTATTAACCATTGTTTCTCAACTGGTCTTACCAATAAAAACCCTTTCAAACACAATTTTTTATCTTTGCCATGCATCTGTTGTTCATCCTTTTGGAAGGAGGTGGCTCACCATTTCTGAAGTTACTTAAAACACCTTAACACTCTGCTTTTTTACTGAGGTTATATCTTTGTTCTCAACCATCTCCTCTTCGTTGGAGGAGGTTATCAATATGTTTTCCAACCATCTACTTTTAAAAGAATGAGGTTCTTATCATGTTACTTAACCATCTGCTCTTTTGAAGGAGGTTAACATAATGTTTCCAGACCATCTGCTCTTTCTTGGAGGAGGATTTCAGCATGTCACCCAACCATCTGCTTTTAAATGAAGGAGGTTAACATAGTTATGAAATTTCATTCATTTCCAAAACTGTGTCATCTTTCTTAGAAATACATATTTCTGCTTAGTATATCAAAATATGTAACAAAGGTGACACTTGACAATCTGCTATAGGAGGCATTTTCTGAGATATATATCCTTTGTCAAAATATCTTTGTGAACCTTTTAAACCAGAAACCACATGACATGTATTTGTAGAGTATTTGCTTGTTAGTCATTATTTTCTAACCTTTCTTGGCTGTGTTTGCAAAGTTACATTGGATTTTTTCTTTGACTAGTGTTTTTATCCCAGGCTGAAGGCAACATAAGAAGCAGCTGTCTTCTTATGTATTATGATGGTGTCCTTGGGAAAACTTATGCAGCATTACCTCTGAAGGAAACACTGAAACACTGCAGGTCAACATTATATCAATACTTTGTATTTATGTGGCTTTGAAGGATGGTATCAACTTTTAGGGCAACTTTTTACCTTTGAAACATGCACTCCTGCTCTCTTTTCATTTCAGCTTTCCATTCGCTTCATGATGGCAAATTTCTTCAACATGAGAGACTTGTTTGGACTTGTCTCTTTGCTCTTGTTTGGATACTGTTTTTCATTCACTTACACCCCTGTAGAGATGTGAAAAATATGACTTTGAACCTCGGAAGGATTCTTTGGTGCCTTATGGAAATTTTTCCCGATCTAAGCACATTCTTTTAGACAATGAACATGCTCATTTTCTTCTGATTTGGATCTTTGTAGAATTTCTTCTTGAACAGAGACAAAAGACCTCTTAGTGGTGTGCGACCTATGAATGTATCAAGATTTATTTTTCAGAATAGGAAGGCAATCTATGACTGGCTGTTACTAGACAGAGGCTCTTTTGGCTTAGGATAGTTTTCCAAGGAATGACTCCTAAACACCACTTACCTAACTTAGGGGTGACTTTCATAGATTTTGATTTTTTTTTAAAAGAATATAAAGGATAGGAAGGGAGACACTTTGTCATATATTGGACAGTGAGTTTCATGAGAACCAAGGGGAAAATGATAGTAGACAAGCAAGACCAAGACAGCTATATATAGGGATATTTTGTTGAAACAAGACATGACTTTGAAAATTGAAGATTGCTCTAATCATAGGCTGACAGGAAGGGCTAGGAAAGAAAAAATATGTTTGGGGGTTTTCTATATGACAAATTGACATATGGAGATCAGCTTCTAGAAAAATCAGCTAAGGAATCTAGTCATCAACAACAGGTGAAAAATACTGATGACTAACACCACTATGCTAGGCACGTAGGCAATGATGTGAGAATGCAGTA
This sequence comes from Pinus albicaulis, assembly GCA_034641835.2. Taxonomy (NCBI): domain Eukaryota; kingdom Viridiplantae; phylum Streptophyta; class Pinopsida; order Pinales; family Pinaceae; genus Pinus; species Pinus albicaulis. Next base: position 1,421,047,002 of record CM076581.1, on the reverse strand, counting down.
TATACACCCAAAAATCTTTCAAGGCCTTTACCAAGGCATAGGCCTGTTTCTCCATTATGTTATATTTCAAGCGTGCATCACTCAGAGCTTTGCTGAAGAAAGCAATAGGCTATTCCGTTCCCTCTGGGTTATTCTGCAGCAGAACGACAGCCACTGTATGCTCGGAGGAAAAGGAAAATATCAGGAAATCTTTTGAGAAGTCTGGGCTGATTAGGATAGGAGCCCAAGTGAGTGAAAGTTTCACTAATTCAAAATATTTTTTAGCCTCTACATTCCACTTAACCCCTACACCCTTTTTCAGCATGTTTGTCATATTTCTGAGGTGCTCAGCTATGTTGGGAATAAACCTCCTTAAGAAGTTAATTTTCCCAATAAAGGACTGTAACTCTTTTATGTTTCTCGAGTGTGTAATCTGTAGTATTCCCTCAACTCTTTGCGGGTCTATTTTAATTCCCTTCTATGATATAATATGGCCAAGAAGCTTACCTTCTTGAAGCTCGAATACAGTCTTCTTGGGATTTAAAAACAGACCGAACCTTCGACATTTTTCAAAGACTCTTCTCAGATGTTTTAGGTGCTCCTCATCAGTCTTGGAATAGACAGTTATGTCATCCAGATAGATGATAATGAAATGCCCTATTTCTTCCGAAAAGGCTATGTCCATTGCTCGTTGGAAGGTTGCGCCAGGGTTCATTAGTCCGAAATTCATTTTTATGTACATAAATGTGCCCCATGGAGTGGTGAAAGCTGTCTTGAGTTGGTCTTCTGGGAGTACTAAAACTTGGTTATAGCCTGAAAAACCATCTAACAGGGAGATCCTTTTTGAGCCAGCTACCCTCTATAGGATGTGTTCCATCTTTGGTAAAGGGTAATTGTCTTTAAGTGAAGCTCTGTTAAGGTTCCTGAAATCAATGCACAGTCTAATCTCACTTGTCTTTTTCCTCACAGCTACAAGGTTGGAAAACCAATCAGAAAACCTCACAGGCACTATAATTCCTACCTCGTACATCTTCTTGATTTCCTTTTCGACTAGAGGTAGTTGTTTTGGATTAATTCTGTGAATTTTCTGTCTAAAGGGTTTTTTGTTTTCTTTCAAAGGGATTTTGTGCTATATAATGCCTGTATCATAGGCCTTTAAATCCTCGTAGCTCTAGGAAAACACATCGATGAACTCTTTAAATAATTCAATGTATTTCCTTTCCATGTCCGCGGGCAAGGGCTTATCCAATTTAATCATCTTAGGCTTATCTTCAGTGCTTATGTTGCATTCCTTGACATCAGAGTCTAAGTGTTCTATAGTGGGTTTCTTCACTACATCGTCAAAATCAAAAAGGTCCTCTAAAGGGGCCAGTCCTCTAGGTATATTCTTATATTTTGACTACAACACCTCTATTTCCTCTTTTTCTGTGTTCTTATATTCTTCGGTTGGATTTCCAAGTTGTTCAGTTAACATGTTTATTTCTACGTTATGTGGTGATCTTTCTTCGTCGGGGGGCTCTTCACTCAGGCAGCTTTCATTAGATTTAGAGTCTGAGTTAGATAATTCAAACTCATTCCTGCCAATCAGAAAATCCTCTTTTTTGCTTGTCGCCCTCAAATACCTGCCAATATTTCTCATTATGAAGCACTGCAAGTTGGTATTTTGTCTGAATGATGATTTTTTTGTCACTAGAAGACTTATGATATGAACTAGCTATGCAGTCTAATCCATTCGCAATTATGTTCTGACTCCTAGGAACAAACACCAGTTCATACTCTACAAAGGTTTTCAATAAATCCATAGCATCATTCCTGTACTCTCTAAATCTAGGGTGTTTAGCTGTATATTCTCCGTTCACTTGTTTTATGATTAACTCAGAGTCTCTGTGTACAGCTATCCTTCGGGCTCCTAGTTTTTTTCAATAAATTCAAGCCTAGGATGAGAGCCTCATACTTTGCAATATTGTTTGTACATTTGAAGTTCAGATTGAAGGCATGACTCTCAGCATAGTCACTCTCAGTGTTATGTAACCACACTCCCGCTCTTGCAGTGTTTCTAGTGCAAGACCCATCGAAATTCATTCTCCATAAGGGATCATTTTCAGGTTTATCATCATTTTCCTCCCTAAATTTGGTTTCACTGGTATGCTGCACTATGGGGTCTGCATCGTGGTGTGGAGGGTTTTTTTCTTCATGATGTGTATGGAGTTTAGAGAGATGACCAGTCAATTATTTGTTGTCTTGGTTTTGATTACTCTGAGCTTCAGATTCAGTGCACTGTCCAAAGGTTTCTTCTTCGTTTTCTTCTAAGTCTAGAGTGGCCATTATGTTAAAATCTATGGACTCTGCTCCATTGTTTGCATCTCTATCTTCTGGCTCCGGCTCGTCTATAGTTTCATCATTGCAAAGGATAAAAGAGTCTAGATCTGTGTGTACAGAGTACAAAGGTGAATTTTCAGGCTTTTCAGGGCTACTAGCCATGAACTTCATTTGTGCCTCTCTATATAGTCTCATAAGCTAGCTAAAGATAGGGATGGTGGCATATGACCCGTCCATCTGCATTGTACCTTTCAGCTTGGCACACCATGACCTTGATAGTAACATGCCATACTTAGGTGGCACATCTGCCACTACAACATCCATAACCATACATTTTGCTGGAATATGGGTCAGGTTCACACAAAGGTCTTTGATTAGACCAAGGCACTTTACTCGGCTAGAGTCAAACGAATATAAATCTTTATAAGGATGGGTTATCTCTAGGCCTAACCTCTCCATAACTACCTTAGGAATTAGGTTGTGTGATGCCCCAGAGTCATGCATTACATTGTGAAGGATCTTGCCATGGATATTGAGGCTGATATAAAAAGGAGGTACTACCCCTTCCTAAGACTTCCCTTCTATCTTTGGACCGAACAGAATGGTTGGTTGGTAATCACTTAGATTGACAGTGTCACTGTTTTCACTTAGATTCAAATATTTCAAAATTTGGCCTTTATATACATCCTAAGTGGCCAACTCAGAGAGTGGGATAGAGATTTTAATTTTAGCAATCTCACTCTCCAAATTGAAGGGAGACTGACTCTTTGTAAGACTTGACTCTGTTTTGTTAGCCACTACTTCATTGGCAGAATCAGCATGTTGATTCTCACTATGTACAATGTTGGTAGCTGTTTTATCAGGAGCATTAGCTGCAATGCTAGTGCTGCTAGTTTGTTGAATTTGTTTATCAGTATTTTGGCTGTCTTTTTCTTTGTTCCTCCCAGAACCCTCAGCTGCTAATTTTCTACTTTCAGTAGTCACCTTAGAAGTTTTCTCAAGTCCTTTCCTAATGGTAATATCGGAAGCTTTTGGTTTGGAAGTGTCTAATCTCTTTTTGCTTCTAAGTTCATACTGTTCTTTGACCTGCATGATGGCATTTTCAAATCCTAGCCTATAATCCTCAGATTCTAATCTTTCTTCATCCCAATGTGAGGGTGAGGTCTGATCATCCTCTGTGGAAAAATTGTGGATCGAGTTGTCTATTTCCAACATGTTTATTGCGGTTCCCTCCGACTCTTCTATTATCCCCTCATCCTCACCAAGGAATTTTTCCTGAAATTGGGGTATGACTTGTTGATCAGAGTCTCTATGTATGTTTGGAGGGTTTTTTCTCCTAAAGTTCTAGTTTTGGTTTTGATTTTGGTTTCTTTTCTAATTGCTAACTGTGACAACCATTTTCTCCATCATTTTCTCTAGCCTTTCCATGTTTTTGGCTAGACTGTCATACTTGGGATCGGATGTGGAAGTTGATGTGTCATCCCTATATGTTACCTTTTTCTCAGACCTCATTCTGGCTCTCTTTTCGATCAGGTTAGCCTCCACACTCACTGCTCATTTTTTCATATCTTCCAATGTGTTTTAATCTCTCTCCCTAAGCTGGTAGGCCATGTCAGCATCAAAGCCTTCGGGATATTTTACTAAATCCATACCTTGGGGAGGTTTCATGTGTGGAGGAAGGGTGTTATAAACGCTGTTAAACCTTGTAGAATAGTCATGGACACTCTCTCCTACATTTCTTTTAAGATTCTTGTATTCTACTAAGATTTGGAGAGGGTTGGTCTTGACTTCCCATTTGTTTATGAAGGACTAGTATAAAGAGGGAAGATCATGGATACTATTAGGAGGTAGGCCTTTAAACCATTTCTTCACATCACCTCCTAAACTCTAGGAAAATATTCTCATTTTGACTGTCTGATCATCTATCTCCATATAGTCAAAGGAATCTTCCATCCTATCTACATTGTGTTGAGCTGTATTACACTATTTTGTAATGAAATGTGGGATTTTTTTATTGATAATCATTGGGTAAAGGCACTAGAGGCTGTGGTAACACCAGAGGTGCATACCAAGCTGCCATAATGGTGCTTTGAGGAGGAAAGGGATTGGCTTGAGCAGCAGGTATGTGGATGATAGGAATAATAGTACCAGCTACGCTCTGTTGAGCTGATTTAGGATGACAGAGCCCCAAGTTTTGAATGAAATGAATATCTAGAGGTGTAGATGGAGGGGTATCTCTATCCCTAATATGTTGACCACTGTGAGATGGTGAACCAGGAAGATCAAGGTCTGACTGGTCTAGAGCACTGAATGACCTAGTTCTAGGTAAACTGCTTCGGGAGTCTAAGTCAAAAAGAGTGTCTAATAGAGCTGTAAAGTCTTCTGGCACAGATTTAACTCTATGGATGTGTCTGGGAATAGTTAGCTTTCTAGGGGTGGGAGATTTCCTGAGAATGCTCTCAGGGTTTTCAATTATTTCAGGTGGGTTTGGTTTAGGATAAGCTCTAGTATGAATGGTTCTTGAAGCCAGTATGTTGTCTTCAAACCAAGAAGCTCAATCCTACTTGTTACTTCTAATATGGCTGATGTTGTTATGAGGGCTGGTCTCCTAGTGGAGTCTTGTGAAAACCAAGGTAATCAGCAGGCCTACTGATCACCAGTGGAGTCTTTAATCATTAAGGAGCTATGGAGTCACCAGGTGGAAGGTTTAGAATGTTTCAATAAGGTATACTATCCACCACAGTGATTAACCGCCAATATAACCAGATATTTTGGTTTTCTGAGGTCCTAGTGATGTATAAGATAGAAAACACTCAGAAGTCCCCAGCGGAGTCACCATTATGTTGGGGTTCCCATGTTTTGGCAAGTTTGGCAATACCAAAAGATGAGACTTCATCAAAACCACTTTGGGACCTCACGATCTAGCCCTCCTAGGTCCAGAGAGGGAGATTCTCTCTATAAAGGAAAAGGTATATGTCTTTGAATCTTGATTTGAAGGTATTAGGCTAGTTATAAGGCACAATTTTTTCTTTTGTTTTTTTTGTTTGGTTGTTGGGAAAATATGAAGGAAGGGTTCAATACAAGACAAGGATGAGCAAAGAGGATTTCAGGAAAAGGAGATGATAATTCAGAGAACACGCGAGACCATTGGGAAATGGAGTCATCAAAGGGTTTACTTGCTATTCAGTATCCAAGGCTTTCAATTGGGTCAGTCATCTAAAGCATAGGATCTTAAAGATGATAGTGTGGTATGAAATGATAAGGAATGAAGGTGAATGACAAGGAAACCTCCAAGGTGACCACTTAGGAAACAGATCTAGGGACGGGACATGCCATTAAACACCTATGATCCACCCCTAAAAGGTTAACTCTTCAGATAAAGGAAACATTTAAGATTTAAACACAAAGGTGAAAGCCTGAGATCAGAGAAAGGCTTTGAACTTTCAATGCTTCGACACCCAACTTAAGGGAACTTAGAAAGGTTCAATTGATTGAAAAATACCCTAGTGAGATAGAATCGGCATTCTAAACTCCCAGTATCACAATTCTTTCAATTAAAACCCAACAAGAACATCTAAGAACAGATTCATAAATTCATACATCAGTTAGTCGTGAATAACGCTACTACACTGGTTAAATTATCTTGAATTAGTTCCTAGATAACACATATAGTAGAAAACATAAAATATAAGAAGAGCAGGAGAATTAGGGTACCATGTGAGGGTATATCCTAAGCCAGGTTTTTGATTCTTACCAGAGAAATGAAGTGTAATGAATTACAGAAGGAAAACAGAGACAAAGTAAGAACACATCATCGCTGCTTTAAATCAAGATCCAAAGAAATGTGCTTGTCATATTAAAGAGGAACACCAGTCATGTACAACATTTTCCAATAGCTTGATATTCAGTCTAAAAACATCTTCCTCAGCCTATATTACAACTTTACACACATAACTATATCTCAAGAGAACAACTTACAATTCACAGATATCCGATCAACAACCAACAAAAACAATGTGTTTTTCTTCAGTTATTATAGCTGAAAGAGAGGCAGAGGAGGTAGGTGAAACACTAAATGGAACATTAAAACAGAAGTAGGACAAGAGGGCTCGAGGCCCATTCTGTCTTAATATCTATGCATTAATCCTCGGTACTCTTTGGGTGAAAGAGTCGTCTTCGACAGGCTGATATTTACTCTAGGTATGTTCTTTGATGTACTTCCGACTGTAGTACTCTGCAGTACTCTGGTGAATAAAAAAAAAGGTTGATAAATGACTTCAGGTCTGCCATACTACATAAAAAATGCTCTGGTAGCATTAGGACTTCTGTCAGGGTGGAAATATTCTCAGGAACACGATGCAGAATAAAAACAGTATGGGTACTTTGTCCTTTCTCGGCAGGGAAACTTCTGCTGAGGTGAAATACTGATAATATTGTTTCTGTGCTTTAGGCCTCATTAGGCCTTCTGTGCTGATCATAAGGTATTCAATCTGGTACATTTGACCTTTTTACATTGAATTAAGGCTTAAACTCTTCAAAAACATGCTTAAGACCTCTTAATCCTTCACTGATACTCTTTGCCACTTTATCGACTGTCTCTATTTGTGAAAATGGAACTTTAATGGCGCTGGAGGTTTTACATAGTTTAAACACTGGTTCTTTGATGAAATATTTCATTTAGAAACGTTCCCAAACATTTCTTTGCAATATCAGGCCCTGAAAATGGCCTTCTCTGTGCTTTGTGCCACTATAACAGTGACTGTGAGCAATGGCGGTTTCCACCGCCTGTAACCCTGCAAAACACACAAAAATGTTAAGAAAATCCATGCGGAGTGATGGTGGATGCAGTGGAAGGCTGTGAGAATGGCAGCGCAACATGATGGATGAGGTGAATGCACTAGAAGATGGCTGCAAAATGCTATGAAAAGGTGGAAATCTGATCTGATGGAGGTTTGGTGGAGGAATGCATGTGGACCGTCCGATCAGATGGAGTCACGATGATCGACGGTGGGGATTCATTAATGGAAAGGCTTATGAAGTTAGGCAGAATGATATAACCTTTTAATGTAAAACATTAAAAGTTTAATGTTGGTGGGAGAAAAGGTTTTTAATGTAAATCATGAAGTTTGGACCTTTGAACGGAATACGAAGGAAACGCCTGAGAACGCAATGAAATAGGCGTGAATGGTGGGACCCGGTCATGGGTGGAGGGCGATTTGATTAGGACCGTTAGATCTTAGGAGGATTTCAACGCCTGTGATGATCCGATGAGGTTCTATGGTCGTGCGATGAGAACAATGTGAATGGAGTGCGAGATGCAATGAGGGCTGTTGATCAATACAGATCAACGGTCAAGATCTGTAGATAGACCTTCCGGAACAAAAATTGGGGAAGTGGTTTTCCAGGAAAAACAGCTTCTTTCGCACGGCAAAAGGTGGGTAAGGTGGTTTTCACTTTTTGAATGAGATATAGGTCTCCGGTTGACATGTGGCTTTCAGAAACTACCCATATCGCGTAAATTCTAACTGTTAAAGCTCGGATGAGGAAACAACGTGATATTGATGATAGCCATTGGATCTGGGCTCATGAGATCCGACAGTGATGGATGGAGTGCAATATGAGAAAGTGCGCAGCTAGTAAGGTGGGGGCCAATCAAAGGTGGTTTGATTGTGGATCGTCCGATCATTGCGATGGATGGCTGAGATCTGCAGAGGAGAAGTGTAGGTGGAGGATATAGTTAGTGGGCAGGAGGAATCTGAGCCATCAGATCAAGAGGGATGAACTTCTGCGATTCAATTGGAAGCGGAGGAGGTAGGGGCCAAAACTCCGATGGGCGATGGTTGCGATTACCTATGGACTGTTGGATCGGCTTCAGATCAACGGTTGTGATTGGATCGGAGGGTGACCAATCGGGGAAATGGGGTGGAACAATATAAAATCTTGGCGGTTGTTTCTTATGGATTCAACGGCTAGGATCCAATCGGGGAATCGGAAGGGTGGCACGACAAAAAGTTTTGATTGGCGATGGAAGCGGCGCTGCGATGGCCGTTGGATCTAACTGTGAATCAACGACGGAGATTATCATCGAGGGGTTTACAAATAAATGTTACTGGGCATGATGAAACAGGTGTGGGTCGTTAGATCTATTCAGATCAATGGCTGGTAATGCTCCAAAAGTCGCCAGAACAAATACACCTCGCATCGGAGATTTTCATCTTAACAAAGAAAACGCGCTCCCGAACATCTTCTGATTCTGATAAGTGCCATATGCTTTAGCGCTTGGTCTTAGTTCTCGTGTGCATGGAGGGGAAGTGGTTAGGGGCTGGCCAAAAGGGGCTAAGCCTACTATATGTAAAATGTGGGCTTTTTGGCCTAAAAACAAAGTTTTTAAGGCTAAGAAGAGGATTTCGGTAGGGGGAAAAAAGGATTTTTAAGCCAAACAAAGGGTCTTTGTCAGGTTTAAAGGGGTGATGGGATGATTTAGAAGACTTAGGAAGGGATTTTTGGGGGCCAAAGGGGAAATTTTAGAAAGGGAAAACAGGGTTAAAATGGGAAATTTTGCAGGGATACAAGGGGCAAATGGAGGCTTTTCTGAGCATAATTTTTTCATAGACAGTGAGGCTTTTTTGATGGAAACAGTAGTGAAGATCTTTCCAAAGGCAAAGGGCACATAGAGGCTTCAAGGATGAGATATTTTCATAGGAAATGTATCTCTTGAAGGCTCAGAAAAATATTTAGCCATCTTTTTGCTTGACAAAAAATTCATAAGTGGCTAACAACACACAAAATTTCTGATCATTTGGAGCATATTTGGTCCTCCAAAAGGGTAAAAAACATGCAAACAACACGGATCTCATTCTGACACCGGGAAGACCTTCAAAACTTAGCTACAAGGTGACCTATTTTTCCAATGTAGGTGTAGTGCCCTTGGACCTCAATGTTGTGCCCTTGCCTGCAAAGTCAAAAAAACACACTAGAAGGTATTTTGGAGTTATTGAGGAGCCTCAAAGTCATTTTTTACCAAATTTAGGTGTTAGAATATATTTTTCATTTATTGCATTAGATATTTTGTGCCTTGGGCCTTGCATGGTCTTAATGAACAAATATGGCATTTATGATGTATTTATGACATTTTGGAAACCCTAGTTACAGTTTTGGTCCTCCTTGCTTGTTAAATACAAAATTGAGGCCTCATTGTACATGTTGGTTGGATGTTGGTTGATTGTGGAGAAAAACATCATAGACTTTGAGTTGTGAGGAGTTTTTGGTTTTGGAGCATTGTGAAGGTTTTGAAAGGAATATCAATGAGACAAGCACTTTGCAAGATTCATGAACATGGCTAATGGTGATGTCCTTCTCATTTTGTACTTGTCATATTTTGTTTAACATATTGTTTCATATTTCTCTTGCAATAAGATAGAAATTTTAGCTTAAGGTATGTTGTCAAAAGCTCATTAAGCCTGTCTGTTTCTTTTGCTTTCATGTTTTCCTCTACTAGGTCAGTTTAGAGAATTCTTAGTTGCTCTCTCAACCCACTCATCTTGTTAATATCAAGAATGATTTAATGGAGTCAGTGCCAAAGAGTTTTATGGTTAGCCCTGCCCTTTACAATGACTTAAACATTGTTTTTGAGGTCTTTAATTCGAAGTATTGCTAATTAGGTTTAGCTGAAGAGGTCTATGGTTTGCCCTGCCCTTTTGCTCATCTTAAATGGTTGCTTTGAAGTTCTTTGTAATATGATTAATGAAATTTAGGAGTTCCCTTCTTCTTGATCATTACTATATGTCATCTTGCATTTTTTCTTTCTCCAAAGGTAGATAGTTGGAGAGGTTAGGAGTTCCCTACTCTCTAGGGATTACTGGATTTTTGTCTTGATGTTTGCTTGCTAGGGTTTGGTCAAAGTAGTATGGTATGCCCTGTCTTTGGTTTTTCCCTCATGCATAGTATTATTAGAGGCATTTCTTGTTGTAGTATTTGACAAAGGATTCTTAAATGCCCTTTTCTCCTACTATGTTCACAATTTAATGTTCACTCCACTCACCTAAGCCTTGAAGATCCATTTAGCTTTGTTTTACTTGCCCTCCAAAGCATCCTTGACCTATTTTTGTACCTTTCTAGACCTTTTGTAGATTCCATAGCCCAATGTTCTAAACCTCTCCTAGTCCATCCATTTTTCTCGACAACCTACCCAAGCAATCAAACAAACAAACAAACCCTAAGCTTTATAAGTAACCTAAAATCTAAAACCCTAAGACCTATCAAGTTTCACATATTTTGCACAAGTATAGAGAGAGCCCTCTCTGAGTCTAGGAAGGCTAGGTCCAAGGACTCCAAAGACTAGTTTGATGTTACCCTTGTACATTTGGTCTTTCCAATCTGAAAAATTACGGGACCTAACATAATGGCGATCAAGGTGGGAAATTTTGAGTAAATAACATCCTAAGCACTCCTTAAACCTCAGAACACTCCTATAAATACTATCCATTGACTCAGTGCCATAACATAATGGCAATAATGGTGGGACCTTCTGAGTCAGTGACAATCTAAGTATTCCTTACGACCTCAGAAAACCCACAAACATCCTTAGATTGGTATTTAGTTGTTGATGATGGACAACAAGAACATCCTTAAAATAGTAAACATCGTCCACCTGGTGACTCCACTGGTCTTCATTAGCCCTGTTAACCCCACGAGTTCTCATAGATTCCCCTAGGAATACAGTAATCAATCCTAATAATATTGATGGTGGATAAGTTAAATCTCACTGGCAGCTCCCAACCCTCAGACTGCAAGACTCCATAGGTATGGTGGGTGTTCATTTTTATTGACAAAGACAGATCCAAGGATACAACGAAGATATTCTCCAATGAACAGAGGTCACATCCTTGGATTCCCACAGAAAATGCCTCAGATAGACTGGGTTTCAAACCTGCCTATGTTTCAAGATGAAAAATTTGATGACCCCTTGTTACATATCATCAAATTTCATATACATGTATGTAGGTTAAAGATTGAATGGCACGAGGAATGCATCACGAAAATGTTCACGGGGACATTAGAAGGGAAAGCTATAGAATGGTATGAAGGCCTAAACCCTGGTAGTTTTTTTTCCTTCAAGTATTTCCACAAGGTATTTTATGAGGATTATAAAGAAAACTGTCCATGTTTATCATTAGCTGAAAATTGTTGTGATCAATATGAAGATCTCATACAACACCTTGTCAACGTCAATGAAGATTTGGGAAATTGACATCCTAAGAATCTATTAGAAGAAATTCATGCATTTCATACTCAAAATAACTATTATGATAGCCAAGAAGAGTTTTTTGAGGATGAAATCAATCAAGAAGTAAAAGAAGATCCACAGTATCTTTCCGAAGAAACAAGTGATGATTCAACATCCCTTTTGTGTGAGGTTCAAGAAAACATTCAACCTCACAATCAGCCTTTACAAGAGAAAGAGAACTGTTGTAGTGTTATCCAAAGAAAGAGAAAATTGCCTCCTCTTGTAACTGAAGAGGAAATAAATCAGATTCTAAGCATGCAGACAACCTCTAAACCTTCATATGAGCAGAACATTTCTATTTTTCCTACTGACCTCAACTACCATAGTTTAGAAAAGGGATTTGTAGATAAATTCAAGAAGAAACAATCTGATAATCCAATATTTTTGATTGGTGACATTACTTATATTGATAATTTTCCAAAGTTTGATCAGTATGATGATGGTTATGATCTCCAAACAGAAGCTAATATTGCAGAGCAATCAGTAGTTGGTTTGTGGAGGGAAGTCCAGTTTCATCAACTGGAAAATAGTAATCAGCCAATGCATATCAGCTATGACATTAATGAGGAAAGTCTAGCAAATTTGAAGGTAAGTGAAGGATCTCTGACTCTTTGTTCTACTTCATTTCATTCCATCAGAAATAACTTTCATGTGATTGGAAATCACCAGTCTTTCAGTTTTGATGTTAATGTTGGGAAAGATGATGGAATTCTTGAACAAGCTATCAATGAGAAGCCTTTTACTGAAATGGATGACGAAATTATTTATGACATACAATTCTCCTCGGCTCCATATTTTCAGCCACAAAGTCCCATTAAATTTCAAATTGCAGATGAAGGCTTGGAAATCAATAATCACAGGAGAGTTTCTTCACCACCTTCTCAAGAAGATTTATTTCCAAAGAGTATTCCTCCTCATTAACATGATGGCATTCACATTGAATTCAACCTACTCAATCAGAACATATCAGGTTTGCTAGAAGACAACATTGCAATATATGATGATGCTACTAGCACAGATGATCATGAGGAAGGGGAAGAGATTATTTCTCAAAGGAATCCCAAGCCTAACCAAGTGGAGGAAGGCGTGATCTAGACTGAAGCTTATTTATCAAAACCTCTAAGGTAGGTATTGTTTCAAGATCACTTTGCTATTTTCTTAGAAGCATATAAAAGAGGAACATGTTATGTCAAGAGCAGTTTGTTGCAGAGTATAAAGGAGATTTTGAACACTGTTTTTCAAAATCAAGTGAGAGGAGAATGTGCTTATTGTTGTTTCAGCCCACTCAAAGAGCTAAACAAAGATCACACATGGAATCATCTACTTTATTGGTTGTATTGAAAAAGTGAGTTCACCAAATAAGTATGTATCGTATGTAAATTAGATTAGGATAGATAGTTATGCAAATAAGATCAACACTTTGAGCATATTTTTAGTTTTAGATTGTTCTGAAAAATGAAAACACAAAAATAGAGAAAAGAAGAAAAGGAGGGAAGTTTTAAATAAGAGGTACAACCCCATACCAGAAAAGATTATTGCTGAAAGTGTGCAAGCCCAAATGTCACTACTTGTTGAAAAGGAAGAGTCTTGTTTAGTCATCTAGCCTAATCATGACTGAACATGTTTTAAATTTCCACTGATAGGTTAGTGAAAGAAGACTTGTCAAACCATTTAAGCTTGGCTTTTCAGTAGATTAGATTAGGAAAAGATGTTGGTTCCCAAAGCATAAATTTGAACCAAATAAAAATTATAGGGACGCATAACGAATTATGAATCACAGCCCTCATGTTTCTAGTTATCACTTGTACAAAAATAATGTCTGTGTGCAACTTGTCCAAATGCCACATACCATGGCAAATCAGATTGCTTAATCCTGGTTTTATCATGTTTTCAATTTTATGTCAATAGGTTAGAGAATAAAGTTTGTCAAACAGCTTGATCTCGACAGATGAGTAGACTAGGTAGAGAATAAGAGATTTCATTAGCCTAATCTGAACTCTTGGACGTGATAAGGGTACAAGTAGATAGTTTTTTATGATTTCAAAATGAAATAATGTCAAGGGTTTTCCACTCCAAGTGCACCCAAAAGAAGAAAAAATGTTTAGTCAAAATATGATGGGTAGGTAGAATTGATGTTGAAGCATTCATGTTTTTTCAGATTTTATGAGATCATATCTTCAAGAGAACATCAACAAATGAAGGAAGATAAATATGAAAAGTACAGATAAGGTACAGGTCTTCGAAACTCAAAGATATGAACTCTGAGGTCCTGGACACCTCCTAAAAAGGAGCTGCCCTCCCCAAGTGGAGCCACTGTTAGTCATCAGTAATTTTTACTATCTGTAGATGACTAAATATTGGTTCTAAATTTCTAAAAACAAAATTACCTGAATATTGTGAGTTTTATAAATCTCACTGCCTTCATTATCCCTATGGAAACTTTTTCACTATTCTACCATTTTTCCATTCCATGGTCACCCTGCCACTCCTAAAGGACTCCTTATGGGCTTGTGCCACTCAACTCCATCCTTTTTTCCCACTTATGACCTAATTACTCTGTTTTTCCCTTGCCAATAACTCTAATTCACATCTAGGGTTACCTATAGCCTAACTCATTCCCATGATCCCCAAATCCCTCCAGCATTGATGGTCTCAAAACTCTCTGTAGGCTCTTTAGATAAATCAAGTACATAGGATTTTGGATCTTCCATACACCACCTTGAAAAATACTCTGTTTTCACTTGAAGCCTCCAAAGCCAATTTTCAGTCAACGTTGCCTCAAAGAGACCTCCCACTAAGTCAATTAGGGTTTCATATGTTCCAAGGTCATCATTTCTAAAGAATTCACTATCAAATTTTTAAGATTCGCACATAAGGTAATGGACAAGCTTGACACTTTTTTAGAAGTGTTGAAAAGTCTATCGGCAAAAAGCTGGTAAGATAAGAGGTCTACTCCTCAATGAAGACATCTTGCAGCAAGGAAGACATGAAACATTTTCTCTTAAGGAAAACTAGGGTTTTGCACTTGATATTCCAATAGAGTGCCAACACAGTAATAAATTTCAGAAATAGCCAAAGAAGGTGTTGAAGTTGTTGCTAGGGAAAATCCTCCCAGGGGAGTTTAATAAACTATCAGCCAAAAAGAAATTTTAAGTTAACTTGATGATGAAAGAAACAGAGGATTTTGAAGCTGCTCTTGCGTAAAAACATCACAAAATCAACAGAACAAACATGTCAAATTTCCAGAATCAGGAGAAAAGAAAAATTCATTGATCTTAGAAAACTACAAGTAAGGAAGGTTCAAAGGGTTAAGGTGAGTTTTATGGTGGAAATTACACAAGGTTTTTTGAAGAGGCTGCTACTGTGTACAGTCCTCCCAAATTTTTCCAAGGTGAATGTATCCTTGCCTCAAAGGACATAAGTGTAAATAATATCAATAGGAAAGGTAAAATTCAAGGTTTTTCACTCACCTGCCAAACAAAGATGATTTTAGTTTTAGGGTGAGAACCAAAGAGGTGTTGAAGATGTTTCCTTGTGTTTGAGTTCCTAAGGTTGTTAAGAGTGGATATAGTATGCTTCAAACACCAAAGGGAAGAGCCACTTCAATGTTTTCATGACACTTTCTAAGAGAAGGTGTTAAAGGACATCAATAAGCTAGAGAGAGTCAACTTTATGACTCAAGAAAAAATTGCAGAACATAGATGTAAAGAGTATCAGTAAGAAAGGTAAAATCAATGTTTTCAGTCACCTACAAAATAGAAGGAAAAAAGAAGTTTTTGGGAGTGCTTCTATGAGAAAAACCCCTCATAAATTTTTAATGAGATTGTCATGCCTCAAGGAAAAAGGGGAAGGTCCAAATCATCTTTTCAAGTTGCCTACAAACAAAAGGTCAAATAATGGCAGTGAAAATGGAAAAATGATGCGTAAACATTAGGAAGTGGTTTAACAGCAAATGATCCAGATACCTGGCCACCCACTCATTCCATTTGGACCAAGCATCAATTTTCACAGTCTTTTCACATTCGCACAACTTACTATTTTAGCAAGCGGTCCTCCACTTAGGCTGCTTGGGGCTTAATGATTCAAAGATATCGGGTGGCCACCACCTATTCCATTTGAACTCTATCATCATTTTCACAAGTTATGTGAAAACTTACTATTTTTAGCAGTTTTTCGGGTCCTGAACTTTCGGAGCCGTTTTGAGGCCCTAAACGACGTTTTTTGGGCATCGTTTTACCAGCGAATTTCATGGAATGAAATTTGTCCCGAAAGTTGTGGTCCTCGGATAGATCTTTCTAACAAGCTATTGAGC
This sequence comes from Pinus albicaulis, assembly GCA_034641835.2. NCBI lineage: Eukaryota > Viridiplantae > Streptophyta > Pinopsida > Pinales > Pinaceae > Pinus > Pinus albicaulis. The sequence continues at coordinate 1,421,031,106 of CM076581.1, read as the reverse complement.
GCATCAAACGGAGATCGGGTGCCAAAGTTACGCCCCCGGGAAGTTGAACCACCAATTTACACAAACGGGCACCCACAGTTTTGGTGCCTCATCTCCTACGGTTAGGTTTTTGGACGTTTCGGATTCTACATTGTTTCTCAATAATAAATAGGCCCTCGAGCCTCATTGTAACATAGTTCAGAGGTCTATAGCCATCACATCTCTTCTCAGAGATTCGCTACCAGCACCCTAGCTATTTTATTTCCATTATGTCTGTAAGCATATTTCTGTTATTAATGAAATGACGCATTATTTCCGCTGCATCTCTGTATTTATGGTTATGTGTTTATTTTGTTGCATTCCTGCATAAAATCTGGATCAGTGGTATCAGAGGGGGGTCTGCTCTTTCTTTGTTTTTCTTTGCATGTCCCCAACGCGGTCAGGGTATAAGGAGTTAGGGCTCGATCTGGTTGAACCCTTGCAAGATCAGCCTCGCAAACCCCGACGACCTCCCCTGGCGGAAGAAAAGAAAGACGAGGGAGCAGGAGATCCTATCAAAATATTGCTCGAGGAGGCCCTCGAGAAACAAAGGAACGCGATGATGGATAACTTTGTTCAAATCCTTCAACGATTGCCCACATATGGCGCATCTGCATCCAACAGCCACTCTGGAGGCGCCACTCCCTTCAAGGTACAGGTAAACTTTGAAATTCCTATATTTGAAGGAAAAATAGATGCAGACGCCGTAGACAGATGATTAAATTTGCTGGAAGGGTATTTCTCGGTCCATGACTTCTCTGACCGAGAAAAGATTATTTTTGCACTCCTCAAAGCTGCCCCCCATGTCAAAGACTGGTGGGAAACCTACCGTGAGCAAGAGGGTGAAGGGGAACCCTCTCTGTTCTCCGCCACACCCACTTGGAATTCGTTCCGAGACGGCATCAAGGAACAATATTACCCCGTGGGGAGCTATGAGGACAAATACATCCAATGGACCACGCTGCGACAACAAAAGGATCAAGATGTGCACGAACTGACGAATCTGTTCCATACCCTGCGCACAAAGTTGGGTATTAAAGATTCAGAGAGACATTTGGTGCTCAAGTACCGCGGCTGTCTGCACAAACACATTCAGGAGGAAATGGAGTTCCTCGACATTACATCGCTTGGCACGACATATCGCTATGCCACCAAGATCGAGCAGAAATTTAAGCAGAAGAAGCGAGACTTTGGATCTATGAATCCGAAAGGTGCCCCCGAACCGAAGAACAAGGGGCAAGGCCAAAGCAATGTGACTCAGAACAACACCACAAATCCAAAGAAGGACACAGGGAAGTGGTGTGACTTTCATAACAGCCCCACTCACAGCACAAACGAGTGTCGGGCCAAACAGTCTTTGGTGGCCGAACTAAAGGCACCCGAATCAGATGCATTTTCTAATCCTGAGTTAGAACCAGACAAAGGCAATGACAAAGGGAAGCAGATCATTGATGCGGATCCCAGTGCCATTGTTGCCACCACCAAGATCCAGAAGGAGGGTCCAGAGGATCCAAAGGAGGGGGAGCGCCTCTTCCAGTCGCAGATGTGGGTAAAGGGTTCTCCGCTGCAATTTCTCGTCGATAGCGGAAGCCAAAAGAACCTCATTTCAGCAGAGGTCATGAAGCGGCTCGGCCTACCGACCATAGCACACCCACAACCGTATACCATCGGGTGGCTCCACCCAGGGAGATATCTCCGCATCCGCCAGCAGTGCCGCCTTCCATACAGTATCAAGCCATTCACGGATGAGGTATTGTGTGATGTTGCTCCTCTTGATGTAGCTGATGTATTATTGGGCCAACCATACTTGTGGAGGTGACATGCTATGTATGAGTCTAGGCCTCGTGCTGTTATTATTACTTTGGGAAATAACTTGTGCAGGATACCGGAGGTAGTACCGCCTCCTGCCATCTCTTTGACTACTGCAAAACAACGCAGTAAGATTGTTTCCCAGACCAGGAAATTCATTTTCCTTACGACTCACTCATAGGGAAAGAAGAATATTGTGGCCACAACCTCGAAACAGGGCTCCCTTTCACGGCTGCAGCAGATGGACAAAGTTATGGAGGAATACGATGACAATTTCTCCTCACTCATAAAGGTTCCTCTACACTGTCAGGACAAGCACTCCATTGATTTGACTCCCAACGCACCACCGCCTGATGTTGCCATACATCCTGCAACTACACATACAGAATCCAAACATGTACCGTCTAAGGCTGATAAAGAAACCAAATTTACTAAACGCATCCAGCATGTCCACCCACAGGTCCATGACATCTTCAATACATCTAATACTCAATTCAACAGAATTTGCCTCATCTCATGGAGTATCTCAATGCAATGGGGACCATTGCTTCCTAAGGAGGGAGGAATGATCCAGGTGGATATCGGTGGCCACCCACCTATTCCATTTGGACCAGCACCATCAATTCTTGCAGCTTTTCATATTCAGCACAACTTACTATTTTTAGCAAGTTTTTGGGTCCTCCACTCTCGGAGCCGTTTTGGGGGCTTAATGATCCAGGTGGATATTGGTGGCCACCCACCTATTCCATTTGAACCCCCATCATCAGTTCTTTCAGTTTTCAAGTTGCAACAAAACTTACTATTTTTAGCAGTTTTTCGGGTCCTAAACTTCCGGAGCCGTTTTGAGGCCCTAAACGACGTTTTTTGGGCATCGTGTTTTACCAATGAATTTGATCATCAAATTCGTCCCGAAAGTTTTACTCCTCGGATAGATCTTTCTAACGAGATATTGAGCGCATCAAACGGAGATCAGGTGCCAAAGTTACGCCCCGGGGAAGTTGAACCACCAATTTACCCAAAGGGGTGCCCACAGTTTTGGCGCCTCATCTCCTATAGTTAGGTTTTTGGACGTTTCAGATTCTACATTGTTTGTCAATAATAAATAGGCCCTTGAGCCTCATTTTAACATAGTTCAGAGGCCTATAGCCGCCACATCTCTTCTCAGAGATAGCTACCAGTGCCCTAGCTATTTTATTTCCATTATGTCTGTAAGCATATTTCTGTTATTAATGAAATGACGCATTATTTCCGCTGCATCTCTGTATTTATGGTTATGTGTTTATCTTGTTGCATTCTTGCATAAAATTCGGATAAAAAAAACCACATTTTTCACTTTCCTCAGTGCTCCAGAGCTCTCAAGCACCGGTGCCATTTCCCCTTCTCTGAGCCGCCCTGACATCGGTGCTCTCATTGCACCCATTGCACGCACTGCTGCTCTGCATTGGCCACCAATCTCCAGTTTGCATTTTGAAAAATGATGGGAATTTTTTTTTTGCAAATTTTACAGCCAATATGCCTCCTCGACGGCGAAATATATAGGTATTTTTCTATTCTTTTCCATAATTAAGCCTTTTAGTGGATTAGAATTTGAAATAACCTTAAAAATAACAATTAAAAAAGAAAAAACAATTGTCGCATGATGCGCCTGAGCCGTTCGGCTCGCACCGGATAGCGGTGCTGTCTGTAAAATTTACAGGTCGCACCGCCACCGGTCCTAACGGTATTTGAACCATTTCTGGGGCGGTACCAAAAGGCGCCCCGCATAATTTTAAATTAAAAATAAAATAAAATGCGGCGCGCTCATTTAGCCAGGCGCACCGTTGACCATGGAAACCGCAATGCGGTACGTTGACGGAATTATTCACCAAGGTGTATGTCAGCGCACCACATTCGATATTCTGGGAGGGTCAATGGTGTGGCTAGGTAAAATACCCCACCATAAACTATGTAATTGTCATGAAGTCGGTGCGTTGACACGACTATACATTCCAAGGCATATATTTCAGTCAGCACACTGCTATTCTGACCTTAGATATAGTCAACGGTGCTTGAAAAAAAGATAGGTGCACTGAGGCCGGTGCGTTGTATTTCATTAGGTGCACCACCACCAGTACACTTCAAACTTAATTAGCATCGGAACTAGTGCGTGACTGTTTTTGTGGCGCACCGACTGGTCTGTTTTTTTTTCCATATATATATATATATTCCTAAATACATGTCTATTTTAATAAAAAAGAAAATTAATATGCCAATGATTCAGAGAGAAGAGGAGGAACATCAGCAACAATAGGCGGAACAATATGACATTATTCTCCAATGGGAGGCCCGAGAGAGGGGGAGAGATGCATACCCTCACCTTATTACAGCAGATACCCAGGGGATCCTTAGGCAGGTAGGCCTCCTCAAGTTCTATGAGGAGGCTACTTCACTAAAGGCCCATAGTGTGTTTTTGAGATATCTTATCCGCAGGTGGAATGCCCATCGACAGGCTTTCCAAGTTGGTCCTGACCAGTGGTACACACCCACTGAGGAGGATATTTATTTTATTACAGGACTATCGAGGAGAGGGGTGGATTTTCCCTCAATCCCAGACGTGCTAGCTGCTTGTGTAGTAGAGAGTCAGTTAGTTTACTCCCAAAGATACATTGGAGCACATGTACTGTCTCCTTCAGAGTTTTAGGTACCTGGAGGTCAGTTATGTATAGGTGCATTTGGTAGATAGGACGTGCAGTGCCTCTCACTTATAATTTCAACCATTTAGCACAACACCAGTGACGAGCAGGGTATTAGCTACTTGCTTTTATATTATGTTGATTCTTTAGTATAGCAGCCACGACTTGTTAGGCAGTCTGCCATTTTTTTGTGGCAGTTTTGTAGAACCTTAGATAGATGTCGTGCTCATGCATAAGGGAGGGTCAACTTCCCTTTTGCTTGAGAGCTGTTTTGTTTATTTTTTGAGAGGTTTCTAGAGATGAGACCTAGTTTTGTTCGACAGCCTTGTAGGCTGATGTTCGAGGCCCAGATGCACATATGGGGGCAGATTATGCCCAAGAGTGGAGACACTATGTTTCTAGCCAGGATATCGCATGATTCACTTCACTTACTAGCCAGTTAACGGGTTGCATCCCTTCATTATGGTCCCATGTCCTTATGCTGGATTATATTGGCGAGGGTGTCCCAATATCCTCTTCATAAATGATGAGCTACCAGATGATAGAGGTAATATTACTGTTTTATTTATATTTATTCTAACATGTTCTTTAACTTGTTTTTATTAAATTGTGTAATGAAATTGTCTAATTATTGTTGTGTACTTGTATATGTTTTGCAGACATTATCTCTTTTGATGGCGAGGAGATGACGGATCCACCACATGATCCAGGCGTGGATCATGGTGATGATCAAGACATGGCCGATGCCGAGGATGATCATGATCAGGATCAGGCCGGTGCAGCAGAGAGACATGCTCCTGCTGGTGCATTGGTACCGCCTTTTTCTAAGCACGGTCGACCTGAGACTAGATATAGGATGGATTTGGGCAACCAACGCAATGCATTGATTGTTGAGGCGGGCATCAGGCCTGCTCATTACAGAGACATACAGGCCGATGATAGGCTGTTACGGATGTGGAGAGGCATGTCGTGTGACATGTACAGCCTGATGCGGCATGTCGTAGGGGCTATGAAAGTTGTTACGCCACTGAGGAGGATTGTCGGTAGCTATAGGCGTAGTTGAGCTGCGGCACATGATGGACAGTCCACGAGCAGCGACTCATCATCTCATGATCGTTCACCTCGTGCCACGCCTGATGAGCATGAGGCTCCACTAGAAGCATCTAGCAGTCATCATGGAGATGAGGCTAGACCATCGGCCACGTCCAGTCAGTAGCGGCCTGCAACATCCATCAGTACTAGTCATGATCATCAGTAGGCTAGACCATCCACCGTTGAGGCTGCACTATTGATTGAGCAGGCCTCCACTACTGCTGCTTATATTGATGTTGTACTACCACCGCCAGCTGATGCATCCATCAATACTAGTGATTATGATCATGAGAAGGCTTGACCATCGATTGTCGAGGCTACACCCTTTACTAAGTAGGCCTCCACTTCTACCACTGTTGATGTTGTTATACTACCACTAGCTGATCCATGACATTTATATTACAGTTGTATATTTTTAACATTATTCAGTTATATATATATATAGATATGGTCCATGTATTTTATGTTCATGTTGCAGTTGCACTTAATTTACATGTTGGTGATCATCATGATGTGGCGCATATTGTTAGGTCATGTTAGATATGTTCATTTAATGTTTAGCTTGCAGATAGATGTGTATATGTGATAGCATGAGTTATTTGACATGAGATGTATATTTGATGTTTGTGTTGTGATGATGTTAATATATAATGTTAATTTGATGTTTGAATCTGTTTTTTAGTTGAATATGATGTTTGTACGATGGTTATCATAATCGTGATGATGTTTATTAATTATTTTAATATTAAATGACCATGATATTTATTAAATATTATGTCGTGTTTGTAATTAAAATTAAAATTTTAATTGTATGTAAAATTGTAAAATTGTATTTGTATTTGTACTAATTGTAATTTTAACTGTAATTGTATGTAAAATATTTAATGTAAAATTTTAATTGTAATTGTAATATTTAATTTATTGTGAAATGATTGTAATTGTATATATGAAAAATTGTAAAATTGTAATTTTAATTCTAATTGTATGTAAAATTCTAAAATTGTAATTGTATCTGTGATTGTAATTTTAATTGAATTGTATGTAAAATATTTGTAAAATTGTAATTGTAATTGTAAATGTAATTCTATGTAAAATTATAAATGTAATTGTATGTAAAATTAAAATTGTAATTGTAATTCTAATCGTAATACATGTATGCGAAATTAATGTAAAATTGTAATTGTAATTGTAACTGTAATTGTAATTGTATGTAAAATATTTGTAAAATTTTAATTTTATTAATGTGAAAATTTTAATTGTATTAATGTGAAATGATTTTATTAAAATATTTAAATTGGTAAATTTGCAAATAATTGTAAAATAAAAAAAATAGAATAATACCAATTTTTTTAACATAATAAAGTTTAGAAAATAATGAAAATAAATTCATGTATTTTAGAATTATCATTATTTTACTATGATCTTACATACAAAAAAAAAAATTATACAGTCCAATGCGCTTATCATCATAACACGCATGGGTGCGTCGTATTACAAAGGCGCACCGGTGTTTCACAACTCTTCTACATCGGTCACGAATAAATGCAAATAAAAGAAACACAACTCTATTTTCCTTAAGTGAAAAAAAAAACGGCAATTTGAAAAATGGGAGGCAAAATATTTTCGAAAATATATTTTCATAAAATAATTCTTTAAATACTAAATACTTTTCATTATTTCACTATTTTTGCTAAAATTTTCAGCTAGATATTTTGATCTAGGTGGACATCGGTGGCCACCCACCTAATCCATTTGGACCCACACCTTCAATTCTTGCAACTTTTCACATTCAACACCACTTACTATTTTTAGCAGTTTTTTGGGGCCTTAATGATCCAGGTGGATATTGGTGGCCACCCACCTATTCCATTTGAACCTCCACCATCAGTTCGTTCAGTTTTTAAGTTGCAGCACAGCTTACTATTTTTAGCAATTTTTCGGGTCCTGAACTTCCGGAGTTGTTTTGAGGCCCTAAACGATGTTTTTTGGGAAAACGATTGTTGCTCACTCAAAAGTTGTAGTCCTCGGATAGATATTTCTAACGAGCTATTGAGCGTGTCAAACGGATATCGGATGCCAAAGTTACGTCCCTGGGAATTTGAACCACCAACTTACCCAAACGGGGCCCGTAGTTTTGGCACTTCATCTCCTGGGGTTTGGTTTTTGGACATTTAGAGTTCTCCATTGTTTCTCAATAATAAATAGGCCCTCGAGCCTCATTGCAACACAATTTATAGGTCTGTAGCCACCACATCTCTTCTCAGAGATTCGCTACTAGCACCCTAGCTATTTTATTTCCATTATGTCTGTAAGCATATTTCTATTATTTGATATTAATGAAATGACGCATTATTTCCACTGCATCTCTATGTTTATGGTTATTTCTGTATTCTTTTGCATTCCTGCATAAATCCGGATCATATTTGTAGGAGACAGACCTGGAGCAAGAGAGCATGAGGGCACTGTGGAGCAGTGAAATACGTTCGAACAAAAGTATTCAGACAGTCAGAAACAAAACCTATGGTGATTCAAACCCTACACCATAGAATTTCAAACCATCTCGTGATTAAATTTGATTATTTTTTTTACTTTTTTTTGCAGTTTTATCCATTTTTACCCTAAACCCTTCATTTTTTTGTTTTTTCCCTTTCTTCTCCATGTTTCTGTGATTTCAGAAATAGGGTTTTTCATTTTAGATTGATATCCAACCCACGTGATGACTTGCATAGTCGGATCCCAATGCATTTGGCCATTGTGTGAATTTTTGGAAAATATAGATTTTTCTTTATCGGTGCGCCTTGCGTACCCTACCGCACCGGTGCGTTGTATTATACAGTGCATCGCGCAAGTATTGTGTAATAAAAATTTGAAAACATTTTTTCTAAATCTGTGCGCCATATCTCAAATAGGGCACCGATACTCCATTTAACGAGGATAGCACCGTACAGTGTATTACACTATTTTTGTGATGTGTTTATAATACCCCACACACCGTATGGTCTATTACACTATTTTTGCGGTGTGTTTATTACACTATTTTTGCGGTGCATTTTTAATATCCCCATGTACTAGCTGTAGTGCGTACCTCATGAAAGACGCATCGGTGTCTTGAGATTTATTTTCTACTTGAAAGTTGAGAATTAATTTATAAATATATTAATGAATGATATGGTACATGTTTTATATTGATAAAGAAATGACTTACATGAGATCAAGTAACAAAAATAAGTTGATAACACATCAAGAAAAAAAAACGGCAAGTTCTTTGTAAATTCTTTAGGAATTTTTTTTTTTTTGAACTATATGCAAGTTTAACTAATATGTATTGTTTACTATGTATCATGCAGAGCCACAAAATGACGAAGCTCGATATGATTATTTCCGATCTAGGACCAGAAGAGTGTAAAAATTTAATGGAAAAATTGCAAAATGATGAATTAGGTGAATGAAAAAATACTATTGATCCAATATGAGTTTCTTTTTGTAATTATCATTAATAATATACTTAAAATGATTAGATAACATGTGTCAAACAGTCTACTAATTCACATCTGTTTAATGTTCTACAGGGACCAACAACTCAGAAAAGAAATGTTATTCTAAGAAAAGAAAAAAATAGAACATGCAAATGAAAATGAATTACTCCTTAGCTCATCTAGAGTGGTGCTAGAAGTTAACTAAAGGGTGGAAAACTTTTACAAAATTTTGAGGGATCTAGTGGAACAAATGTATAGATGTTCTTTCCACTTACAATACAAAAATCAATCCAATGATTTCAAGAACGAGATTTTATCTAAACTACAGGAAGAGTTTCTAGAGAATTAGTCAATGAGACATGTCAGACTTTTAATGTACAACAATAAAAAATAAGGAATGAAAAAGTAATATTCTTGTAGATGTTTGTCTAAAATTGTTTATAAATATTGTTTTTGTTATATTTACTTTTCATATATCAATATAAAAATTAAATATTTTATTGTCATGTTACATTTTCAGGAAGATTATGAAAATCTCAAAAGATGAACGAGCTGATATCAGAAATATGCCAGTAGGAATGTCCAAAAAGGTGTACAAGGAGATGGTCAAAGAAATGGACAAAATTGCATCACAGGAGGAGCCATCTCAACAACAACGTGCTTCAAATGTAATATGTAATCATTGAATTTTTTGATCATTAGGTACAATAAATAAACAATTTAGCATTAAATATTATTTTTCAAGAATTTTCTTGTAGAAAAGAAAAGAAAATGGAACCCATTCAGCACATAAAACAGGACGACAAAGAAGAAAATGGTTGATCTCTAAGTTTGTGAGTAATTTCTACTTCCTTATAACAACTTAACTAGATTTCATTTTTGTATTTTTTAAGTTGTTTTACAAAAATCATCATTGAATGTCTTCAAACAGGTGCTAACATACAAAGAAGAACCATCAGACGAATTGATTGAAATTGGGTTAAAAATTGGTTGTGAGTATATGTTGACATATCAGAATTTAATTGTGGAATTTGTAAGCATCTATCGATCTTGTTTTACTTAGCTCCGTCTATAATTAATAGAACAAAAACATATTTTATATTAAATATATGATTTGTTATGGGGTATAAAACTTGCAGGAAACAAAGTATGGAACTGCGCCAACAGATGAAATTTTGAAAGATGGCATGGTACATGGTTTTGAAAGAATGTGTATAGTTTATGAGTCAATTGTTACTATGGTACGTCATTTTTCTTTTCGATTTACATTGATGTATATTATTTAATATTGCAATTTTCATTATTCTTACCAATGTATATACACTCATTTCAGTTTATTTTTATGTTTCTAGATGGAAGGTGAAGAAGAAGAAAAAAATCAACGCCATGAACAAAACATTCCTGAAAATAACCCAAGTCATGGAAGTAGCTCTAGCAGTGACAACAGTTCAAGCGAAGAATGATGATCACTATGTTTGGATATCAAAGCAAGACATTTTATTTTTTGAAATATGTCTGTGAAATCATACATTTTGTTTAATGCAATGGACATAGTGTCCCAATTGAAAGACAAAGGGATACGAATAATTGTCTCATTTTGTATGATAAATATTGTCTTATATATATATAAAATCAATCATTAAATATGTTTTAATTTATTCTATTGTGTTCTCCATTGTCACTATTTCATTCTCCATTGTCGTTCTCAATTGCATTAATAAAAAATTAATTCATATGAATATTGTTATAAGATATATATGTGTCGACTTTTGATGAATAATGAATTTAAAACAACCACAATAATTGGAATGTTACACGTCAATGTTTCTTAAAAAAAATGAAAATCGGTGCATGTCAGTAACTGTCGACTGGTGCGTTTATGTGTCTATACGCACCGATGCCATTGTACGATCTATGGGCACTGCACAAATACCGATACCAGTTATAAATATCGGTGCATTTGTGTGATACTGCGTATTAGGGAATTTATGTATCTATAAACACCGATGCATTTTTACGATCAATGGACACCACACGAATACCGATACCAATTATAAATCTCAATGCTTTTCTGTGATACGACGCACCGGTGCATCATAAATGTATATGCATCGATGCGTTGATACAACCTATGGGTACCGCACAAATCCCAAGACCAATTAGAATGGCCCCGTGCATTGTATGACCAACACTATACCTAGTGTGGTTTTACAGCTAAACATCCTGGTGCGTTCGATCGACTGAGACAACCCCGGGGTGCCGTATTCATGTATGCATTGGTGTGTTAAATCCAGAGTAGCGCACCGATGAAAAAAACATCCGTAATAACCTCCAGCCGCCCATTTTTTTAGTTGGGTTGAATTTTCGTTAAAAGCTTTGCCAAAACCTCTGTAACCATAAACGAATGTTGTAGCAAATATTTTTTTGACAATTTTGGCTAATTTTATAACACTAAAAACCTCCTTTATAACCTCTGCTAGAGGTTCTTTTCCTTGTAGTGAGGGAAGGTGAGAACCAAAATTAGATAAAACTCGCCAAAGAATAGATGTCTATAGAAATTAAGGCTTGAGCCACGGGACCAAAAATGGAAAAGAACCATATGTTGTAAGATAGAAACACCCCACCCCACCTCTCCTTCCAACATCCATGACCTTAATGGAGATAACCATCATCGTGAAGTCCCCGTAGGGACTTTATTTACCCCAAGGGTCCCAATAATCATATTTTTCCTGGCTAGTTTGGTGTCTTCCTTGAATTTATTTTTCGATTTAGATAAAAAAGGTTTGCTTCCTACATGGATGGTGATGGGAGGGTATTCGTTCAAACCTTCATGAGGGATGACTTCCAAAGATGTCTTAAGACATGATTGAAGGTCATAATTGTGCATGCATGGACTCATTCATCAATGTCCTCGAAGAAACAAATGTGTGATAACCTAAAAGGGAAGAAAGGGGGTGCCAACGTGGAAGACAAAGATTCTAAATAAGGGACGATAAGGTGAGAAAGAGCGACGCGCATTGAAAGTCGACATGCTCTTGGAAAATTTTATTTGAATTGGGAGACCCATGTGGGGAAACACACAGAGCCAAAGGGGAAGGGGAAACCATCAAAATAATTTCAACAAGGACAAGGGAAGAAACATTATGAACAAGGAAGGAGCTTGGATACATACCTGTGTGCTTTTTTTTGCATGCTTGACTTCAACTTGCATTTAAGGATCAGAGGGCGCAACACTAGGCTTTTGAGAAGATACCACTACTTGACCTCCATTTTTACGAACCCAAATATTATTCACAAGTTTTATTCCATGGGAATTCCACTCGCATTCATCGACAAGGTGGCCGACAATTCTACATGCATAACATCTGAAGGGAACCCTCCGCTAGTTGATTATATGAAACCCTTAACAAACATCTCAACTTCTTCAACTAATCCTTTGTGAATGTCCATCTCTATTTATATCCATGGACAACATCTATCCAATTTTGACTAACACCTGTCCTCCATGTAGATATACCGACCTAAGCGATTTCCAATGGTTTTTAGCACCTGTTTCGTGCAGAACATAAGCAGTAAACTAGGGAGAATGGCCCAAAGCTTTTGATGAGCTTGCAACTATCTAATGGGGTCAAAATTTAAATTCCAACAAAGCCCTGATTTACCCTTGATTATTTGAAGCCATTTGTAACCATTAACAGACAACTCAAATTCTTCAACCAATCTTTTGTGAATGTTCACCTCTATTTGTATCCATGCACAACATCTATCCAATTTTGACTAACACCTATCCTCTATGTAGATATATCGACCTTATTGATTTCCAATGGCTTTTACCACCTCTTTTGTCTAGAGCATAACAAGAAACTAGAGAGAATGACCCAAAGATTCGGATGAGCTTGCAACTCTCTAATGGAATCAAAATATATTTTCCATCTTTACAAAAAAAGCCCTGATTTACCTCAATGCCATTCATGGCTAATGATATTCAACAACTCGTTCTGAGAGGGAAATATAACACAAAACCTCCCTTGAATCACGATATGATTAATCAACGTTGAGCCAATTGCAAGTTGTACACTACCCTTACCCCAATTCAAAACAGATGACGAGGTGATTAATTTTCCCATGAATCTTCCCACCATGAGAACCTCCTACAAATCAATATCTAAGTCCATTGTAAGGGTCGCCAGCCTACGAGGTTTCAAAGTCACACTGAAAAAACACACAACTGAAAGACGCACCGCGTGTCACTAAAGAATCACCGCACGAACCACATCAAGGAAAGTGACAACTAGAATACGAAGAAACGTACCAAAGAATAAATGGGTACAAAAACTAAGACTCGAGCCACGAGGCCAAAATGGAAAAATAACCCACCACCGAGTCTTCGTCAACATTACATGTCATGTTAATAAAATCTAATTTTATGATATTATGATTAAATTGTAATTTTTATTATTTAAAATTTAATTTTTTATATAAATAAATTTAATATTTAATTATAAAATTTTAGTTCTTAATTTGTAAATATTTTTTCAAAATCATTTAAACCTAATAAATACGCTAAGCTAAATTAAATTTACAATTTTAATGAATTCTTTACAAAAAAATTTAAAAACGAAGTTAAAACGGTTAGAAACCCTTTAAACAACACGTATGTCGAAAATAGTGACGCATTTTCGTTGTCGCGATTTCGAATCCGGCTAGCACACTCACCGCCCTAAAATGTAAAAGTCGTTCACACGGGCACAAGTGGATGCACACATACTTTGTGTTTTGAGGGAAAGAGCGGTAAATGGAACAAATTCCAGACGAGTCGAAAAGCTTGCAGATGCTATCTATGTCCGCTTTCGCTAAAGATTCAAAAATCGGAGATCATATCATCTTTGCGACACATTTGCAGCCAGTCACATCATATTTTGAAGGTAATTTATCAAAATATTGACAGAGAGTGACCAATTTGTCGCTGAGACTTTGAAAATCATGTAATCATGAGATTCTCTTTCACCACTCTACCTTTACTTGGAGTATACGCGAGGTTCTTGGAGACAAAGCAAAACGACTATAAAGGGCCCTGTAAAGAACTCTACTATGACTCATCACCGGCAGAGGAACTCTAAAGAAGTGTACCATTAATCATCACACCCAGAGGAACCTTACATCCACATAAATTCCAAAAGAAAACCTCAAGGACGTCCCTTTCGATTATACTTACTTGCTTCCTCCTTTAATTTTGCAATTACTGTAACTATTCAACCAAATAAAATTAAAAATAATGGAAAATCAGCAGATCGGCTAAAGTTATTTCAAAAGAACAATTTTTATAATGCAATGCTTTTCATTTTTTTATTTTTTTTATTTTTATTTTTATTTTTTTCTGTTTCCATCATGCTCGAGTTTTTAGCCGTAAAAATTCTCCGAATGTTTTGTCTTTCGAAATCAAGCATGGATTTAAGAGATCAATCATTTTTCCGTAAAAGGCGAAGGACAAATTTAAAAGATGCCAGGAAGCATTGAATAGATTTGATATTTTCACAAGCATAGATTCTTTGAAGGATCCGTTAAATTTTACGTTGGAAGCCTCCGAGGCCTGTTGACCGTGACCATTCGAGGCAGAGCCAAATGCAAATTTCAGGGTTTAATCTATTTTCTTGATTTTCTGAAACCCTTCACTAGGGTTTAATGACCACTTCTCCCATTTTACTAACACTCAGCTGATTCTGTCTCCTTTTCTTCTGACTTGGTGATAACCGAGCTGCTAATGTAATTTTCATAAAATCTCTACAAGTTATGTTACTTGTCATTTGGCATGGACAAAATTAAATTAATTAGGCTATTCCCTTTTGAAACTATTCATCTAACATTTTCGTCTGTGTTTTTTTGCACATGTAACAGTTAGAAATATCCAATTACTACTTGTCTATAGTTGTAATTCTCCATTTTAGGAGTTTGTTCCTACATAATAGGATGTAGTTAGAACTATATTCTTTCCTAGTTTAGTGTGTGGTTGAGATAATCTCTCAACCACATCACTATATGTCCAAGATAGATTTCCTATCTTGAGACTATTTTATGAATAAATATGTGTGTAATTTCTTTGATTCATAATATAGAATTTATATAGAGTTTGCACAGTGTGATTTTTATCTTGGTATCAGAGCTCGTTTGGGCTTGGACCTCAGCCCCTCTTGGGCTGAGGAAAACTAGAGTATATTGTATTTTATTTTTTTGGTTGTCCATTCATTTGGGCGGAGGTGTACTGGATTTTGATGTTCTTGCTGAGAGAGGCGAAGAGGAGAGGCATTATGTTTCAAACCTATTTTTCGCTGGTGGATTCAACAGTGCTAGTGTGACATAACTTCAAAGAAATAAATTGCCGCGAAGGGCAGTGGGATGTACTAGCCCCTCCTTCAATAGTAATCAGAGTCGAGGGAGAGCAAGGCTGCGTCGGCGCTGCGAGTGCTCGAGCCAATACCAATGGTCGAACCGCCAAAAGAGAGAGAACACGCATCTAGTTTCAGTTCTCATCGGCCACTACAGAGAACCATTCTTGTGCAGTGGAAGCATTCTCAAAGTGCGAGTGAAGCTGTTAATTAGTCTCAGTTGCGATCTGGTGCGCAGTATCTTAGATGATGGCCTGAGTATTGTTAAAGGAGATCTATCGACCGATGAGAAAGATGTTGAATTGACTCGACAGTTAAACCTGCTGTAAATAAGCTTAAAATGCTGAATGTTATTACGGAGGTTCTTTCCAAGAGGCAATTACAACAAGAATCCTTAGATCATGGAGTGCTCTCAGTTTTAAAGAATTTGCTTCAGCCTTTGCCAGATAAATGTCTTCCCAATACAAATAATCTGAGTGTGGCCTGTTGCACTTGTTGAATGGCGGAAACAACATGTGTCAAAATTCTGCAGAAAGAGTTCCGAGCTTTGTGTAAAGAACCGGTTCCTAATGTTGTAGCACGTCCTTCTTCAAATGATATTATGTCATTTCTTCTGACCTATGTTTTTTAGTGGATTGGTTCTTTGATTTCTAAAGGTAAGAATATCGATGTTATTAGCTGTGTATTTTGGATTGCAGTGCGAGTCGTGGTCTCATTCGCATTCAAAGCTACATTACTATGTAATGATCTGTACACAAGGTATTATTTTTTTGTTTGGCTCTGTGTTTTTCAAACAAAGCCGGTTTTAAGTTGATTCGGTGAGCTGCCATGGCTGTCTCAATGAAAATGTCAAAAAATGGATATTTTAATTGCACGAAATAGATGGGCAGCTCTGAAGGCCTTATAATGTTGGTAGCCCACTTCGTATGGATGGAGATCATACGTTATTTCGTCAAATGTGGAGATTTGCAGGGGTGCCGACGCAGATTTGGGGAGGAAGTGTGCATAGTTTGTCAGCATCGATTGCAGGTATCAACGAGGTTGTTCAATTAATGGAGGTTGTGCTTCATTCATATATGAAGATGAACTCCTTGGAACCAAGATTGCAGAAAGTGTGGCTATATATCATTAAAAAGAATGGCGCGGGTGTTGGAGCTACTCTCCTTGCTGCATCTCACTCGATATATAGAGAGGGAGAAGTTTATGCTACTATCCAATTTTTTAATTCTCTGATGATGTTTTCTTAAATTTGCAATGTATTGATTAAGTGTCATGACAATGAAACTGGTTGTAATTTAAGTGACATAGGCGTGACCAACTATTGTCACATTATTAGTGTGTGTTGGAACTAGTCATTCCAACAATACACAAATTTGCAGGAAAATTATTATCTACCAGATATGTTGATGACATGACACTGAAGATGGGAGCGTCAGAGATTGGAGGATGATCAAGTTTGTGCGTGCCCGGTGTGATGGAAACAGATTGTGGAGACAGATCTGCATATTCAATTGCGAGGAGATTAGCTGGACAATGGGTCTTAGTTGTTGCAGTACGTCAGTGAGCATGAGGTAGCATGCTTGGAAGCAATTACCAAGCCTAGATACTGTGAATAGGGGAAGTGGCATTATGTTTCCAGGGGATCGGATACTGAAACGCGACGGAGGATTGGACTGTGGAGTCCTGGATTACTGTTCTTGAAGGGAAAGTGTGTTCTCTTCGTGTGGCTGTGAGTGCCTATGTTTGGATCATCAGTGTTGGAATGCACTGCATTGAGTCCAGTTGAAAAGTATTCAATCCGCTTTCTTTATCAGTGGACCCCTCATAGGTATCATTGGAATGGTTGCTGGAATGTTTGGGAAATAATCATCTTTGGGTAGAGAGGGAAATCAATTGAAGAGTTTTTATTTAGTTTCTTGGAATCATGTTTATAGATTATTGAGCCTTATTGAGCCTAGCTAACTCAATTTAGGTAAAGTTATTTTGTTAGAATTTGCAACTCTAACGAATGACATGTTAAGCATGGAATTCCAAGAAGTTATTTGACAAAGACAAGGATGCCCAGGATGTAGAAAAAGATGAGGAAGCATCAACAATGTTTATGGTGGACGACAAAGTAGATGTTTGTTTAGTGTGGATTTGTGGAATAGATTCCCTAACATGTTATAAGCAAGTTTAGTTGGTTGTTTTAATGGTCATTATATGCACCTAGAAACTCCAAATGTTGAATTATGAATGTAAGCCTTGTAAAGGCATTTGAAAGTTCGTGGTGATCTTAAAACCACTTTGTAATGGTTTATGGTTAGCATGAAACCATCTTTTGTCACTGTAAAGTGATGGTTTGTGGTGAGCTAGAAACCACATATATTTCCTTTGTGGCTGGTTGGTGGTGAGCCAGAAACCACATATATCGCCTTTGTGGCTGGTTGGTGGTGAGCCAGAAACCACATATAGAGCCTTTATGGCTGGATTGCCTTTGTGGCTAAAAGTGCCTTTGTGGCCGTGTGTACACGAGAGCTTTGTGCTCGTAGGAGCAGGTGGACTGTAGTAACGCCTGGCTCGCAGTCTTAGATATTGGTGTGTTTGAGCGCAAGAGGGTCGACGCACTTTTCTATTTGACAGTTGCGTCGAAAGGCGCAATCAGCGCAACTGTTAGCAATTGTTATTTGGACATGAATATTTGGCTTAAAAAGGTGTTGATCTCTCTTTGTTTTGGAGGTTCTGCACATGCAATTCACGCGATGATGGTGGATTTGTAGGTACATATATGCAGTGATAATGGTCAATAGAATCATGTATGCGAAGGACATCCTACAGGACTAGCGGTTGCAGCGGTTGGTACCCATGCTTTCCGGTGGCTAGTTGCTCTTTTATATGGACGTCAACATATTCTTTGTTATGTTTGACCACAACCAGACTTTGTGAATCACTATCACGACAAGTAGTCGTTAAGGGGGGGGGAGTTAGAAATATCTAATTACTACTTGTCTATAGTTGTAATTCTCCATTTGAGGAGTTTGTTCCTACATAATAGGATGTAGTTAGAACTATATTCTTTCCTAGTTTAGTGTGTGGTTGAGAGAATATCTCAACCACATTACTGTACGTCCAAGATAGATTTCCTATCTTGAGACTATTTTATGTATAAATATGTGTGTAATTTCTTTGATTCATAATATAGAATTTATATAGAGTTTGCACAGTGTGATTTTTATCCGTAACATATGTCCAATATTAGGATAAGGTTGTAAGCCTTTTATTCAATTTTAGTTTGCACCTAATAGTCCTATCCTTTTCCTCCAGGATAGGACTATAGAAAAGAGGCCAAGATGAAAATTGTGAGATAAAAGAAATGCTCCAGGGGTAATTAATCTCATTAACACGTTGTGAAAGCAGGGGCCAAGATAGCTACAATCGCCTACGTAGCTTCCGCCATCCCCACAAGGCTCTGGATTCGTCCTTTGCTTCGTTGGTTTCGCAACTTTCATGAAATGACCAAACAACGATTTCAATGAAAAACATAACACAGAAAATAACACAGCTGGATCGCGGAGATCCGGAAGTCTCCCAAATCAGAAGGTATGTTCTCCGTCGAACATGACTCCTCATAGTTACCAAGTTTGAATTAGAATTCGATTCTATTTTTAAAAAATTCTAGTTCGATTCTTAAAATTCTAGTTAGATTCGATTAAAAAAAAATTGAATGTTTAAAATTTAATATTGTAACAATTAAAAAGTTCTCATCTTACAAATATTTAAATATATTGTCTTACTAATATTTTGAAAATTTGAAATTTATAATATAATATTGAAACATCTATTATCAATCTAATTAAATTAAATGTTAAATTATAATGTTCAATTAACAACAAATTCTAAATTATAATAATTAACAACAACATTTGTTAATTGTTATTCTAAATATAAGAAAAATTTAAACATTATAATTTAATATTTATCCAGATTTTCAATAAAAAAAAATTATCAAAATTATCTCTCATATATTTGTATATATTTAAATTTAATTAATATACTACAAATATATTTATTTTATGTTTTACTAAAAATAATCTATTTTAAACATTATAATTTAATATTTACTCACATTTTCAATAAAAATATTTATTGATTAATTTAATGAAAATATCACATATATTTATCTTTACAAACTATTAATCTATTCTACCACTTCTACTAACTATTCTAAACCATAGTTTTTACAAATTTTATTAGTAGTCTTTACAAATTTTATTAACACCCTTCCTAAAAGTTTTACCTTTCAAAAACCTAGTGTATAAAGAGTCAACCAGGGTTATTATTCATGGTAACCTGTCATCTCATGGATCCAACCACCTTTACCATTCATTAAGAGGTAAGTTGTCATCTCATCAATCCAAAAGAATTTTTGAAGAGTTGATCGCCACGAAAAATCTGTAATTCTGATTGGAAATGTATTTCGTTGCCCATGTAAATAGAATATGCTGAATCCAACTCATTAATGGAAAGTTGTATACAATTTAGCAATTAACCTTATGCAATCTCATGGATGCTATTTAAGGGTTTATGAGGAGGGGATGGCCAACTGTAAAACTACTACGCTCTCGTGTAAATTGAATATGCCGTACCGAACCTTGAATGGTCAAATTAATTCACGAACTTAATCGAATCAACGCATTTTTGAATTTTTTCTGCCAATTCGATTGAATTTGGTAACTGGGGACTCCTTAGAGGCATTGGAGAAAGGAGAGTGGCTGTAACAACAAATGACATGACATATACTATAATTGTTTCTATAAACGAATAAGAGATCCAGATGATAGAGACTGTTGGGAGAACGACGACCAATTGTAGCTAGTATTGCTATGTGTGGCAGCTGCTATAACTCTTTACTACCATTTTGGTGGAGGGGTTGGGGGCGGATTCTGGGGAAAACAACGTCACACATAGGTGCATAAGGATTTGGCACAGATGGCATGAAATATTCTACACAACATGACCTTGTAAAGATATGGGTTGTTACATATGTCATCGATGGTGGCACATGCGTGGGTACACTAGTTGTTGTTGTTGTAGTAGTATATAGGGGCATCTCCAATCTAAAATATTTACTTCATGTAATCTCTGCAAAGTTCAGAAAGTCATTTTTGTCCATCTTATGTATTAAATTTTGTCTGTCAGGAATTAAGTGCCTTAGATATATATGTTTTGATCATACATGTATCATGTTTTACTCGTAAAGGATCCACAACCTCTATATGTGAATGTATTTCATGTTTTGAAGTTATAATATAAATTTTGGTTAGTGGCGATATGGTTCTGGAATATGTGAATGTATTTCATGTTTTGAAGTTATAATATAAAGTTTGGTTAGTGGCGATATGGTTCTGGAAATTTCATGTATCGCTCTTACCACAACCACTCTGTTTTAGTCTATTTCACTGTGAGTAAAATTGTTTGATTTTATTTTCTCCACTATAGTTTCGATTTTAATCTCTGCCACTCTGTATTAAAAAGAATACTATTATGATTTGATTTCCACAACTGTGTTGTATTGTTTAAAGACATTTACGCAACTCTATGTGAACTATGTGTGTTGAGAAAGCATCCTCCTATGTGTTTAATTTTTTTTTCAAAAATTGGGTCTGTACCTTTTTAAAAGCTTGTAGTATTATTCATTGATTTGAAAAAATTATAAAAATTTACAAAAAGAAGGATTACAGGCTTTAAAAAAATTTGTCCAAAGAAAAATTGCATATTAGAGATGTTAGGAAACATTAACTCCTACTAGGCTATCACCAGAGTGAACTTCCTCCTTTCAAACTCACCCTATGTATTATTCTCTTGTTCTTCCTTTCATGAGGAATTTTCGTCCCCTCGATGACTAACTCCAATGCCCTTCATGAATCAATGAATGCCTGAAGAAATTTCTCTATTGGCCATGCCCCACCTTGCTTAGATTTTTTTCTTCACGGCATCAATCCACTGCCATAGTTATAAATATATATGAGTTGCGTGGACATGGACCTGACCAATGCAACCACCCTGTCAACACAGTCCATCACAAATTAAATTTGTGTCCTCTTTCCCTTGCAAATTTTTCCAAATAAGTATGGTTATAATCTTTTCTTTCTCCAGCTGAATTCAATGTATAGTAAGCTCATTTAAATCACACCAGTCAGTTTCCCATGACTATCATTAATAGCCAACTTCCTAAGCAATATCTCTCTTCAAAATTTGGAATTAGTATCCCAATATCTCAACAAGTTTTAATTTAATAGGGGTTGTCACAATTTGTAGCCCTTAATACACAACTCAACTTCTTCGACTAGTCCTTCATGAGTGTCCACCTCTATCTATATTCATGCAAAAAAATTATCCAATTTTGACAAACACCCATCCTCCATGTAGAAAAATTGACCTAATTGGTTTCCAATGGCTTTTAGCACCTCTTTCGTCCAGAACATAAAAGGTAAACTAGGTATAATGGCCCAAATATTATGATGAGCTTGCATCTCTATAATGGGGTCAAAATTTATATTCCAACTTTGTAGAAAAATCCTTGATTTACCCCAATTCCAGTCATGGATCATGATATTCAAAAACTCGTTCTCATAGGGAAATATAGCACAAAAAACCGTTGGATGAGGATATGAATAATCATCGTCGACCCAATCACAGGCTCCCGACTATCCTAAACCAAATCCACAACAAACAACGGCCTGATTAATTTTCCCATGAATATACCCACAATAGGAAATTCAATGAGCATGGGAACCTCCTTAAAACCAATATCTTCACCCACCATAAGGGTCGCCCCCTACAAGTTTTCATAGTCTTATTATGCATATACCGTCGTGAATAATTTCAACTTAGCTAGGCTTTGTTAGACTGTGATTACATAGGTCGCAAAGGCGAGGTGAAAGGAGGGGGTACACCATCAGTGCGAGGGGAAAAATTCATTGGAATAATAATGGGAAGAGGGTTTGAGCAACATCCAAAACATCCAGTGGAGGTGAGATCCTTTGATAGAATTCTTCATCCATGGGAAATATTCTTGTCGGACATAGACTATCTCGATTGAAATCCACCAACTCAATCTTCGACAACATTTTATCAGTTCTAATTATGTTCAAGCCCCAAAAATACACACAACCCAAATACATTCCACCGGTCACTGAAGAATCAACATGCAAACAATGTTAGGGAAGGTGAGAACCACAATTAGATAAAACTCACCAAAGAATAGATGTCTATAGAAATCAAGGCTTGAGCCACGAGGCCAAAAATGGAAAAGAAGCATATGTTTTAAGATAGAAACACCCCGCCCCACCTCTCCTTCCAACACCCATGACCTTAATGGAGAAAACCATCATCGTGAAGTCCCCGTAGGGACTTTCTTTACTCCAAGGGTCCCAATAATCATATTTTTCCTAGCCATTTTGACGTCTTCCTTGAATTTATTTTGGGATCTAGATAAAAAGGGTTTGCTTCCTGCATGGATGGTGATGGGAGGGTATTCATTCAAACCTTCATAAGAGATGACTTCCAAAGATGACTTAAGACATGATTGAAGGTCATAATTGTGCATGCATGGACTTATTCATTGATGTCCTCGAAGAAACAAATGTGTGATCACCGGAAAGAGAAGAAAGGGGGTGCCAACATGGAAGACAAAGATTCTAAATAAGGGATGATAAGGTGAGAAAGAGTGGCGTGCATTGACGGTGGACATGCTCTTGGACAATTTTATCTGAATTGCGAAACCCACATGGGGAAACAAAAACAGCCAAAGGGGAAGGGGAAATCGTCAAAATAATTTCAACAAGGACAAGGGAAGAAACATTATGAACAAGGAAGGATCTTGGATCCATACCTGTGTGATTTTTTTTGCATGCTTGACTTCAACTTGTGTTTAAGGATCAGAGGGTGCAACGCCAGGCTTTTAAGAAGATACCACTACTTGACCTACATTTTTACGAACCCAAATCTTATTCAAAAGTTTTATTCCATGGGAATTCCACTCGCATTCATCGACAAGGTGGCTGACACTTCTACATGCATAACATCTGAAGGGAACCCTCCAATAGTTGATTATCTGAAACCCTTAACAAACATCTCAACTTCTTCAACTAATCCTTTGTGAATGTCCATCTCTATTTATATCCATGGACAACATCTATCCAATTTTGACTAACACCCATCCTCCATGTAGTATACTGACCTAAGTGATTTCCAATGGTTTTTTGCACCTCTTTCGTCCAGAACATAAGAGGTAAACCAAGGAGCATGACCCTAAGCTTTTGATGAGCTTGCAATTAACTAATGGGGTCAAAATTTAAATTATAACAAAGCCCCGATTTAACCTTGATTATCTAAAGCCATTTGTAACCATTAACACACAACTCAACTTCTTCAACCAATCCTTTGTGAATGTCCACCTCTATTTTTATCCATGCACAACATCTATCCAATTTTGACTAACACCCATCCTCTATGTAGATATATCGACCTAATTTATTTCCAATGGCTTTTAGCACCTCTTTTGTCCAAAACATAACAACGAACTAGGGAGAATGGCCCAAAGCTTCGGATGAGCTTGTAACTCTCTAATGGAGTCAAATGTATATTCCATTTTTGCAACAAAAGCCCCAATTTACCTCAACACCATTCATGGTTCATGATATTCAACAACTCATTCTGAGAGCAAAATATATCACAAAACCTCCCTTGAATCACGATATGAATAATCAACGTTGAGCCAATCGCAAGTTGTAGACTATCCTTACCCCAATTCAAAACAATTCAAAATAGATCATAGGATGATTAATTTTCCCATGAATCTTCCCATAATAACACATTCAATTTGCATGGGAACCTACTGCAAATCATTATCTTCGTCCATTGTAAGGGTCGCCAGCCTACGAGGTTACAAAGTCACACCAAAAAAACACACAACTAAAAGACAGCACCGCGTCACTAAAGAATCACCGCACGAACCACGTCAAGGAAAACTAGAATAAGAAGAAACCTACAAAAGAATAAATGGGTACAAAAACTAAGACTCGAGCCACGAGGCCAAAATGGAAAAATAACCCACCACCGAGTCTTCGTCAACATTACATGTCATGTTAATAAAATCTAATTTTATGATATTATGATTAAATTGTAATTTTTATTATCTAAAATTTAATTTTTTTTATATAAATAAATTTAATATTTAATTATTAGTTCTTAATTTATAAATAATTTTTCAAAATAATTTAAACTTAATAAATACGCTAAATTAAATTTATAATTTTAATGAATTCTTTAAAAAAAAATTAAAAAAGAAGTTAAAAGGCTTAGAAACCTTAGGAATTTGGCTTCGGTGATCCATAAAATGTGTATAAGAATTTTTTGTGAAATTCAAATGTAAGAAATTTTTGTGGACGCTTTTGGAACCACTCAGTGTGGTTCATCATCAAAACAAGATGATAAATTTGATTAAAAAACCTGTTTAAATAGATAAGGACAGCTCCAACTAGCCCTTGAAAAAATGGCTAGTTTGACTAAAATAAGAAATTGAATAAAATTTGTCATATTTTATTATTTTTTAATTTTAATTCTATTATATTTTAATTTAATTATATTTGAATATCATCTAATATTAATACTTTTGATAATTTAATATTAATACTTATTTAATATAATTTTATATTTTTACCATTTTAATACTTAAAATTATAATATCTATAAAAATAATAATAAATAAATAAATAAAAATAAATAATTAAATAAAATTAAATAAATAGATAGATAAATAAATAATAATAATGATATTAATTAATTAATTTAATATTACTAAATAGGTAATTATCAAATTAAATCATAAGGAAAATACTCATAATAAAAATCATACTAATTAATCATAAAAAAAAACTAGTTAGATTTCATAGAAAAATGTGAATGTTTAAAATTCAATATAGTAATAATTAGAAAGTTCTCATCTTACAAATACTTAAATATATTATTTTAGTAATATTTTTAAAAATTGAAATTTACAATATAATATTAAAACATCTATTATCAATCTAATTAAATGAAATTTTAAATTATAAGAATTAACAAAAAAATTCTAAATCATAATCATTAACAACAACATTTGTTACTTGTTATTTTATATATATAAAAACTTTAAACATTATAATTTAATATTTATCTACATTTTCAATAAAAAAAAATTATCAAAATTTTCCCTCATATATTTGTATTTATTAAAAATATATTTATTAAATTTAGTTAATATACTACAAATATTTTTTTTTTATGTTTTACTAAAAATTAATCTATTTTAAACATTATAATTTAATATTTACTCACATTTTCAATAAAAATATTTATTGATTAATTTAATGAATATATCACATATATTTATCTTTACAAACTGCTAATCTATTCTATACCACTTATACTAACTATCCTAAACCATAGCTTTTACAGTTTTTATTCGTAGTCTTTATAGATTTTATTAACACCCTTTTTAAAAATTTTACCTTTCAAAAACCTAGTATATAAAAGAGTCAACCAGGGTTATTATTTATGGTAACCTGTTATCTCATGGATCCAATCAACTTTACCATTCATTAAGAGATAAGTTGTCATCTTATTGATCAAAAGAATTTTTGAAGAGCGGATGGCTATGACAAATCCGTAATTTTGATGGGAAACCCGCTTCATTGTCCCTGTAAATAGAATATGCTGAATCCAACTCATTAATGGAATGTCGTATACAACTTAACAATTAACCGTATGCAATTGCATGGATGCTAAAGGGTTTATGAGGAGGGGATGGCCAGCTGGAAAACTACTGCGCTCTTGTGTAAACTGAATATGATATACCGAACCTAGAGTGGTCGAATTAATTCACGAATTGAATCGAATCGGTGTATTTTCAACTTTTTTCTGCCTATTCGACCAAATTTGGTAATTATGCACTCCTTAGAGGCATCAAAGAAAGGAGACTGGTTGTAACGACAAACCACATGATATCTACTATAATTGTTTTTGTAAATGAACAGGAGATCCAAACGGTATAGATTGTTGGGAGACCGACGACCCAATGTGGCTGGTACTGCTATGTCTCGTAGCTGATATAACTATTTACTGCCATTGTGGTGCAGGGGTCGGGGATGGATTCTGAGGAAAACAACGTCACACAAAGGTGCATAAGGATTTGGCACAGATGGCATGTAATCTTCTACACAACATGACCTCGTAAGAATATGGGTTGTTACATATGTCATCGATGGTGGCACATCTATGGGTGCACTTGTTGTTGTTGTAGTAGTAGTATATAGGGGCATCTCAAATCTCAAATATTTCTAAATAGGCCAAGGATTAATGAAGCAACGAGGACTCTCAGATGAAGAAATGGAGCGAGGGGGAAATAATTTGATATCGGGTCTGTTAGTATCCCATAGACAGCATTATAATTAAATTTAATGGGTGTGGTCTTTAGAAATTTATATTTCCTCCCAGTATATAACTATATTGCAGGAAGGTGGACACAGGAAGCAGAAAAATTAATTCGGTATGGAGCCAGTGGGGTAACAGGGAAGAAAAAATCATTTCAAAGGGAAATACACAACAAAAACTTCTTGGAGGGGAAATTTTTCCTGTGTTGGGAAGATTGTAATTTTTGAATTTCAAAATCTTTAACATTTAATTTGCAGGACGATCACTTTATAATTTAGTGGCCGGAAATGATCCAGATATCGGGCATGGTACATGACGTTGATGGTCCGGACTAATGCCCATTGGAGTGGGTTAACCATTCGACGGAATGGCCTTGAGTTTTGTGCGTCTGGCAACCGGCGAATACATGTGGCGAATGCCTCCGGCAAACGCGGGCCCCATGCCCCTCACCGTCTCCATTTGTCTCCGTCCTCGCGATGTTACCATTACCATTCCCTATCAACTGTCTCGTAATGGGCTAACTCTCCCCATTTCGAGCCATCCTTACGTACGCTCACACGAGCCGTCACGCGGGCTCGCGCAACCGCTTCAGGGCCGAATTGACATTTTCTCCATTTTGAACTGAATTACTCACTCAGCGATTATGGCTGCTATCTACCAGCTGTAGATTTTCCGTGCAAACCCATTTCAAATTTATGCATCCTCCCACACCCTCTACTTGTTCATTCCATCCACCACCATTTCATCGAGTCATTCAGTCGAGTGCATTTCTCCATTCGGTCGAGTCATTCAGTCGAATGTGTTTCTCCATTCAGTCGAGAGCAGAGTAGATCATAGCAGTAGCAGTGGAACAGAGGAGTACCAGCAATTGGAGCAAAGTAGAACAAAGCCCCTGGTTCTTTCTTATCAATAGAGCAGAGCAGTAGCAAGGTCAGTAAATTTTCTTCAATGCATTGCAACAAGCAACTGCTGTAAATTCCAGTGTTTATTTATATGAACAAAATTGCAAACTGAATTATTTTTTTATTTATTTCGTAGAGAGCGGCAACTCGCTATTGCAGTAGCGGCAACAACGAGTTGTCGCGACTGTAAATTTAAATTTTGAGCAGTGGCGGAAACAACGAGTTGCCGCCACTGTAACAGTGTGCTGCCGCCACTGTAAATTTTAATTTTGCATAGTGGCAACAACTCGCTGTTGCCGCAATTGTGCAAAATTAAAATTTACAACGACAACAACACACTGTTACAATGGCGGAAACTCGTTGTTTCTGCCACTATAACAGCGAGTTGCCACAACTGTGAAAAATTAAAATTTACAGCGGTGGCAACTCACTGTTACAGTGGCGGTAATAGCAAGTTGCCGCCACTGTAACAGCGAGTTTCCGCCACTGCGCAAAATTAAAATTTACAGCAGCGGCAACACACTCTTACAGTGGCGGCAACAGCGAGTTTCCACCACTATGTGTATTGCCGACATTGTAATTGTGTTGCCGCCATTGTAAGTTTGTTGCCGCAAATGAAAATAATTAATTTTTTATTTATATTGCAAACTTCATTTTGTATTTATTTTGTAGAGGGAGCAGTATTTATTTTGTATTTTCTTGTTTTGCAAATGGTTGCAAAATGGGTCCTGGCTATCCAGATATGGTGCCATCCAAACCCAGGGAATGCACGGATAAGGTTCGTGCTTCACAATGAATCCCTTAGCCAGGTATATCAAAATAGTAGACAAATACCTGGGATTACAAGGAATAATGAGGCATACTATCATGCATTGATAGAGGGCCTCACGACTGCACGGAACTATGGTGCAAATGACATTGTCACTTACACTAACTCCGAGCTAATCATCAACCAGATGAATGCCATCTACCAAGTTAGAATACCTAACGTAAAGCCCCTTCACCAGCAAGCAAAATCCATTGTTGCACAATTCCACAGCTTTGAGATTATGTACCAATCTGATGTCCAAAGGGTCTGTGATTCAATACTTTCTGAAACAACATCTAAAGGACATGGATGTGGTAGATTTGTGGAGCCAACATGTGCTCCAATTGTTATTGATAGGCATCGTTATAGATTTCCTATAATGAATGAATTGTTTCTCTGACTGGGATTGGGGTTATTATGGGGGGAGTAATATTATTGTGTTCATCTTTTTTGAGATAGATTGGAACATGATATCCATCATTTTTGTATGAGCTATTTTTTATAGATGACCTCACTATTTTATGGTTTTATATGTGATGGATGCTTTTATTTTCTGTATTTATGAAAATCATTGTTTAATTTCTTTTCAGTTTATATATAGTAAAATTAATTTGGGATTGTATGTCATTTAATAAGTTTTAGGTGGTGCTCATAATTATATAACTGTAAATGCAATATTTATGAAATGCAACAAATTCTTATCAAATTAATATGTTAACATTATACTTTTCAATGATTATGTAAATAGAATCATATTTGAAATTTATCTTTTGAAAAGTAAATGTCATATTTATTTCCATACAAGTAGAAGTGAGTTACTATTTTTAATTAAAACTATATCTCATACCAAGGATGACTATTTTTAGTTAAAACTATATCTCATACCAAGTGATGGCGGGCTACCCCGCAAAACCCACATTCCCATTCTTAATGCATAAAAATTTTCTACACCCAATTTTGTGCTCAATACCAAGTCAGTCTGGGAAAAACTTGAAAGTCTATAAGGAAGCTTTAATATCTCAAGTCTTAGATTTGAGATATTAAATTAAAATTCTCTTATGGTTATAAACTTACTCATCATAACCCGCACAAACCACTCATGAAATCAATCCTCTCTAATTCCGATGAGGTTCATTTCAATGCATGTTCAATTCATTTTTTTTTCAAACAATCTTCAACCCTCTCGTTTCACTATTTATACTCAAGAGAGTGGTTATTACTTATAAATTAAGCCATCGCTTGACTTACGTTCCAATCTAATTCATCAGAGCCATTATTCCAATTCATAAATTTACACCCATTCAATTTTGATAGCTAAATTGGTGTGCAGGTGCAAAGGAGAGCTAGGCTCTCCTCCTTGTCTATGTTCTTTCACCAAAGGAGTCTTCTTCAACTCTTGTTTCAATTTCACTCATCAAATTTGCAATACATGATTAATGGAATACAATTTTCAAATGCTATATACCCTCTCAAATAATATGATCCTTGGCTTTTCAATAAAGCGTCCCGACTATTATATTTCAACTTTAAACGCACTTTAGACTATTGTTCGAAACCCCTTTAACCCATATATCAAACTTCGGCTTATAACAATAATCTTCATTTAACTCTAGGGGCGCAACATTTTGTTACACATTACGTTTCCATGGGCCCCACGCATCTACTGTTCAATTTTCATGTATTAAATAAACATTTAAAAAAACCAAAACCGCTGGGCCATACCTCACACTAACTCCCGTGCAACTTGTCGCGCGATTGCCTTCAGATCTATCGTCCTCCAGATCGAACGGTTCTTATCGATATCACGTTTTTTCAAGGGCTGAATGTTAGTGCTCCAAAAAAACGCGAAATGGGCAGCTTTTGAGGGATGACGTGTCCAAAATATATTGGATTGCGTTTTTTTTCATGAATTCGCCCCCAGACCAAAAGCAGTGCGAAACAAGCGGTATTGTTTCACAAAACCACTAACCGGTATTTGAACAGTGTTTATCCGATTTTCCACGCGATTTGATTTATTCCTTCAATTTAACTTCTCCACTTCACGTATCGGTTCAGTTCAATCAAACAACAAACACTAGCCTTCAATCTCGACTAGTATCACTCCCATGGGCAGAGATTCTATTACAATCAACACGCTCTGACCAACAGAGGTTCCAACGTTTGACAGAGTTCAATGCACTTCATATAAACAAAGAATTTCTTCAACTATACTTAATTAACAGAATCGACTCTTGAACATGGAATTCATACATTCAATTCACACACCAAGGCCATGGTTTCAATATATTTAGAGGCTAAATAGGAAATTTCACACAGAAAATGAATCTTTCAACTTATGCTCAGAATCCCAAAGTCGAAGGAGAGAATCCTTCGGGAGTTTACCAATAACACTCAGATATCAACAATTCCACACTTTTATTAAAACAGAGAGCAAAAACTTCTCAACTTAGTCTTCTATTGCAAATCTACCATCCCCCCTCAGCACATGTGGGCTCCCTCCCCTAAATTTTTACTAATTTGTTCGGTTCCTTCTTGAGGAACCATTTTATTCTTAACACAAAAAAGCCTAATTACATAATATTACTATAATTCTATCAACAAAAACTGAACAGATAGACACGAATCAAACTATTCGACTTCTACAGTTACTAAACTAACCGTAACTGCTCTAAGTGCAACAGATAGCTAAGGTATTGACACCTTGCTGGTACCTTTCCTGAATAATTTCGAACTCTTCTAGCCACAACATGTGGACAATTTTCTCACATTGCTGGCTAGTGTCCGATGTACGCACGTCAAGAATTTCACATGAGAACATCGACATGAATGCCGATTTCTTCAATAAACACCAAGTACATTAAAACCCAAAGTACAGAGATTGTATCCCGCATTGTTCATATAACTTTTTATGGAAATTCAAGCCCATTCACATAGAATTAAGTCGAATAATATTCATGAAATGTTGAGACAAATTCTTTCATAATATATAATTGAGATCCACTTACAAAACTTCTTGTTTGTCCAGATCTTCAATTCGATGGCCTTCTACCTCACTACTCTGTCTCTCCAGCTCTCAAGCCCTCTTGTTTAATGCCTTTGAGGCTTACATTTATACAAATTGATCATGAATTGATTCAGCTCCTTCAATGACTCAACCAAACTCTTGAATTCCTCAAAGTCCTAAATCTAGACAAATCCCTAAATTTCTTGAAAGTAGGCACAAAATTTCATTCCTAAATTGAAGCTGTCGGTTCATATTCCCCCCGCTAATCGGCTTCTCACAGTGTTCTCGATCATTTGGGAACATTTACAACTTCTCTCCATATTTAATTTAAATCCACCTCGTATTATTAATTACATAGGCAAAAACATGGGGCCCCACTAAGTCTGTTAAAATACAATGTTTTCACGGGCCTTGTTATCACTAGTAATTCTCTAGGGTTGTGGAGATGGGGATTTTGTAAATTAAGAAAACGAGGGTAACCAAGAACCTCTTTTAGAATTCAGGATCTAGCCTTCTTGAGTTCTAGAGAGGGATCTCTCCTGAAGATTTAACTTTGTTTTGTAATTGGATTTTAGTAGTTATGAGTGGACAGTGGGACTTTTTTTGAAAGTTTGGTGGGAATAAAAGGTGTTTCAAGGTAAACCACAGAGGGATCTACCAGACCATTGGGCTATGGAGTCAATTTTCTAGGCAAACAGAGCTAGGAAATAAGACTTTAAGATGCAAATATACTAAGGGCAGGGTAGATGACCTTCAAAGGGTTGTGAATATGCTTTTTTGATGGAATGGGTGAAATATGAATAAAAGGGAAATTAAGAATTCTCAAGTTACAGAAATGAAGATTGAAGGAGGGGATCAAACAGGGACCAAGAGCATTTAAGAATTCTATAGTCCAGTTATCAAGCAAAAAACATAATCATGCCAACTAGTAAAAAAAATGGAGCTTTTGATCACTAATCCTGTTTCAATTCTCCTAGTTGATCATTAAATACAGAAACACATAAAAATGAATGTATGGAAACTTTTGAAAGATAACAGGAAAATACTAAACTTATCTGGTCAGCACAAGAATCCCGAGTTATGATGTCTTTAATCTCAATTCCAGTCTGTTGCTTTGCTAATTGACTCACACCAACTTCAATATATCCAGCAAAATTACTATAGTAGTATTGATAAATTTTATTCCACACTGAATACTTCGAAAGATGAAGTATTTATACAAATAAATTGCTTACAAAATATCTCAAAGTTTGAGAGAATATCTTAAGAAAAAATAGGAATTATTACATAAGAAGAGGGACAGCAACAAAATAGTTTGCAAGTTGTCCTCTTTTACAAGGAAAAATAGAATTGTTTATCATAATCAAACTGATTTTTAGATTAGCTGGAAGCATTGCTGGCACTTGGGGAATTATCTCATGGAAGATGACTTGTAGAATACTCCTTATTTTCACCTTCTGTTTTGATACTCTTTATCTCTAATTTTCACCGTTTTACTGCTGTAATTGAAAAATAACCAGCAGTAACAATTGGCTTTTATTGATACACTTTGACATCTGATACACTTTGACCCTGAATCTTCACCCTAAGGTAACAGTAAAATATGACTTTTATGTGATTTTCCTGCTCTTTTACCTGTCAAATTCACATTAGATCTGTGAATTCTTGCCACTGTTGAGCTGTGGGGATCTTTATATTCTTCAATTTTCTATAGCTTTCATCAGCTTCTGTGTACTTAGAAAAAATTGGCTTTACTATGAACATGTGCTTAATTTCATTTTCTAACAAGAACAAATTCTCAAAATATTGAAGTATCACTTTGCCACTTGGAGACCCTTGAGGAAAAGGTTTGTTAGCTTTCTCCTTAGCATAGGCTCTAATTTGCTGGTCATAGTCCTTCTGTGGCATTAATTTTTCCTTCAATGCATGAATATATGGAAGTCCTGCTTCTAGCAGCAAGTCATATTTGGTCTTGAATTTAGTGATTGATATGTTCATATTATCACACTTCTCTTCCAGATTATTCATAATGTTTCTCTTTGTTAGGACCTTTATGATTTCAAGGATAGCCTCTGTCCTGTCAGGAATTTTCAATTCTTCTAATTCTTCCATGTTTTTACTATTCAAAAATGATATGAGTTGAATTGCTTGTGGTGTTTTGTTGCCAAGTTCCATCTTTGTTTTATCAATTTCTGCGAAGGCAACTTGTGGTAGATATTTTTGCTCATATATTATCTGAATAGAAGGCCATTGTGAGTGAATTCCTTCAGTGATTTTTGTCCACAAATAATTTTTGATGTAGGAAACTTGGTCTGTGAGATTTACCTGTTGTTGAAGAATCTTAACCTATTCCTATAATCTGTTAGCCCTCTGTTCATGTCCTTTGGAAGTGATTAAGGTATCTCTATTGGAAGCTTCCAAATTTTTGATGGTGTCTTTTAAACTGATCATCTCTTTATCTTTTATGGACATATCTTCCATAGCTTTAATTATGGTAGCTATTTCCCCTGTTGTATTTACTTGTGATTTTTATGAAGAAGTGGCAGAGATGTCTTTAGAAGTAATTGACACTGCAGTTGCCAATACTCCTTGCGGTGCCAAATGTTCTGCCAATGTTGAGGGGATAGTTGTGTTTACAGTTGGAATAACTGTAGGAATTTGCTAAGATTTT
This sequence comes from Pinus albicaulis, assembly GCA_034641835.2. Taxonomy (NCBI): domain Eukaryota; kingdom Viridiplantae; phylum Streptophyta; class Pinopsida; order Pinales; family Pinaceae; genus Pinus; species Pinus albicaulis. The sequence goes on along the minus strand of CM076581.1, from coordinate 1,420,996,817 downwards.
TTCAAATTTTCATTTTCTTGCATCAAAATTTCTATTTGGTTTTCCATTTCCTTTATTTGGGCTATCATATTTAGAACCAATTGATTTAATTTATCATTCTCTGTATTTTTTTGAAGGATCTCCTTGGCTTTGGGATGTTCACTTTGAGGCAGTTTCAGTTGCTTCCTTAGTGCAACTATGTCTTCATTTTTCTGTTTGATTAAAGCTTTTGCAACTTCAATGTTAGCTGGATCAGCTCCTGATTCAATCACCAAGTCTTCTAATGCTTTGATTCTCAATCCATTAGCATGCAATGATGCTTTGTCCAATTTCATTTGATTTTGCAGATTTGCCATTGTCTTTTGAAGTTTAACAGAGCTCATTGTTTTGTTGACTATCTTTGAATATAACATCTTTGTATTTCTCCTATGAAATTATATTTGATATAATTCATGGATAGCATCTACATCTACTTCCAAATCTGTCTTTGAGTAGTCTGCCACTGAATTTGGATCAGCCACTGTAGGCTTCAAAAATGACATTACTAATTTGTTAGAAGAATAATCAAAATCAGAGAGAAGTCTATCTTTATTTCCAAGTTTTTCTTTGAGAAACTTGGAATATACTTCATTTTTTATTTCTTCATTCTTCTCTCTGATTTGTATGAATTTAATCTGAATGTCTGACTCTGTGTTCTCGGATTCCTTGGAAGAAGAAGGAATTTCAACATTAGTTTTCTTCTCAACCATCACTGTATCTTTATCCAATGTCTCAAATTGGCTCTTTTGAAGTTCTCTGAGTGTTTCAGTTACTATCACTGTTGCCTCATCCTCAGTTTCATGATCATCAATTTCCATTTCTTTATTTTTTTCCTCAATAGTTAATTTAGTTCTCTTGCTATAGGAGGTTTTAAATTTCCTGCCTAAAATGGTTTCTACAATACAATTGACATCTTCTCCACTTATTTTATGAGAAACTTCAACCTCTTTATCAATTGTAGTCACCTGTGTTTGATTCACCTGTGTTCCCTGTACATTACCTGCCTGCATACCCTGTGTATCATCATCTATCAAAGTATTTGGCTCCCATTCTTTCTGATTGGAAAATTTCTCAATTTGTGGCTTGGAATCATGCAAGAAAGGAGACAACTTGCATTTCATTCTGATAGTGCTCAAGACACCCTGAGGGTCATAATTCCACATAAAGCTATATGGGAACTTGTATTCTTTCAACTTGATATTAATCTCATTTGCAGCTTCTCTATTGTTGACAATGAATGGCCCAATCTATTTTTGAGCTTAAATTGGGTCTTTTTCCTAGAGGCCATAAAATTTACTTCATCTGCATTCAATATTTGCCTTAAATATTCTAAAGAAAAAATTATTGTAGTTACAAACCTTGGAAGTTTGTATGGAGCCAAGAGTGCACCATACACTCTAATCTCTGTGTGATTCCTGTATAAGTACCAATCCCCAGTCTTACAGTTCTCAGACAACTGTAAGATTCTCTTAGTTTCTTCATTAGTTATGGGAGTTTCTTCCTTAGTCAACAAATTCATCGCTGGGATTATGAATAAGTCATTGAAATATGCATATGTATATTCCCTGTTCTCTTTTTTCAAAATAGATGTACAAAACACAACTAACAGGAGGTTCCCTTCTACATCCAATTTTTGCAACTCAATGGGAAATTTTTTTGTTTGGTAATACAAGAAAATATGAAGCAGATATGAAGTATATCTAAAAACTCCTTCTTCTGGCAATCTAGACAATTGATAGTGCATGTTTTCTACGATAAACTTGGAAAAATTGTATATAATGGATGGAGGCTGGCCAGGAGTCAAGGTTGAAAAAAAACCCAAGATGGAAGCATCAGTGAATTCATCATTGTTATATCCCAGTATAAATGACAGCATGGAGACAATCTGCCTTGTTTCCTCTGGAAAATCAAATGTATCAAAGGGAGGATTTACTTTAGGGACATTAACATGTGTAGGCCAAAAATTTTGAAATATGTTGAACTTGGCAGAAAATTCTAAGTCCAAGTATAGCTGGGTCAAATCCTCTATTAACAGTGAAACTGAATTAGGATCATGGTTCATTTGCAACATGGAATTAATGGACTCAGTATTCATATAGAACATGAATTATCTATCCTTATTGACAATACATCTCTGATCTGGAAGATAATATAATTGACACAGTCTGACAAAATCAGAGGCTTGATGAGTAAAAGGAACAACATATCTTGGTAGATTGGACTCCCAAATGGGTACGTCACCTTTGGATTTTTCTACATATTTTCCAAAACACCAATTGTGGACTTCTAGTAGGTTGAATTCAGCTGAAGGATAAAAAATTCTATAATCAAGATAAAGTAATGGGCTACTTTCTTCGGAATTTATAGGAACTTGAATAGGTTTGACTACTTCTATTGCCTCAGCAGTAAGTGCAGGAGTGGGTTTATTGAGTTTGGATGGCTCAGCTTATGGTAACTTGCTTGAAACATTTCTTTGGGATTTTGGGCCTCCAGACTTAGGAGTTACTTTTTTCTTTGTCATTTTGGATGAACAGAGCAAGTTTAAACAATTTTCTAAGTTCTTCTTTAGAAACAAGGGGAAATTGAGGGGTTTCACTGGGAAATTCAGACTCTGAGCAGGGTTCTGGATTATAAAAAGTGTTTTTAATGCACAGAAGATGGCTTTGATCAAGTTCAGTAGTGAAAATGATCAGGGAGTGACTAAAAACCTGGTAAAATGAAAATGTGGATCCTGGAGAAAATTTGACAGGGTTTCCCCAGTATTTTGGAGGTTTTTAGACTTCTTGTATGGATAATTCAACTAAATTAAAGGAAATGGCTGATAAAATGATGATTTCTCCTTTGAAATTGAAGTATTTTGGATAGGATTGACAGAAAAAATAATTGCAGTCAAAGGAGTTGTAGTTGCGTTCACAATCTTCAATTCGGGTAAATGAGGCTGTCAGAGGTTATGGAATTCTCTGTGAGTGAATTTCAGAGAAAAATGGTCGTTAAAATGGTAACTAGTTCAGAAAAAAACTTCGCAAATAGTCAAGGGAGGCTCTGCAAAGGTTTTCACAGGTTAAATGGCACAAATAGGTGAAATGTAATGGAAAACTACAAGTTTTAATGTATTAAACCATAAGTCGAATCACACTTTAATTGCATTTATTGCAGATATGGTGGAAGCGGTTTTTGGATTGGGCTTGGGTGGTTTTCACGCGACTCTAAAGTGGTAAGTGGAAATTCACTTTTTGCACACGATCCAATCATATTAAGACACGTCGGCAAGGGGCGGTTTGGGAAAACAACCCATATTGCGTAATTTTTATAAAACATGAGTCGATCACTTTATTTGCGCGATATAGGGTTAGGGCTGTTAGATCAGACTTCAAAAAGTGAACGGTTGGGATTAAAAAGAGACTTGCGGGGAAAGTATAGTGGGACCAGGGTATCAATTATTGACCGTAGATCTCATGGATGGAAAATCAACGGTGATCGCTTAACGTGATGGGCTAGGGTGTGGACGGAGACTGGAGTTATCGGGTGCAATGTGGATCGTCAGATCTTGAAGTTGATGGAGATTGAACGGTTGATAATTAACGTGATGGGAAGGGTAAGTTTATGAAATAAAACTATCGCGCTAGAATAAGAACCGTTGGATTTAATTTGGGTGATCGGACGACTATAGTTCCATGCGATGGGGTAAAGGGATTTTGAAAAGATTAATATATAAAACAAATTTTATACATAAATCGAATGAATGGGCGAGGTATCAAAGGATTTTTTTAACCAAGGTTAATACTTTGGTATGGGATATGTATCGGGGGGAAAGGGTTAGGTTATAGTCTTAACCTTGGGCAAAAGGAGTCAGGAAATAAACAAAGGGATGTTTTTTTCTTTGAAGTTTAGTTTAAACGAAACTTCGGGTTTTTTGTTTTAAACACATATTAAAACATGTTTAATCTTTTTCCATGTATTTTTATTATACAGTTAATTAAATCAATTTGATTTAACAACCATAGGGGGCGGGATATTTAAATAATGATATATTTAGCCAAAGGGGGTATAATATGGGTTTTATTTAATCATGTGGGGATAAATAACTTTGGCTAAAGTTATATTAATGGGTTTTTGGGGTTATTTTATAAAAGGGAATTATATAATATAGGAAAAAGTTATTCTATAGGGAATTATTATGTAAGTTAAAGTTAATATGAAAAGGGGACAAGGTATACTCAAAATACATCAACATAACCAAGAAAAGTGAAGTTTAAAGGCAAATTTGCATCATAATAATTTCACCACTTCAACTTAGGATAAAATGTAATTTTGAGGGTTTTATGCTTCATAAGATGTAGGAAGTTAATCAAATGGGAATTAGAGTATCTTTTAAGTAAAAATCAGGTTTTTACTTAGGATTATTCATGGAAATGAATGCATGAATGGAATGATGATGTGATTTTAGGGACTAATATAGAAATTTTACACTTTCAGTTGATCAGTCATAGAGCCTTGGGTCCGGTCCCAACAAAAGTTAAGGAAATGCCTTGAGCATTTCTGACTAATAGTTTATAATGCTTAATGGCTATGGGGAGGGGAAGTTAGTTATTTGTAGCCTTAGTGAATAATATTTACATTGATGCTTCTCACCTTCTTCTACCTACCCAATTTTAACATGCTAACATTTTTTCTTCCATTTTGATCAGGTGCATTTGTGCTAGCAACCTTTTCAACATTTAATCTTTCTGAAAGTATTAAAAATATCTAATTATACACTTATTTCATCCATGAATCCAGATTAAACTGTTGGATTCACTTTATTTCTCTTGCTAACTACAGAATTGTCATGATTAGACTGTATGACAATTCATTATTCTCTATCTACAACATTTGAAATTGAAAAATGATAAGTCAAGGTTAAACTGTTTAACTCATCATGGACTATGGCATTTATTGACACTCTGCCATAGTCAAAAGGTAAAAGTAGTGGCATTTAGACTTGCACACTTTCATGTTTTATTGATCTTTTTTATTTTTGGGGTATATTGTTTTTTCTAAGTCCTTTGATCTTTATTTTAGGACTTTTTACCCTTTTTTTTTAAATTTTAAATTTTTTACAAAATATGTGAATACAACTTGCAGAAGGCAAAGTATGTACAAATTTACAAGATTACCAATAGTCAAGTCAAAATTATGAATCCTATATTTATAGGTTACTAACAGGCCTAATGCCCTTGCATCACCAAGGATGACTATTTTTACTTAAAACTATATCTCATACCAAGGATGCATATATCTCATAAGAAGCTGCCTTGAGTCTATAACAAACCTCATCAAAAATTTTAAAATCATTTTTTTTTAAAATAAAATAAACATAGATATAAATTTATCTTTTGAAAAGTAAATGTCATATTGATTTCCATACAAGTAGAAGGGAGTTACTATTTTTAATTAAAACTATATCTCATACCATGGATGAATATATCTCATAAGAAGCTGCCTTGAGGCTATAACAAACCTCATCAACAATTTTAACATCATATATCGATACTACCCAAAATTCTTTTTGTAGGGTGTCATTGAGGGAAAAAAATCCTATAGTTTCATAACTTAAAAACATTGTTTTGTCAACCTCGTAGAATTTATATAATTTGAATGAAATTATTTGGCATAGTTCACCATTTAACATGGTCATGTTATAACATGTTTATGTAATTTTTATAGGACCAAAGCATGGCAGTTTGTTGAAAGAAATAAACTTGTGAATGATAGTTTCACATTTGAAGGATAGGTTTACTTTGACACTGCTCGATGTCATTAGAAAGGATATTATGCATCCTTTTTCAATTGTTTTAAAACCTTTTATATGTCATTAGATTATGTGATGGATGCTTTTATTATGCCTTTTATTCTAGAAGTCAAATTCCAATACACCTTCATAATTCCAACTTCTATGAACATTGAAAAATTCATTATCCATGAGCAGTACATGGTCCCATAATTTATACAAGCCTCTTTTTTTACTATAATGAGCTCTAATTCCTATGTGAAATTATGAACTTAATTAAGAAATTATGTGAGATACCCTTAGTTACAAGCCAACCAAGATAGATTATATATCAATCATTATTTGTCCTTTATACATACATGGTTAAATGCAAGCAAATGTGACATTTTGGACTTTTGCAATCCATAGATCCAACCTCATTTAAGGGGCAGAAATGTATAAATACCAAAACCAATAATCCAATTGTTGTGAATTTATCCATCATCAACATCTACAGCCATAAGGCCAGGTTTTTTGAACTAGAGCATGTTTTGACATCCATGACAGCAACAACAACTTAGCCTGCAAATCAATGAAGTTATCTTGATAACCCAGCTATTTAACATTGTTATGTATTGAGAATAGAACCCACACAGATACCAATGCAAGTGAATAATGCTAGGTGATATGCTTTGAAAAGCATTAAGGTATATATGATTTTATGATTTGAATGAATTGAAAAGTTAGCTTCACATGGAATTGTAAAGGGGAACATTCATCCCCATCATAACATGTTTATATGAAATCGAGCCATACAGAGACTATTGATCTCAAGATTGAAGGTCTGTTGTCTTCAGAATCTCATATAAACTTTGTCTAAAGTTTTAATAAAAAGCCAATCTTTTGATTATGGAAAAATGCACATGTGTTGTTAGTAGATAGGTCAGCAATTTCATAATGGAATGCATTGTTACAACATGAACTCTTTGTTTTCACATCTTACCAAGCATATTGATACATATTTATATATTGTAATTTTAATATTTTTAAATTAAAGTAGCTTCAATCTCCTATTTCCAAGATATGTTTTAAAAATCTTGAATATCTATTTCCCGACCCCTTGCGGCAACACGTGTCTGCATACGGGCACCGCCCTAAATAACCCATCCCCATTATTTATTTATTATTGTACCCATTACCCTAACTCTTCCATTGCGCCACATTCGAATTCTTGCAAACAACTAACACAACCAGAGCCGCTCTGAACTCTGGCTAGAGATGGGAGGTGCAAGAATATGCCATGAAAGTTCCGAAGAATTGTTAGACACATTTCCACCCATTAAACAATTAGTTGAACAAGCCATTTGGATAGATTATATTCGCAGGTTTCAGGGGCATGACAATTTCATAGCCCTAGAATTCGCGATGCATTACCGGGAGGGTAGATCAGAGGTAGCAGGGACAGTGGTGCCTGCGACAGAAGAGGCAATTGCTGAAGTGTCAGGGTTACTCCAGACGGGAGAAAAGTGGTTTGCACCCCGAAAAACCCAACCTGATATTGTGAGGAATTTCCTTGAGGTAGGTGAACGAATGATCAAGAGTGGCTCAAGATATGAGAGGAATTCATTACCACAACCCTGGTCGGATGCTGCATACCTTGTCCAGAGATTTTTCACTTGTAAAGGAAGGTATGTGGTTATTTATTATGAGCACCTCCACTTGTTAGACCACCTGCGTCATGGCAAGTTACTTAACATGCCTTTCTTTCTTGCAAAAACCCTAGAACCAATGGCCCGAGGTGTGCAGAAATCAAAGAGGCCACTAGAAATCCTTTCCCACCAATGCCTTGTTAAAATTTTGGTGGTTGTTGCGCTGCAAAGGGAGGGGAGAACTTGGGATGAACTATTTAGAATGACATTGCTTGTTGAAGCTGTGATTCCACCCTGTGACCTCCAATCTACAACTCCGCGCCATGCCCTCTCAGCGGCAACTCCACCCCATGCCCTCTCAGTGGCAACTCCACCCCATAACCTCTCAGCGGTAACTCCACCCCATGCCCTCTCAGCAGAAACTCCACCCCATAACCTCTCAGCGGCAACTCCACCCTATGAACCCTCAGCGGAAACTCCAACCTATGAACCCTCAGCGGCAACTCCACCCCATGAACCCTCAGCGGCAACTCCACCCCATGAACCCTCAGCGGAAACTCCACCCGATGACCCCTTAGCAGCAACTTCTGCTGCTAAAGCCGCACATAAAGGAGATGGCCAAGATGATGATGATGATGAAGTACAAATATTGGTGAGTAAACTTGCGACTAGAAGATTAATAGGATACAGGAAACGCCCAGCAGCAGTACCAAAAGCCCAAAAGAACAAGGGAAAGAGAGGTCATTATGCTCCAGTTCCTCAAACCCTCCCCGTTGTTACAGAAAAAATCCTAGAAGAGATAGGAGTAGAAGAAAATCAAGAGAAAGAGCAAGAGTGTCCACATGATGTATTAATTGAAGGGGTCATGGACGAAGGATGCATGGAAGAAGGATTAGGCCAACTTGCTAACACAAATGAACAAGTTGATAAGCTTCCCTCTCCTGATTCTGACTATGAATACATAGCGGGTCTAATCAAATGGTACCTTTCAGATGGCCTTATCTCAATCCAAATGTAAAATGCAGATGAAGAGGAGTACCAGCAATTGAGGAGGGAAAAAGTGTTGGGCCAACCAACTGCACAACCCAAATTGTTTGGGGATGATCAGGAGGACCAATCAAATGCACAACCAGAATTGAGAAACAAGCGCATTGCAAAAGTAAGTACCTGTAAACATCTTCCTCTGTATATTTCATTGTTAAGGAAGAATAGGACTCTCGATATGAAAAACAGACAGCTACAGATCAAAGTTAAAACCCTAACATATGAGCTTAGACAAAAAAAAACTTTTGATAGATTAGATTTCTTGGCCCAAGTTTCAGAGTCCATACCCACTGATGACATAGGTATTCCTTCTCCAAGGGTCCAACAAGATATATCGCTTGGAAAAAAACAGACTGTTGACATTGAAGTTGCAGAGTCCATACCCATTGATGACATAGGTATTCCTTCTCCCAGGGTCCAACAAGATATACCCCTTGGAAAAAAACAGATTGATGACATTGAAGTTACAGAGTCCCATACAAAAATCACAGCTGTCCATACATAGGAACATGAATTACATATCAGAGATACAAAAGAAATATGTATAGACACAGAGGAACAACAACCATAATTGAAACTAACAGAGGATGAGGAACCAGATATCAAACTGACAAAAGACATTGGTGAGAAAAAAGATGATGAGGAACCTTACAGTGTGCACAACAAATCACTTCCTGACCTTGCCAAGATATTTGAAGAATATCAAAACAAAGTTTTACAAAGACATAAAAAAAGTAGTGGCTAAGCTGGAAAGCAGAGTGACCAAGTTGGAGAAGGATAAGCAATAAATCAGATATCTAATGGATGGTGTGCTCGCTTGTAGGGCTCCTTCAACCAATTACAACGTGTAATTGACTGAAAAATTCATGATATTTAAAAAGAATTCTATCATCCAAAATATCCCTCTCCCTGTTGAAAGCAATTATTGTTTCGAGGAGGCATATATGTCAATTTGTAATCAAGAGAAAGACTTGCTCTATGAACTGTACCAACATAATTTTTTGGTACCTTATAATACAAAATGGAATCCCAACTATGTTACAGGGGATGTGCAATTGAGGGCATTTGTATCGTATTTGAGAAATCAGGCCAGTTGGTTGGATGATCTGAACATTTATTTGAAAATTTCCAAGAGCCTTCTGTGGGTTAGACGAGAAAATCCCGAACCTGTGGAGGTGATAAAAGAACATCAAAAATACATCAACTTTCCAAAAGTAGTAGAGGTTATCTCCAAGAACAGGGAGATGACCATTGCATATTGTGCAGACCAGATTCAATTATTGGAAACTAAGGCACAGGGAGGATGTAAGGCAAGGTGGGATAGCATGGGAAAAAAACCTCGAGATAAAGATCCATTTAATTACCTCAACATAAAGACAGCCTTAATAAGGGTTCCTCAGTATATTATTGCTATGGGACAGTGTGGGAATCACTGGATAGGTCTTAGATTTCGGTATCCAATGATCTGGCTTCCAACAAGGGTATATAAAAATAAATATACGCTGACAAAAAAAGAAGAATTTGATTGCTGGAATGTAATTATGGAGATAGGAGGGTATCTTCGTCCCAATGAACCAGGAAATAATGATTATTGTATGATCAATATTCATGAATGTCCCCCTTCATTCACAAATTCAGATTGACAGACTGGGTCACCGTTGCTAACACACTGGCTCACAGTTGCTTACACACTGGGTCATAGTTGCTGACACACTGGGTCATAGTTGCTGACACACTAGGTCATTGTTCACGTAACAACGGTTCCGTTGCGGCTTCTGTGACTCCACAGGTTAGTGACACATTGGCTCACCTTCTTTGCGACAACGCTCACCATTGTTGCAACATTGGCTCACCATTGCAGCAACAGTAAAGGCATTACATTTGATGTTGTAATATATAACTCTCTAGTTTGTTTTTTTAGTTATAAAAAACTGGTAAAATTGTGTTTGACATGTTTAGTTACAATTTCAATGCGATTCCTCTAATAATTTTGTTACATTTTCATTGTTTTTATTTGAATTTATATATCGGATTATTGTTTGCACACCAATATATGCAACTATGCAAGGCGAAAACCTAAGTTCTTGACACAACGGCTCATAGTTGATGACACAACAGGTCGGAAGTTGCGCAACAACGGCTCATCGGTCTTGCCAACAGCTCACCCAGGTACCCGCAACTAGACAGTAAAGGCATTATATTTGATGTTGTAATATATAACTCTCCAGTTTGTTTTGTTAGTTATAAAAAACTGGTAAAATTGTGTTTTACATGTTTAGTTACAATTTCATTGTAGTTCCTCTAATAATTTTGTTACATTTCCATTGTTTTTATTCGAATTTATATATAATATTATTGTTTGCACACCAATATATGCAACTATGCAAAGCTGACTCCCACGATTCTTTGACACAACGGCTCACGATTGTTGACACATTGGAGTCGACTTGTTGCAACAACGACTCCATGAATTCTTTTGCCAACAGCACAGCTCCTGGTGTTGCAACTCAAATATGTTGTAATATATAACTCTCCAATTTGTTTTGTTAGTTATAAAAAACTGGTAAAATTTTGTTTGACATGTTTAGTTACAATTTCATTGCACTTCCTCTAATAATTTTGTTACATTTCCATTGTTTTTATTCGAATTTATATATCAGATTATTTTTTGCACACCAAGATATGCAACTATGCAAGTATGAAAAACCACTTGAAAGCTACCTTCCATGACTCACAAAACAATCAATGTATTAAAAGAATGAGTGTAAATGCATGGAGTTCTTTAATCACCTTAAATGAAAATTCCATCAAATTAGAGAAATCTCCAACCATATCCTCACCACCTATCAAACATACATGGACATAGTCAACAACACATTAATACATCAAATACAACTAATACAGGAATAAATATTAATATCAAATTGAAAACAAAATCATGCACAAGAAACCTGGAAAAACATTCATTGTTGGCACGGGGGCGTCCTCACTTGTTGAGTTCTTCAAACTGAAATGATTCATCTTCACCTATCGGGATATTCAAGTCAATTTCGAATCTTGCACTGTGTTGCCTTGTTTTTCTTCTCTTTTTGGGGCTTAGGAAACTCTTCTTCCTCTTCAAACACAACTCAAAAGCACCCAATCCACACTTGAATTCATAATCCATAATATGAAGATTGTTGGCGTCATCCAACAATTTTTAAACTAAAGCAATCAATTGTTCAATCTTGGTTAAAGTAGCTGGAGGACTATTTCAAACTAGGTCTAAGTAGCCTAATAACTCCTCCTTGGCCATCTCAATTTCTTCAACATTTACATCAACATTGCGACTATCCATGGCATCTTAAAGAAGATCGGATACTGCCTCTATACTTATCTCAGGAGGGTCATTGTATGACTCAGTTGTGCTTTGATGATTTTGTAATTGGTTTGAAGCCATTGAATCAGAACACAACCAACCCACCTTGATGGCATGCTTGCATATGTTGCCACTAATAGACCATGGGCAATCATAAGTTATGAAATCTGTACGATGAAAAGTGACAATATATTGCTTTTTAACTTTATATTGACTCCTCACCCAAAAAGCATGAGACATTTGCGAATGAGGGCTGCAATCACTCTCTGGTATGCTTTTTTCTTTTTCCATTGAAGATTCAAACTGTTTCTCTTTCTTGTAATTATTTAAAAATCATTCCTTTTTTAGAATTTCCTTAAACTGATAAGAGGGTTCAACATTTTTTAGAAGAACATATATCAACCAGTCCATCCTACGAGAACATTTCTTTCTTCTATCAGATAGAAAGTTTGTATTTAGGTACCAGTGATATGATTCCACAACGTTGTTTGTCTCCTGATTTGCATGGGGAAAATCCCGACAACCTTTGACCCACATCCCTAATTGCATAAAATTTGGGTTAATGAAGATATTTCGTCCATATTTCAAACCAAAAAGAGAAATGTAACTTCAGAGTTTTTCAACTTACAAATCTTGTCACCCACAACCCAATTCTTGTTGAAATAGTCTAGGAACTTTTCTTGATCAGCAAATTTGTTGAAGAAAGCATTAATTGCAGTGCTGAATTCGACATTGGAACAATAATTCATAATTAAACCCAAATCACTAAACATTTGTTTTGCTATTTCTGGATTACTGGTCAATCGATTCACATTTTTTATCCATGCTCGACATACATGCCAAACACAGAAGATAATATTGCACCTTGTGATTCTCCTGCCACATTCAATTCATTTCAAGCATGTTATTTTTGTAATAAATACAAGTTGTACTATGAAATAATAATATTAAAGTTACCTTAAAGCACCAATTTCAGCCAATGCATCATCAGCCATGAAAGCATTAACTTTCCAACTATGATCAACTTGGCGACACCTATGCATGAGCTGCTCCAACCATAGCGAAATGTCCTGTGATGTATTACATGATGACACCACCCATGCAACAGGCACCCCCACTTTGTTGGTGATCAAACACGACGAGTGTGTACAATTGATACTATCATATTCAAAATACATAGATCATCAACTTCAGATCATCAATCATTATTAATCAAGTTATTGTACTAGATCAATCATTCTTAATACACTCACCCCATACTTATTCGTGTTGAATGTCGAATCCATGGCTATTAGGCTATTATTCGATAGCTTCACCATGGTCTCCGACATCCACTTCGTCTGAATTCCAATTATAAAAGGGAAATCTCCACCATTGGGATTTTGATAAAAGAAAAAATCATTTTGGTGTTTCCTATACCAAAGGTTCACACTCATTTCATCCTTCTGATGCAACTGATAATTTCCTTTCATTAAACGATTATATATGTTAACAACATCTTTTCTACACAAAAATAAATCCCTATCTCGAGTTGCAGCATCCATGGAAATATATTTTTTAACGTGCATTTTGCAAACAAAGCCAACTGGCACATCCAAAAAGAAACAACTCTCTACATAGACAACCATGTCCCTTGATAAATTTGGTTTATGCAGCTCCCTAGCATGACCAGAGGTGTCATGTTGGCCATGACAAGGCAATCCTTGGCTATCTACATGCTCATACATGTTATATGTTATTATCGCAACCTCAAGGATTTGAACCATAATTTTTACAATGAAATGGCATTGGTATCCCCTCTTTTTCACAAATGAGTATTTTTGCTTCACCTCATCTTGTCCCCTTCTGTCGTCGGGGCCATATGAATAAGCATAGCTACATAAAAAAGTTTTGAAACTCAATACATATGACACCAACATATTGAAAACTATTTGAGCACTATTCATACCAACATATTGAAAACTGTATGAGCACTATTCATACCAACTCCATTGAAAACTATTTGAGCACTATTCATACCAACATATTGAAAACTGTATGAGCACTATTCATACCAACTCCATTGAAAACTGTTTGAGCACTATTCATACCAACATATTGAAAACTGTTTGAGCACTATTCATACCAACATATATACATAGGATTTATAAAAAAACTTACACTTCATATACCAAGGAAGCAGTAGGCCTTGAGCCTGGGCGTTTACTTTGTACCCGGGTGAAAGAACATGGAGCATTTGGGTTCATTTCCTCTCCTTTAATAAAGTCTTCAGCTCTATCTGAAGGAATTTTTGCAATCTAATCTAAGGAGTCCATGTGTTTTCCTTTTACAAGAGACCAATCTAAATCTAACCTAGAGAAGATTTTCTTTTCCTTAGGGTTTTGCACCGGAAGGGCAATTATTGATTCCCATTTCACTTGCTTCACCATTTTTAAGCGAGTATCTATTTAAGAGAGTTGCTGTAATGGTGGAGTGGGCGCAAAGGGGATTCTCACTTAAAAATACTCAGACATCGAATTAAAAAACAATGTTTCACTAAAAAAAATAGAAACATACCAGTTTTCAGTAGACCTCCCGCGAGTCAGACTGGTTTTCAGTAGTGGTCCCGCGAGTTGCCGCAATGGAGGAGTGGGCACAACGACTATTCTCCCTTAAAAAAAACACAGACATCAAATTAAAAAATAGACCCCGGTTTTCAGTAGCTGTTTTGTTCAATCCAGCGACTCTCCCTTTCGTTCAATCCAGCAACTCTCCCTCTTGATTTTTCAGTAAGATTTTAGTAACATTCAAACGACTCTACCTCTCAATTTTTGGTTCATTCCATGCCTCTCCCTCGTCTTCCCTCGACTGGTTTGCACCGACCTGTTCGCAGGGGGCACGGGAAATTTGCATTCGTGTTATTCATGGCACCCTGTCACCGTAGGTGGTTAGGAGGAAAACGGTACGTTTCGTGGGACGGAGACGGAGACAGAGTTGACAGGGAAGGGTAACGGTAACATCGCGGGGACAGAGATGAAGATGGAGATGGGGAGAGGCGTGGGGCCACGTTTGCTGGAGGGATTCAGCGGTCTGCTGGGGGCACAAAACCCAAAGGCCATTTTGTCGAACGGTTAGCTTACTCCATGCCCATTAACCCACTACTGGAAGCGTAAATTTAATGCGGGAGGGGAGAGAAGAGTTGTGAAAGTGGATGGTTTCATGGGCAGGTGGGATTGATATGGCATCTATACATTGGTTGAGATTCTCGGAGGCAGAGGGGATATTTAATGTTTGGCAAGTCGACTTAATGAAAGGCGACAATGGACTCTTTTTTTCTATAAGGCCCTCCACTAGGATTATCAATCGTATATTACGTCAATATAGGGTGGTTTGGGATCCATTAATGATCACATTCACCTAGGTACTTACATCTAATATGCTAAGATTCGACTTACCATCTACTGTGTTGGGACGTTGATCATATTAACTTATGTTCATATATCATTGTCCTTGGTTCAACCTGGCCTTCTATAACATGGAACACTTGATCGACATGCTCACAAACTTAGATGCAAACGTGGATCTCAATGTGGCCTTCATAAAGGCTACCATCGAGGCGGAAAGGACCATAGATATTATTCTGATGAAAAATAAAAAAAAATTTGTAAACACTACACCTATACCATATGTGAAGAGTGGGACATGAAAATATTCTTATCGACAGGGATGCCCATCCAAACCACACTATTGACGAAAGGATATCATGTTGAAATATGAAGAAAAAAATTAAATAAATGTAATTATGGGAAATTTAGTTATTACCAATCAGTCAGTTTCTAGAAATAGTTATGCAATGATGTAACAAAGTAGCTCATATTAATTGAGGTGGCTTGAGAGGCTTGTAACCAAGGAGAGTTATCATTGAATAATATAGTTTCCAATCCCTTGCCCCGTGGAGGTTTCCTTGACACACTCTCAAGGTTTTACCACGCAAATGTTGTATTTACTTGTGTGTATTTTTCATTCAGTTTCTTTCTTGTTTAATGTATTCCCCAATTCAATAAGTGGTATCAGAGCAAGGTTGTATCATCGAGATCGCCAGTAAAGTTTGTCATCATGGTCTTGAGGTAGTCTGTCAAGAGCCTGTTTTTAAGCCAAGGTCATAGAAGATAAGTTGTTGTCATGAATCACATTGTCCATTGGAAGAGTGCTTGAAAATTGCTGCTAAGGGCATCATGAAGCATGCACTTTGCACACACTGTGTTGAGAAGTCTCTAACTATGTAGAAATGTTTTTCAGAGAAAGTTGTGAGACCATGAAGACATTCTGAAGCCTTCGTTGCTGAGGCAAATTCAAGCCGTTTCTTTTAAAATAAATCTATCAAAGGGGATTTTTCAAAGAAGTATAGCCATCGGGAGATTTCCTACCTCCGTGAAGAGGCACGTTGCTCTAGAAAACACATCCGAGTTGTCTGCCCAATTAGTTGAGTCGTCAAGAGTGAAGAGGCTCGTTGCTGAAGAAAATTGCCACAAAGATAAAGACTTGCCGCTCATTTTTTTCTGCCATGGAGAAGTTGAGGCCGACTGTCAAATCCAGTCAAAAGAATTTAGGTATTTTCGACACTATTGGAAGAAGATAGAGCTGTCAGATTCGCTCAGTCGCTAAAAAGAAAGTTACTACAACCATCGCGTTGAGAAGTCTCGGCTTAAGAGACTACTGCATTCACGAGCCTCAAAAGAAAAGAGAGTTGCCCTAGTGTCCTCGATATTGTGAGCCCTTAGCAAAGCCGAGATTATCGAGCAGCCACATTGTGCTAGAGGACCAGAGGAGGTTGATTTGGTGAGGGAGTTGAGGCGTCCGGTTAATTTAATTTTGTATTCTCAATATCAGAAATGTGGAATTATTTAAATTGATATGCTGAGGAAATTCTAAATGGGAAATCTCAGAGTCATTTGTTGAATTAAGGTCTGAAATTCTGGGAACTTCTGGGTGATTTCAGAGTTATATTTTTTATGAAGTAGGGTTTTAAGAATAAAAGAAAACAAAAAGCTCAAAATTCTGGAAATTTATTGAGAGATTTTTTTTTTTTATTGAACTAAAGTTTTGAAAAAATCTAGCTGAAATCAAAACCTTAGTTGGAAATTAAGAAATAAGTGAAACGAGGAAACCATAGTAGAAATATTTGTTGGAAGAAATGGCCAAAATGATGAATGCAAAGTTTGAGGTGGAGAAGTTCACCGGGAAGAACAATTTCGCATTGTGGAAACTGAAAGTTAGGGACTTTTTGGTGCAACAAGGGTTGCACAAAGCATTAGACAAGGTGAAGAAAAAACCTGCAAGCATGACATATTCAGACTGGGAGGACTTAAATACTTGAGCTCTCAGTATTATTAGGTTATGCCTGGAGAATGAATTTCTCTTCAATATTGTTGAAGAGAGTACAATTGCAGGTTTGTGGAGAAAACTGGAAAATTTGTATATGACCAAATGATTGACCGACATAATTTATTCGAAAATACAATTGTACAGTCTTCTAATGAAGGAGGGTACAAAATTTGCAGAACATTTAAAATTTTTTAATACATTTATTTTCCAATTTTCAAATATGAAAGCTCAAATTCAGGAAGAATACAAAGCTATAACCTTTTTTTGTTCTCTTCCCGAGTCATGGGACCACTTCATAACTTCAATTAGTTTGAGCATTGTTGATTCTTTGAAATTTGAATCACTTGTGGGAGCTCTTTTATCTGAAGAGGTACGGATAAAATCTAGTATTGAAACATCCGCACCAGAAACCATGGTAGCCAGAGGTCAGTTAAAGGGGAGAGGGGAGAAAGCAAGAGGTTCTTCTAGATAAAAATCAAATGGCGAGAAGTGTAAAGCTAAATGTTGGTACTGCAGCAAAATTTGACACCCTAAGAAAGACTATTGGAAACTGAAGGAGTTTGAAAACCAGAAGAAGGAAGCAAATCAAGTTGATTTAGGTATGGTTGATGATTTTTTATCTCATGAAGTAGGAATAGTATATGAAGCTTTACCTATTTGTAATGTCTCTCAGAATGTTTAAAGTTGGTTGTTAGACTCTAGTGCTTCTCATCACATGAGTCTGCACAGAAATTGGCTTACTTCATATGAAGTTGTGAATGGTAGTTCTATGTTTATGAGAAATAATGTTTCTTGCTAGACAGTTGGGATGGGAAATGTGAAAATTAAGATGTATGATGATAGAGTTAGAATATTAAATGAGGTTAGAAATTTACTTGAATTGAGGAAAATTTTATTTCTTTGGGAGTTTTGGACTCAGATGGTTATGAGTTTATAGGTCAGAATGGAGTGTTGAAAGTCTCAAAAGGCACCCTATTTTTTATGAAGGCAGAAAAGGTTGGAAATCTTTACAGACTCAAAGAAATCACTTAAGTTAGTGAGGCAACAATTATATTAGAAAAAGCATAAGAAGGTTCTCACCTATGGCATCGAAAGCTGGGTCACATGAGTGAGAAGGGTATTCAAGTACTGATGAACTGCAAGTTGCTTCCTGATTTGAAATCCTTCAAGTTGGATTTTTGTAAACATTGTGTGTATGGAAAAAGATATAAATAGAGATTTAAAACTAGAAGTCATAATAGTAAACATATTTTGGACTATTCATTCTGATCTTTGGGGACCATCTCCTATTGTGTCTTATAGAGGTGCATTATATTTCTTAACATTTATTAATGATTTCTCCTTGAAAGTTTGGGTCTATATGTTGAAAATAAATTTGATGTATTCAATGTTTTTAAACAATTTAAAGCTATGGTGGAAAATAAAACAGGAAAATCAATTAAATGTTTAAGAACTGACAAAGGTGGTGAATTGACTTCTTTAGAATTTGAACAATACTGTAAGGATGAAGGGATTGTTAAACATAAAACTATTATTTATACTCCTCAGCAAAATGGCATTGTTGAACGTATGAATCACTCTTGTGGAAAGAGCCAGAGGCATAATAATTAATGCTAACATGCCCAAGTAGTTGTGGGAAAAAGCAATATCTATTGCTTTTTATTTAGTTAACAGATCACCTTCTGTTTCCATAAATTGTAAAATTACTGAAGAATTTTGGTCAGGTCAGTCTTGTGATTATTCAAATTTAATGATTTTTGGTTCTGATGCTTATTCTCTTATTCCTACGAATCAATGCTCAAAGTTAGATCCAAAATCAAAATTTTATTTCTTTGTTGGGTATGATTATGTAGTGAAAGGATACAGGTTGTGGGATCATTCTTCACGAAATATAGTCATTATTAGAGATGTAACATTTGATGAATCTTCTCTTCTAAAACTGGATGTTGAAAATTTTGAACAAGAACATGTATCACCAAATCAACAAAATCAGTTGGACGCTAAATTTTTTTCCAGAAATTCGAAAAGAAGGAGAGACTTATGAAGAAAAAGATGAAGAAGCAAGGGAAAATCTAGAGGTTCCAGAGCCTGTTTTGGAACCAGTTACTCTAAGAAGGTATACAAGGGAAAGAAGAAAACCCGAAATTTATGAAGATTCTTATTCATATTTTGCATTGATTACTGAATATGGGGAACATAAGCAAAGGAAACTGTAGAGGTTCTAGAGCTTGTTCAGTAACCAGTTACTCTAAGAAGGTCTATAAGGGAAAGCAGAACATCCAAAAGGTATGATTTTTTTGCTTCATCCTTTTCATTAATTACTGAAGATGGGGAACCTTCTTATTATCAAGAAGCAGTGGATGATGCAGACAATGAAAAATGGAAAATGGCTATGTAAGAAGAGATGGATTCCTTAGCCAAGAAAAATGCCCGAGATCTTGTAAAACTTCCTAAAGGGAGATGTGTTGTTGGATGCAAATGGGTCTTCAAATTGAAACAAAAAGTTGATGGAAGTATCGAAAGGTATAATTTGAGGCTAGTTTCAAAAGGGTATTATAAGGTTGAAGGTATTGATTTTCATGATATTTTTTCACTAGTCATAAAAATTGTTTCTATTCATACTATGTTAGCACTAACTTCATTACTTGACCTTGAGTTAGAATAGTTATATGTTAAAATGAATTTTTTTTCATGTTGATTTGGATGAAGAGATATATATGGAATAACCAGAAGGTTTTTTACAAGATCATAACAGAGGATTAGTTTTCAAGCTTAGAAAATCATTGTATGGCCCGAGGCAGTCGCCCAGGAAATGGTACAAGAAATTTGACTCTTTCATGGTGAAGCAAAATTTTATCAGAAGTGAGTATGATCATTGTGTATGCTTCAAAAGTTTCAATGACATATTCATTATCTTGGTGTTGTATGTTGATGATATGCTTATTGCAAGCAAAAGCATGGAAGAAATCAACAGGTTAAATGCTCATCTATCTAGGACTTTTGATATGAAGGATCTTTGAGCGGAAAAACATATCTTGGGCATGGGGATATACAGAGACATGAATAATGGTAAGATTTAATTATCACAGCAGAAGTATGTGTAAAAAGTAGCTATTGTGTAGATATATTCATGAATCCAGTTACAACAGAGAAGCTACGATGGTGTCTCACTTCTCTTGGCTTGGAGAAGAGATGAAGAATGGGCATGGGCAAGGGATTAGGAAAATTGTTGTCAAGGTGGAGTCTGTTGAAAAATGACAAAAAAATTAATTAAATATAATTATGGGAAATTTATTTATTACCGGTCAGTTGGTTTGTAGAAGCAGTTGTGTAACGATGTAATTACGAAGAAACTCATATTAATTGAGGTGACCTGAGAGGCTTGTAACTAAGGAAAGCTATCATTGATTAATATAGTTTCCAATTCCTTGCCCCGTGGAGGTTTCCTGGACATGCTGTCAAGGTTTTACCATGTAAATGTGTGTATTTACTTGTGTGTATTTTTCATTCAGTTTATTTCTTGTTTAATGTATTCCTAAATTCAATATATCAAACCGTTGAATGCTACGATTTTACATAGTTTGGCTATGATGTAATGTGCGATATGGTCGTTAGTTTGGAGCAACGAGCACTTGTCAGAAAGTGGTATTTTGGGGACCTCTCGGAGGTCTATATACAGACCTGGGTGGACGGTAAATGGATCTATTTGTTGTGATACCCTCCAAAAGTTTGCAGGTTGATGGGATAGTGGTACAACATCCACTTCATGCACAAGGATGACTTATTGAAAATCTTGGCTATGTCGTGGGTCAGGGGCTGAAGTTTCTTGGTGTTGCGTAATTGGT
Source organism: Pinus albicaulis (assembly GCA_034641835.2). Classification (NCBI taxonomy): domain Eukaryota; kingdom Viridiplantae; phylum Streptophyta; class Pinopsida; order Pinales; family Pinaceae; genus Pinus; species Pinus albicaulis. The sequence goes on along the minus strand of CM076581.1, from coordinate 1,420,975,790 downwards.
ATGTTGGATTCAACCTGCTCCGGGACACCCCTAAAAATCATTATATGTGGGTAAAACTCCCTAGATTGCCGTTGTAATTTTGGTCATGAAAGAAACTGTTGAGCATTGTAAATTCCATTGGATGATTTATATATATTGACCCTACATGTATGGGGGCCAGGGATAAACGAATTGCTTAGATATTGGTTGAGATCCATTTTTTTGTTGGATTTCCCGCTTAGATGGACATCCAGTGGGAGTTGGCGATACATACACAATGCCTGGACTATTGGAGTGTGTCATTCTGATGTTTAATATTTCAACGGACAGGTCACCTTGTGGAGGACTGTCACTGAAGAACTTCAGGGTCAATGGATGAAAGGTACGGTAAGGGTTTACCAATTTGGACATAAATCAGACCTGCGGGATGACAATTATACTCCAGGTAAATTTACATGGTACTAAAATTCTGAATTAAATGTTCCTCATGATCCTAAATGTGCTTCTCCACCAACGGATACGAGACCACCTTTTCTTGTGCTGATATAATCTGATTCTCCTTCCCGACATATGCGCTCTCAATCGTTGCCCTCCATATCCATACTACCCTTGACTTCTTCCTCTGACCGCTTACGTGCTCCACTGTCTTCGAAACCTCCACCCTGACTGATACCTCATCCTAAATCTCCAAATTTAGATGGTTGACACATTATTCCACAAGGTCGTATACTGCATCGTTTGTCCCCCACATCCAGATACAATCGACAGGGGACTCAATAACCTCAACCATTACTTGTGGATAATAGCACATATCCTATCTTACCGCCCTCGAGGTTGGATGAGGTAATGTCACCCCATAACTCTATGTGTAGTGACATTGAGGCTCTTCTGTAGAACCCAATATTGGATCTAAATTCCCTTACTATCGATACGAGGGCATCGAAATCGCCCCATCATATCCTCTAGTCCAAATTCCTCCTAGAATGATACTACACACAAGAAGCGGGGGTGCCACAAAACCATCTCTATGAATGGAACCCCCATTTTTTATGCATCCTCTCTTATGGATGTACCCATTTCTGACTCATCCTCATGGGTGCCCACATCTTACCCTGCCCCTTGAACTTTTTATCCCTCAATCTCTGTGGTTTGGGAGACCACACTAAATATCTTGCTCTAAAGAATTTATTCTTTGAATTATCTCCTTTAATGATTTTGATACAAGAATCTATGACTTCTTCTAAGAATGTATATCCATATTTTGGAAATATTTACCTGGATTGGCACATTACTACTGTAGATTCTACCGGACACTCTAGAGGCTTGGTGGCTCTTTGGGATCCCATATGGGCTACATTAAAATCTTTTTGTCTCTTTGCACACATATTATCAACTAGCTACATTATAGGTTTTCCATCTCGTATTCACATTCTGAACTCATATGCCTTATATGTTGATTGAAGGATATTCTGGGATAGGACGGATGATCGTGGCATCCTAGCCATGAATTCCATTATTGTGGTGGGGGACATCAATGCTATGATTTGAGGGTCGGAGGGATGGGAAAAGAGGTTTCAAAGGGGTCCTTTTGTTGATTGATTGTCATTACTATTCTCAACATATCACCTTTGAGATATATTACCTCAGCCACTATCCCCAACTTCGTACAATGGTCGGGTTGGGGATGAACATATTGGAAAAAGACTTCATATATCACTTGTTAAGGAGAATCTGATTGACATTCTGGGGTCTATGAGATCTAATGTTGTGAAAGTGAATATATTCGACCAAATTCCTATCTTCCTACATTGGTGAAATGACGCTCCTCATAGAGGCATATCGTTCAAGTTTAACCATACCTGGTTGGCGGATGAGGCGTTTACCATGATGGTTTTGTACTTTTTTAAACCCCATAGGTGGGAGGGGGAACTATATCATGGGAAATACCTATCTGACTTATTCGCTGACTTAAAATCCTGAGTCCGAGAATGGGAAAGGAGAAAAAAGGCGGCACAATGCCAGGAGTTAATAAAAATTGCAGAGGAAATTAAAAATCACATGGATAGTTTGGATTGTGGCACCTTGATGCCATATTATTGGGTGAAACTAACGGACTTGGACCAAAGAAAAAATTATCTATTATTGATACAAGAATCGACCTCGACACTTAAGAGTAGGGCCATATGGATAAAAGAGGGGGATAAAAACATGCTATACTTCCACCGCATTACAAATCAATGTCGAAGTGGAAATTTTACATGGTGTGTCTATGGTATGGATGGATACCAGGTACAAAACACTACTGATATTAAGAGGGAGGAAGTATTGCACTTCAAAACCTTTTTAAAAAAATAATGGAGGATTGTATAGAGGACCATATTTGGGGCACTTTGGGGTATCCACAGATGATTGGCGAGGAAGAAAATAACATAATATTTTCCACAATGGATTCAAATGAAATTCTAAGGATATTAAAAACATTTTCTAGGGACAAGGTTCCTAGCCCTGACGAGTGGACCGTCGAATTTTTCCTATTTTTCTATGAGCTACTGGAGAAGGACCTGGTCGATTTGGTGGAAGAGGCCAGAGTTACGAGACATATATCGGGGGCCATAAACTCTACATTAATGGTGCTAATCTCGAAATAGTCAGACACACAATCCTTCTCAGATTATAGGCCCATATCGTTGCGCAACATAGTATACAAATTAATTTATGAGGTCATTGTAGAGTGCATAAAAGATATACTATCGAGATACATAAGCATGGAACAATCTAGATTCCTACATAATAGATTGATTCATGATGCAGTGGAAATTACTCAAGAGACAATTCATTCAATCCACAAAAAAAAATGGAAGAATTGGTGATGAAACTTGATTTGTATAAGGCATATGACAGTTTTGACTAGGCTTTCCTTAGGCTCACACTCCTGAAGATTGGCTTATCAAATTATAACATTGAATGGATAATGGCATGCGTCACGGGGACACAATTTGATGTTATTATAAATGGATACCCATCATATTTCTTTGGTGCAGGGTGGGGACTCCGACAGGGTTGATCATTATCCTCATTATTGTTTATCCTTGTAATGGGTTATCTAAGCCTCGAAATCAGGGAGGCTACTGGTGATGGCCGTTTCATAGGGGTCCTCATATGTCATGATATTTCTATGACACACAACCTATTCATGGATGATGTTCTAGTTTTTAGGATTCCTAATAGAAACCATTGGGAACATCTACATTATATACTTGGTTGCTTTGGAAATGCGACAAGGTTGCAAACAAATGAGGGAAAGTTTGTTATTATATTTTTGGCTAGTGATATGGGACAAATATTGGACATCGACAATATGTTTAATTTTAAATACCAGTCTCTGGAGTAAGGCTTTATGTAACTGCGGTTTAAAACGCAATCGGTTAAATACAAAAATTCTCACTGGCAGTAGATGTTGGACAAGTTAAGGAAACGAATTGGGTCATGGACTCATCGATGGCTATCGCTCGGGGGGCGGTGCATCCTGGTACAAGCCATACTACAACATATTGGGACATACTGGGAAATGTTATATCGTATAATTGGGGGCATCATTCACAAATATAACTCTATAATGGAAATTTTCGTTTGGGCGGGTATCAAGATGGAGGGGAAATACCACCTTGAAAAACTGGAAAGCATTGTTGCACCAAAGGGGTATGGAGGCTGGGGAATATTGGACATGGGTACATTTGGGTCAGCACTTCTCTTAAAATCCATGTGGAGAGCAATGCATATCAAAGGTATGTTGCGGCACATCATCTACACGAAGTATCTGGGAGGCAGAGACATCACGTACTAGTACAGGAAAGGCACACTTGGTTTAACATATTGATCATACATTTGGAGGAGTTTCCAATATTTTAAAGGACTATACTTATAAAACCTGGTATGGAGGTTCAGGAAAGGGACTCATTTAATCATGGGGTCCAATATAATTAAGGAAGTGGCAGGGCCATAACAAATTTCAGAAAATTTAGTGGACTTCCTACACTCTCAAGGATGTATATACCTTTATCAGGTCATTGGGACATGGCAAGGTACCACGCCAATTAGGAAGTATGCAGAGGAAATGCATATACTTGTGCACATGCAATATGAATAAAGTCAATACATTATGATACTCTGAATGGTAGTTTTAGGTGTCGGGAATGAAAATGACTGGATCACATGGGCTGGTACGTTGTGCATGAAAGGAAATGTGGTTTCTGAAATATACAGGGACATTATTAAAACTCTCGAGGACTACAAATATACTGGTATAAACATGTATGGTTACTAAACATTCTGCACAAGATAATTTTATTTTACTGGTTAGTGTGGTGCAATAGAAACCTCACTTTGGAAAATTTAAACAAAAATGGAATGCAGGGACTGGGACGATGTGCATTGTATTGTAATGAAATGGAAAATAATTTACACCTTTTTATTGCATGTCATGTTACTTATCTGGCTTGGCAGGGTATCTATAAACACACACTACTACCATATAGGGACTTCACTCACTTACAGGAATGCTACATATGGTGGATGTCGAGGGAGGAAAGACTAGGAACACTTCCATTTTATACCATATGGGAGATATGGAAAACACGCAATGCTATTATATTTTATGGTATATGCATAAAAACTGATTACATCATTCAAAATATCATTACATGGTTGGAGGAGACTGCTATGGTGCAACGGACACCACAAACCCATGCCCATAGATACATTGAACACCGACCTGTATTCTCGATAGGGTACCTTTATGGGGAAGAAATGGGACATAACTGTGGGTGTGGGGTTTGTCTAAGGCTAAACCACAATATCCAATATAAAATCCATTGGAACAAAGGGACAAGTACAAACACAAGGGCAGAGATATTAGCATCATGGAGTCTTTTGTGGTTTACACATCAATTCGCCTTAGATACTATATATGTTTATGGATATTCGCAGGTTATAATTCAACATCTTAACATGGGGACTGATTTCTCTCCCCCACTTTTGATGGCTTGGGTCGAACGCATATACTCACTCAATGACACTTTCAGAACCATAAATATTTCACACATATATCATGAGAATAATGGAGTTTTTGATGCACTGCCAAAGAAGGGATTAACTGACACATTTGGGCACATATAAAATGAGCTACAGTCTATTGGGAAGATAAGGGTCGAAGGCTTCGTCAATATCTCTTGATGTTTTTTTATGCATGGTGATACACATTGGTATTCTAAGGATATTAGATGTAGCGATTTTGGATATATTTTCCTAATATGTGTTGGCTAATAGCAGACTATCTATGCCTTATTTATGTTTACAAGTTTTTGGTATGTATATTTTTTGGAACACTATGGGGACTATGCAACACTATGCGACTTTGGAACAAGGGGATCTATATTGGCCACAATGTGAAATGATGTGGAAGGATTTCTGATATATGATCTCAAATACAATTTTATGATATATGCGCTGGTACATAATATACACTAGATATTTTCTATCTGAAAAATAAAAATAAAGAAATAAAATCTACCCAATAACTCTAGACACATTACCTCTATCCGATGGCACCATTTTTGGAAAGGTAACTCCCTTTTATAGGTGAATGAAGTGGCATCTTCATCCATTTTTGGAAAGGTGACTCCATTTTGCAGGTGAATATAGTGGAATCTTCATACACTCTGTGAGCAAATTTCATGGTGCATGACCGCACGACGAACACTCTATCGAATTATAAGGTGCATGACCAACAACCTGCGAATTCCATGATGCACGGTCATCTATTTCCTTATGCATCGGGTAGTCGACACATTTCCTACCGTGTCGGGTCAAAGTAAGTTCCTCAAAAATCTTATCTATCTAACAACGAAGTTGTGTATTTTCCCTATTTGTATTTGTTTTTTCTCAGTTTGATTACTTGTATTTGTTGCTTCTTAGTTTGATTCATTGAGTAAGCCTGTTCGACAAACATAATTGTGTATTGCGAGTGACCGAGATCAAATTTCATACACAGATCCCCTGCTTATTTCAGGTTGGATTTCAAATTTATGTCATTTTAACCAAATTCTGTAATGAATGGAATGTAAGAATGTTCTAAATTTTGTTATTTTTCTTCTGGTTGTGCGGTGAATAGCTGTTTGGGGTGCACTTTTGTCAAGTATTACCAAATTCTTACTATGACCAAATGGCCATATGATATCTCCACTGGCTAAATATTTTAAATGCATATGCTAATGCGAGAGAGTGGGGAGGGTCACTCTAATAACATCTCAGTCCCTTCCAGTGCTTCCCTCTATGCTTATATACTGAACTTCATTGCATGGAGCACCCTCATCAATACATCCCACTCACCTTGGATAACCTCGCTAACCCCCCATCTAGGGTATTTGGAAATGAAACTGTTACAAGCACATTTTGTTTCATTTAGCTTACGATACAAAAGGTCTTTTGTAGCAAGCAAGAAAATCATTTGGATTTGGGATTTCGTCTATACGTAAAGAAAATCAATAAATTCCACATTTCTATCCATATAGTTTTGGATAATGCTGACTCGTAATATGAAGAGGAGAATACACATAGGTTTTGATTAAAATAATTTGGCAATTCAAACTATTTTGGATGTTTTTCATTTGAATCTTTATCTTTGGAACTTAATAAATAAATCACAATTTTCAGAGTTTTTTTATGCATAGCTCATCATGAAGGATTCAAATTGAGCTAGGGTTCATTAGATTATTATTATTACATAGCTCAAAAAGGAGAGGAAATAAGAGGGGGTACACCATTAGTGCGAGGGGAAAAATTCATTGGAATAGTAATGGGAAGAGGGTTGGAGATGACATCCAAAACATAAAGTGGAGGTGAGATCCTTTGATAGAATTCTTCATCCGTGGGAAATATTTCCTTCGAACACGGACTATCTGGAATGATATCCACCAACTCAATATTTGAAAAAATTCTATGAATTCTAATTATGTTTAAGCCCAAAAAAAACACACAACCCAAAGACATGCCACATGTCACTAAAGAATTAGTGTGCAAGCCACATTAGAGAAGGTGAGAATCAAAATCAGATAAAAATCATGTAGAAATTATACAAACATATGTATATCAATGGATTCAATTCGATCAAGAAATGTACTAAATCTAGATACTGAATCCTTCTATAAATTAGTAGCGGAATATAAACACGATCGCCAATCACAACAAGTGCAGAAAGAAACAAATCAAACCAAAACACAGATATTTTCCCAGGGACAGCTTGCTGCTGAAAACTCCTCTATCTTATATTGTATATTCCATAAGGAATCATGGAACAATTACAATTCACTCTTCTCACAAGAGTCTCTTGCAATGTGCCTATCGTCTCACATTGATCCAGACAAAATTGGGCCAACACTTAGCCAATTCTCAACATGTCTTTAGCCTATCTTTCTGACACAATTCACGAGGAATGCAGTTCCTATTCCTTAGAAATTTCAATCTTTCTCAACTGCACATATTATCGTGGGCATCCTGTGGCGTTTTAACTGCATATGGGTCGTATGCTAATAATAAAACTAATAGTCAACTTCCCTTTAACATTTGTCTCAACTGTTTCTCCACTGGAAATGACATGCATGCAACTATTAATAGTAAATAATCAATTGCATGGAAAATCACTAATTGTGAAATAAATTTGATTTAATTCACTTGATCTCTCACTAGTGCAACAAACAGTTACAACTAGTTCAACTGAGTTTAACTCACCTAAATGAGTTAACTGATTACTCATGCATTAAACTAATGCACCAATTGCAATTCGAACTCCATAACTAATAGAATCACTCTACATGCCTCACCCACCACCCTCAACTTGAAAAACATGAGCTAACTGAGTTTATCACACTCAGTTAACTATTACAAGTGATCATGAGATAATATTACATTTTATTGGCCAATTTCATTAAGGGATAATTAAATTTGACACATTTCCAATTTATCAAATAAACTGAATTTCATACTAATGTATCTCTAGGACCCATCACTACTCAACTTGTGGTCCCACACTAGTATAGGTGATTTCATGTTGTTTCTGGATGCCAATTTCATTGTTTATTTTTGCAAACTTAAACAAGTCACCAAAGAACAAATGGCTATAGAAATAAAGGCCTGAGCCATGGGGCCAAAAATGAAAAAGAACTCTATGTTGTAGGATAGAAACACCTTGCCCCACCCCTACTTCTAAAACATGTGACATTCATGGAGAAAAATATCATCGTGAAGTCCCCGTAGGTACTTTCTTTACTCCAAGGGTCCCAATAATCATATATTTCCTAGTCAGTTTGATGTCTTCCTTGGCTTTCTTCTGGGATTTAGATGAAAAATATTTTCTTCCTGTGTGGATGGTGATGGGAGGGGCTTCGTTCAAACCTCCATGAGAGATGACTTCCAAATATGTCTTAAGATATGACTGAAGGTCATAATTGTGCATGCATGGACTCATTCATCGACGTCCTCCAATAAATAGATGTATGATCGCCTGAGAGGCAAGAAAGGGGGTGCCAACATGGAAGACAAAGATTCAAAATAATGGACAATGAGGTGAGGAAGATCAGTGTGAATTGATGGTGGACATGCTCTTGGAAAATTTTCTCTAAATTTGGTGACCGACGTGGGGAAACATAGGGAGCCAAAGGGGAAGGGAAAGTCGTCAAAATAATTTCCACAAGGATGAAGGAGGAAACATCATGAACAAGGGAGGAGTATGAATCCATACATGTGTGATTTTTTCTGCATGGTTGACTTCTGTTGAGATTCAACAAGAAATTTTTTTTGGCACCCATGATCCTAGTGAAAATTAAGCACCTACACTAGGGTGGGGCCCACAGGCTATTTTTAGGCGCATCTCTATTTTTATTATCCCTTAATTTAGATGGACATTAAATTGTAATATATTCTCAATGTGGACTTGAAAATAGTTAACTGGGGTGGAAAATTGGTTAGCTAAGTGAATTTTGAGTTAGAGGTTGGTTGGTGGGACATGCAGAATAATTCTAGTTGTAACTGAGTGATTCTAGTTGTAACTGAGTTGGAAGTGCAGTGGTGCATGAGTTTGTGCAAGTTATAAATATTTTAACTCAGATAAGTGAGTTAAAATTAGTTGTGCTAGTTGTAACTGAAGATACACTAGTGAGAGATCAAGTGAATTAAATATTGATTAATTCACATGTATTGATATCACATCCAACTGAATATTTACTATTATTAACTGCATGCATGTAAAATCCAGTGGAGACCCAGTTGATTTCTAGGTGAAAGGGAAGTAAAATATCAGTTGTGACATTATCTGTTTGCACACATGCAAGCACACACACATTGGATGTGCCCATGATACTTTCGCAGCCAAGGCAAGCGAGAAGGCATCAATTCAGGGATTGCTTTCAGTAGGGATTGAGCAGTGAAGGCAGGATGCCTAGAGACAGTAAATTGGCTAAGGGATTTGCCAATTTTTGTATGACAATGTGAGACAATTAGCTCATGTATTGAGGACTCCTGTGACAAGTGTTTTGTATGTATTTGTTTCATTATCCATGATATAATATACAATAGAAGATAGTGGGGTTTTTAGTTGTAAGCTTTTCCCATGAAATTATCTATGTTGTGTGCGATTGATCTTTCTTCATGTTCATATGATTGGCGATTATGTTTTTAATTTTGCGAATATTTGTAGAAGCGATTCAGTATTTAGCTTTAGCATATTGTTAGATCTGTTGAATACAAGATATACATCCATATTGTATAATTTCTACATGGTATCAGAGCACAGGAAATTGCAGAAGTGAAGCAGGAGCTGAGTTTGTGACTGGATAGAATTCGAATTTGTAGAAATAATTTATTGGTGCTATAGCTGATTCAAGATCAAAATGGCTTTCAATGGCTTGAGGTTATAGTATGCACTCGAGGGCAGCTCAAACTAAATTTCTTGGAAGAATAGGATGGAGGCAGTACTCGAAGACAATGGATTGAATGAATTCATTGAAAAAGATGTTCCTAAGCGAGATGCTGCCAATTTTGATGCATGGCAAAAGAAAGTGGCAAAGGCAAGGAGGATCCTGTTGGAAGGAGTACAATGCCACAATGTCTAAAGCCTCCATGGGAAAGCCACACCATATGCTATGTGGAAGGCTTTGATGAATCTATTCCAAAGAAGCAGCGACCATATGAGATTGGCGCTCAAAGATAAGCTCAGGAAGATCAAGATGGAAAAGGGCTACACCATTCCAAAGTATCTCACAAAGTTTTTCCAATGTCGGGATGAACTAGGGAGTGTGGAAGTGTGGCACAGTTATGAAGACTCTGTCAACGGATGTGAAAAATTGTAGGATTGGGAATGACTGTGGTCGGATCTGGTGTAGGAGGAGTTCAAGCGGATCACCAAAGATGGATCTTCATCAAAGCATGATGATGAATAGGATTTTGCTTTCGCTACCAAGGCGAAGAAGGGCAAGGGGAATAAATTCCATTCTAAATCTAAGTCTAAAGGCAAGAAGCAGGACATGTCCAAAGTGAAGTGTTTTCACTGTCACGAACATAGGAATTTTTCTATTAACTGTCCACAAAATAAGAAGAAAAAGAAGGTTGTTGGATCTGCAACTGGTTAGGCCCTTGCCTCGCAATTTGAGCTTGACCTATCCTTGATTGCATGCATGGTGTCAAGTGCATTGGGATCAGTGTGGTATTTGGGTAGTGGCACTTCCTTTCACATGACGGGAGATAAGGAAATTTTCACTGACTTGGAAGAGAAAGATCTACAAGTGCATATTGAAATGGGCGACAACAGATGGTACATTGCTACTAGTATTGGTACCATTACCTTTCAGAGGGAGTCAGGTAAACCATTTCTATTAAAATAATTAATGCATGTTCCAGGTCTGAAGTAAAATTTGGTCTCAGTCACAATGTTTGAAGATAGAGGCTATGACATCGTTTTTAGTGGTGGAAAAGCTTTCCTGTGACATAAAACAACGGGTCAAACCAAGAGGATAGGGATTCGAGTTAAGAATATCTACAAGCTAGAGGTAGATGGTTGCACTACCATGATGGGCAAGGCAGAAAAAGTGGTGAGCCAGGATGAGGGCAAATTATGGCACAGGTGATTAGGCCATCTTCATTATGGAGCCTTGAAAGTCATGCAGCAAGTATCTACTGGAATTCCAATGGGAACACTTGCTCAGTTAGATTAGTGCAAGGGTTGCACCATGGGGAAGTATGTAAAGTCCACCTTTCATGAAAAGGAGAACCGTGCTTCAGGGATCGTTGAGAGAGTTCACACAAACGTGTCTGGACCATTCTTGGTTGCTTCAATAGAAAAACGTAAGTACTATGTAATCTTTGTTGATGAATTTTCTCGTAAATGCTAGATCTTCTTCATGCAGAAGAAAGATCAAACATTCTCTAAGCTCTGTGAGTTTAAGGCATTGGTGGAGAAAGAGTTGGGGAAGCATGTGAAGGCTCTTAGGAGCGATAATGGTGGATAATACATCTCTAACGAATTCAAGAACTTCTGCAACAAAGAAGGAATTCGAAGAGAACTCATTGCGCCTCATAACAAACAACAGAATGGGGTCGCGGAGAGGAATAAAAAATGGATCTTGGGTGCAGCACGAGCAATGTTGCATGATCAGGGCCTACCAATGCATTTGTGTGCAGAAGCATGCAACACTGTGGTTTATGTGCAGAACCATTGTATTCATAGAGTACTTGGCATGAGTACACATGAAGAGGATTTCACTGGTAAGAAACCGAATGTTTCACACTCTAAGATTTTTGGCTCATCTGTTTATGTGCATGTGACCAAGGACACTAGGAAAAATTTGGAACCGACTACTGAAATTGGGTTTTTTTTTTGGTACACAGAAACACCCCATAATTATCATGTGTATTTGCCAAACAAAAAAATGACTATTGTGCGACGAGATATAAAATTTGATGAGGGGAAAGCCATGCGGTTGTTGCTTCAGAGGGAGTTGGACTTGCATGCAGAGGAGGAACTACCGGTACCCAAAGATGAATCTCAAGATGTGGATCAGCCGCATGAGGAGGTTCATGGAGTGGAGGAAGCCACTCATGCAAATCTATCCATCAGAAATGGGAAAAGGCACACCATGGAAGATGATAGGCTGAGACTTGATGTTGCACATAATGTAGGGGCCCCTAATTCATAGCGCAGACAGAGACAGTCTCCTGGCCAATTTAATAGATACATGGCTCTCATGATAAAACACATTATGACTGAACCATATTCTTTTCAGGAAGCAGTGCAGTAGCCTACTTGGGTTGATGAAATGGTGGAGTATGACTCCATTGTCAAAAACAGTGCATGGGAAATTGTCCCAAGACCGGTTGATAAATCAGTGGTAGTTTTGAGATGGATCTACATGGTAAAGAAAGTTTTTGATGGGAGTATGGAGAAATACAAGGCCATATTTGTGGCCTAGGGCTTCTCATAGATCAAGGGGATATATTGTGATGAGACCTTTGCACCTGTCACAAGATACTCTTCCATAAGGACCATCCTTGCACTCTCAGCGCAGATGGGCTGGCGCATTCATCAGATGGATGTGAAAACTATGTTTCTCAATGGGATCATTGAGGAAGAGGTGTACATAGAGTATCCTGAAGGTTTCGAGATCTTCAACAACAAGTCGTATGTGTGTAGGCTCAAAAGAGCATTGTATGGGTTGAAGCAAGCACACTGTTCTTGGTACACTCGGATAGACAACTATTTCACCAAACTCGGCTTCACCAAAAGTGAAGCAAATGCGAACCTGTACCAAATTGTGGTGGAGGGTAAGCTTTTGATAATTTTTCTTTATGTTGATGATTTAATATTGACTGGTGATGAGCGGTTGATACACTCATGCAAGGAGGATCTTGCAAGGGAGTTCAAAATTAAGGACATGAGACTCCTTCATTATTTCCTTAGATTGGAAATATGGCAGCGATATGGTGAATCTTTTGTGTCTCAAGGAAAGTATGAAAATAAGATAATGGGTAATTTTAACATGGAGAGTTGCAAACCCATGGATACTCCTCTTCCAGGAAACTGGAGGAAAGAGGATGCTACTTCTGGAGAGATAGTGGATGCTACTGTCTATCGACAGTTAGTGGGTTCGCTAATGTATCTAGTGAACAGGAGACCGGATTTTTGCTCTGCAGTTAACCAGCTGAGCCAAGCTATGGTAAAGCCTACCAAGCTCTTTTGGAAGGTGGGGAAGCATGTCCTAAGATACTCGAGGGGCACATCAGAGTATGGTTTATGGTACAGACAAATGGATGGAGTGAAGTTGCATGGCTTCATGGATGCGGATTGGGTTGGAAGTCCATCAGAAAGAAAGAGCACATCAGGGGATATCTTTAGCATTGGATATACAACAATTTCTTGGTACAACAGGAAGCAGAGATTCGTGGCACTCATTTCAGCAGAAGCGGAATACATGGCAGCAAGTCAAGCTGCATGTGAGGCTATCTGGATGAGAAAGATCTTGGTTGGTTTGTTTGGTTCTGAGATGGATCTGACAGTGATTCATTGTGATAATCAGAGTTTCATTAAACTCTCGATTAATCCTATGTTTCATGATAGGTCCAAGCATATATATATCTGGTACCATCATCTTAGAGATTGTGTGCAGAGAATAATTATGTTGCTTCAATACATTCCCACGAAAGATCATGATGCAGATATTTTGACGAAGGTGCTCACCAGGAGAAAATTCGAATACCATAGAGACAGGATCGGGGTGAAGGATAATCCCTTTCTTGTTGAGAGGAAGTGTTGAGATTCAACAAGAAATTCTTTTTGGGACCCATGATCCTAGTGAAAATTAAGCACTTACACTAGGGTGGGGCCCATCGGCTATTTTTAGGTGCATGTTTATTTTTATTATCCCTTAATTTAGATGGACATTAAACTGTAATATATTCTCAATGTGGACTTTAAAATAGTTAATTGAAGTGGAAAATTAGTTAGCTAAGTGAATTTCGAGTTAGAAGTTGGTTGGTGGACATGCAGAATAATTCTAGTTGTAACTGAGTGATTCTAGTTGTAATAGAGTTGGAAGTGTAGTGGTGCATGAGTTTGTGCAAGTTGTGAATAGTTTAACTCAATTAAGTGAGTTAAACTCAGTTGTGCTAGTTGTAGCCGAAGATACACTAGTGAGAGATCAAGTGAATTAAATATTAATTAATTCACATGTAGTGATCTCACATGCAAGTGAAGATTTACTATTATTAACTACATGCATGTTAGATCTAGTGGAGACCCAGTTGAGTAGGTGAAAGGGAAGTAAACTACCAGTTGTGAAATTATCTTCTTTCACACATGCAAGCACACACACATTGGATGTGCCCATGATACTTTCGTAGTCAAGGCAGGAAAGAAGGCATCAATTCAGGGATTGCTTTCAGCAGGGATTGCGTAGTGAAGGAAGGCTGTCTGGAGACAGTAAATTGGCTAAGGGATTTGCCAATTTTTGTATGACAGTGTGAGACAATTAGCTCATGTACTGAGGGATCTTGTGAGAAGAGTTTTGTATGTAATTGTTTCATGATCCATGATATAATATACAATAGAATATAGTGGGGTTTTTAGGTGTAATCTTTTCTCGGGAAATTATCTGTTTTGTGTGTCATTGATCTTTCTTCATGTTCATGTGATTGGTCATTGTGTTTTTAATTCTGCAAATATTTGTAGAAGCGATTCAGTATTTAAATTTAGCATACTATTAGATCGGGTGAATCCAATATATGCATGCATATTGTATAATTTCTACAACTTCAACCAGCGTTTAAGGATCAAAGGGTGCGACACCAAGATTTTGAGAAGATAGCACTACTTGATCTGCATTTTTACGAACACATATCTTATTCACAAGTTTTATTCCATGGAAATTCCACTTGCCATGGAAATTCCACTAGCATTCATCGACAAGGTGGCCAAAACTTCTGCATGCATAACATTTGAAGGGAACCCTCCAATACTTGATTATCTGAAGCCATTTGTAACCCTTAACAAACATCTCAACTTGTTCAACCAATCCTTTGTGAATGTCCACCTCAATTTATATCCATGGACAACATCTATCCAATTTTGACTAACACCCATCCTCCATGTAGATATACTGACCTACGTGAATTCCAATGGTTTTTAGCACCTCTTTCATCTAGAACATAAGTGGTAAACTAGGGAGAATGGCCCAAAGCTTCTGATGAGCTTGCAACTATCTAATGGGGTCAAAATTTAAATTCCAGCAAAGCCCTGATCTAGCCCAATGCCACTAATGGCTCATGATATTCAACAACTCATTCTCAAAGGGAAATACAACAGAGAACCACCCTTGGACAAGGATATGAATAATCGACACCAAGCCAATCACAAGTTGTCGAATTTCCTTAACCCAATTCACAACAAACCACAAGTTGATTAATTTTCCCTTGAATCTACCCACAATAGCACACTCAATTAGCATGGGAACCTCATGCAAACCAATATATTTTCCCACTATAAAGGTCGCCACCCTATGATGTTTCAAAGTCTATTTACACAAAAATTTTCGTGGAGGATTAGACTGTGATGAATGAATGAATGATATTTTAACGTCCACGAGACTAAATATAGTCTATGGGACTACCAAACTCCTTGTTTTTTGCCTTTTGAAATTCAATCTTTTTCTTATTGAAATTGATGATGGGCTGACCCAGCCTGGTAATAGTCCCCTCATTGAAAAGACAATGGCACGAAATTGATGCTAGTATATTGCCATAATTGTTCCTAATGTCTCTGAAAGCATCACATTTCAAAATGAAATGGTTTTCCAATTCCACTGCCTTAGAAGTGCAAAAAGTACACACTCGTTCTTTCCAAGCTTCTTTAGGTCTCTTTCACCGTCATGTTTCACATCAAAGTTGATATGAGTTAGTTCTTAATTGAAAAATAAGAATCTTTACTCTCCACGAAATGCTATCGTCAATGTACTCTTTTTGTTGGAGATTATAAATGGGGTTGAATTCTTGAACATAAAACATAATGCTTCTTCTTTCTACCCAACATATCGCCAAAAAAATAAGCGATAGTAAAAAGTTTACGGTGAAGGGAAAAATTCAATGAAATAATAAGAAGGTGAAGGGAAAAATTCAATAGAATAATAAAGAGAACACTTGCGACGGGGATGAGATCCTCTCACAAAATTCTACATATGTGGGAAATATTCCGACTAGATACAAACTCTTTAGCCCGAAATCCACCAACTCAATCTCCGACGACATTCGATCAGTTCCAATTAATATGTTCGAGCCCCGAAAGAAACACACAATTGAAAGACACCACCTATCACTGAAGAATCACCACGCTAACCACGTCACGAATAGTGAGCACGAGAATCAGAAAAAAACCTTCCAAAGAATAAATGGGTCCAAATACTGAGACTCGAGCCACGAGGCCAAAAAGGAAAAAAACCCACCACCGAGTCTTCGTCAACATTACATGCCATGTTAAAAAATCTAATTTTATGATATTATTATTAAATTGTATTTTTTATTATTTAAACCTTATTTTTTATATATAAATAGATTTAATATTTAATTTTAAAATTTTTGTTTTTAATTTATAAATTATTTTTCAAAATCTTTAAAACTTAACAAATACACTAAATTAAATTTATAATTCTAACCATTTCTTTAAAAAAATAAAAATAAAAACTGTTAGAATACCCTTTAAACAACACATATGTCTAAAATAGTGACGCATTTTCGTCGTCGCGATTTCGAATCCCACTAGCTCACTGACCGGCCTAAAATGTAAACGCGTGCGGGCACAAGTGGAGGCGCGCGTCGAAGGAAAGAGCGCTAACGGTTGCAGATGCTATATATGTCCGCTTTCGCTAAATCGGAGATATTTGCAGTCAGCCGCGTCGTATTTTGAAAGTAATTTATCAAAGATTGACAGAGAGTGACCGATTTGTCGCTGTGACCATGAAAATCATGTAATCATGAGTCTCGTTCACCTCTCTACCTTTACTTGGCGTATACGCGAGGTTGTTGGAGACAAAGCAAAACGACTATAAAGAACTCTACTATGAATCATCACCGGCAGAGGAACTTTAAAGAACTGTCGTATATGAATCATCACCGGCAGAGGAGATTTAAAGAACTGTAGTAAAATGTAAAGGCGTTCGAATGTAAGAAATTTTCGTCGTCGCGATCTCGAATCCGGCTAGCGCACTCACCGGCCTAAAATGTAAAGGCGTTCACGCGGGCACAAGTACTGGAGGCACACGTACTTTGTGTGTCGGAGGAAAGAGCGCAGACGAGTCGGAAAGGTTGCAGATGCTATATATCTCCGCTTTCGCTAAAGACCCGGAAATCGGAGATCATATCATCTTTGCCAGACATTTGCAGCCAGTCGCGTCATATTTTGAAAGTAATTGATCAAAGATTGACTCGCTGTGACCGTTGGGTCTCGTTCACTTCTCTACCTTTACTTTACTTGGAGTATACGCGAGGTTCTTGGAGACAAAGCAAAACGACTTTAAATTGCCCTGTAAGTAGTATAAATCATCACTGCCAGAGGAACCTTACATCCACAGAAATTCCAAAAGAAAACCTCAAGGATCTCCCTTTACATTATGTTTACTTGCTCCATCCTAAATTTTGCAATTACTGTAACTATTCAACCAAATAAAATTAAAAATAATGGAAAATCAGCGGATCGGCGAAAGTTATTTCGAAAGAACAAATTTAATAATGCGATGCTTTTCATTCTTTCATTTCTGTTTCCATCATGCTCGAGTTTTTAGCTGTGAAAATTCCCCGGACCATTTGTCTTATTGAATTGAGATTTTCTGATTTTAAATTTTTCCTGTAATTTTAATTTTAATTTAATAATTATAATTATTAAAATAAAATAATTAAAAAGATGTTTAAAAAAATATTTTCTCATTTTAAATTTTTCCTGTAATTTTAATTTTAATTTAATAATTATAATTATTAAAATAAAATAATTAAAAAGATGTTTAAAAAAATATTTTCTCATTTTAAATTTTTCCTGTAATTTTAATTTTAATTTAATAATTTTAATTATTAAAATAAAATAATTAAAAAGTTGTTTAAAAAAATATTATAAAAATTTAAACCCAATCATGATCATCAAAAACACACATTTCCTAAACATGCCAAAATCCACAATCGACATAAATTTATTAGTATTCTCCTCCGTGGCAGAGAAATTGATCACAGGTTCAAGTCCGCGGGAGGCAGCGTCAGGTTACATAATTTGAGATCGATGACATAATTTCACTTATTTAGACTTCCATTTTTCACTGTTTTATTTTTTATTTTTTCAAAAATTCTGATCATAGTAGTGTTTGAATTTTGAATTTTTTTTCAATGATAGAAATAAATTCAATACCAACAGAAATTTTGTTGCACCTTAAACTTAAAATTTGATAACTGTTATATGTATTTCTTAAAATTTTTACAGGATCTTATCCAGATCTTAATAAAACTTCCAATATTTTTCTATAAAAATTATAGTTTCATTAAAGTACTGTTTTATATACATAAAACTTTCTAAAAAGGGAAAAATATATAAATATTTTTTTTCAAAAAAATAAAAATATTAAAATAAATAAATAAATCAAGTGGTCTCATTTCTTTGCATATATATATATATATATATATTTTGTGTAATTTTGTTTAAATTTTTTAAGAAATTTGTTAAAATTACAAGTTTGAAGAAGGTTTTTTAGAATGTTAAATTCATTATACATTCTAAAATATATTTTAAATAATAAAAAATCTAACCTTATCCAAAATTATATGACTTAAATCCAACAAAACAAAAACTAAATTAATACAATCTTATAATTGGAAAAGGTTGTCAAAAGACTATCAATTTTATAATTCAATTTCAAAAAAAAATTCTAATATATCAATTATTTTACACTAAACTTTTTTGTTTGTTAATTTATGTGAATCATATAAGATCATTGCATGACTTATATGTAGGTTGAGTAGCTGTCACTTAAAATATCTAACCTCTCAAAATCACTAGAATTAGATATGGGCCATACCAACCCTTACCAGTACTGAATTTTACTTACATGTTTTTCAAATAAAATTATCTTAAAAATATCTCACTATCTATTTTACACCCTTTGCCCTAATTCACATTTACTTTCAAGCTGCCAACTTTTTTCCTTTAATTGTTTCAATACTTGTAATAAAAAATAAAAATCTAATTAAAAATAATTTTAAAATTAAAAAGTAATAGCTACAAAACTACAACGGCAAAACCATAAAATAATTTTTAAATACAATAAAAGCATGAAGTCCACTGGAAACCAGTGGCACATTCATTTTGCTGATAAATCCAATTGTTTTGCCGCATCGGCCGGAGTTGAAGACGCTACTCGTAGGCTCCTTGCTCTTTTATATTCCATTTGGTTTTGGGCCATAAAGTTTGGTTAAGTATTAGTTTTAAGTATGTTTTTGGTTTATTTTTCAATTTAATTTGTTTATAATAGAGTAGAGATTTATTGAAATTATTTGTTTGATAGGTTAATTTTTCAAAATTAAAGTGTTTTAAGGGTTTTAGAGGTTTTTTTTTTTTTTTTTTTTTTTTTAATTAAAGTTTATGAGTGTTTTTCCATTTTTCTATTTATCAAAAAATAAGCAGGTATACATATCAAAAAGTGATTGTCTCAACTTGACAGAAGGAAACCAGGACTTTTGGTCATCTTAACGAGTTATAAGCCAAGTAACTCTAACAACTATTTTGAATTATCGGACACAACCTAAGAGAGAGAGTTTGACGGGGGAAGGTAGGGCTCGACCAACGGGAGAGGGTGCGTAAGCATGACTCGACCAACGAAGGTAGCTCCCCCAATAAGTGCTTTATCACTGCCTCCCCAATAGCAAGAATTTGAGTTCTATCCCATTGCGTCTCCCCTTGATAGCTGCTTCGGCGCTGCACCACTTAATTGCAATGGATTTGTTTCTCCGAATTTTTCAATATTTTGAAGAGACCGTTGTTTCCATCTTTCCTTTCCCGGACTACTGGGATCCTATCTTGATCTTGTGGTGATTGTGCATGCATATATTATGTTATGAACAAGGACATGTCACGTTTGACCTACTCCTAATGGTAAAATATCTAGTATTGAAATTGTTTTTCCCCCCTATAAACTATTACCTTCATACTACTATATCTACCAAAGTCTAACAACAAATTGTAAATATAAATGGAATCCGCTAAAAACATGAAACAACAAAAATGAGAAACAATAATCAGTCATTCGAGGACTCAATCGGTGCAGGGTCTTTGACACTGGATCTCGGCATGGATCTCGGCATGTCTACTTGGTGCATTGTTTGAAGTTGCCTTGCAATTCTTCCCAGTCATGTTATTGCATGATGCTGAGATGCCCGTATGTCTTGAAGTTCTTTTTTAATATCCTCTAGAACTGAAATCACCTGTGAAACCACATGTGGGTCTCTTCCCACTTCTTGAAGGCTCGTGATAGCCTTTGCCAAAACACACTTGAAAGTTCAGTAACTCTGAATAGACTGGTGGAAAAGGAATAATCGACCTCTAGTATTCTCTGGATCAATGATGACATCCATTTCATCTTCCTGCATTTCTATATCTTCCTCCTTTTGCCCACTTTCTCTCTCTCTTCCGTGAATGAGATTGCGAACTTGAGGGGATTACCAGTAGCATAGGCTTCGAAAAGGTTAACCTCTTTCTTGGATTTCCTTCCAAGCTTGCTGGAGTTTATAGTGGGTGGGTTTAACTTGTTTTTGTTTTCCTTTTTCCCTACCCTGCTTCTTCGAAGTTTGTCCTTTTTCCCAAGTAAAGTTCTATTTTAGCACTGATTATTAAACAGAAAGTTGAAGGTTTTTGAGAATGTTAAATTCATATATAAAATTTTTGAGAGTGTTAAATTCATATATGTAGTAAAAAAATCAATTTAAACAATAGTGATCAAAATTTGATTACAATTTTTTTCACCTAAATCTACCCAATTATAATGTGTTATAATGTTACATGGTGAATTAAAAAAAATATTATCCATACCTACCCACATAAATATAGAAGAATAACATAACACCAATTTAAAGACACTGTAGTTAACATTCCACGGTGTGTGCTTCCCCAAACATTTGTCAACCTCGTCATATTTTCAAAGTAATTTATCAAAAATTGATGGAGATTTACCGACCTCCTATTTAGAAACACGTGTGAGATTTCACAATAACTCAATGAACATTCTCTTTATTTATGGAAAATTAAATGATATTTTATTCTTTAGGATTTTATTATGATTTAATTTTTTCCTTTCGAAAAAATATTTATATTTAAATATACATTATGAGAATAGGTCAAAGTTTGGATCTAAAATTAATTAATTATTGCTGGAAAATTATTTTTAACTACCATATTTTATTAAATGTTTTGTAGGTTGAGGATTGAGTTTGCACATAAAGACATCACATAAATGAAATTATGAATAAGGATAATTACCCATTCCCTAATATATTAAATAATTAAAGTCAAATGAGAAATTAATGAAGGGTTGGAAAAAATATATGGTTAAACATTCGAGTAGTCTTTAGTGTGATTTTTTAAAGGGTTTTACTGTGGTTTTTTCTAGTCTAATTTCTCTAAAATCCGGTAGGAATTCATTGAAAATAGAAGTTTGATGGGTAACCTTGCACAATGGAAGTGCCCTAGTGGTTTTTTGGGTGTTGAATCCATAAATATAGTAAAAAAACCAGTTTAAATAATAGAAATCAAGATTTTACCTCAAATTTTTTGACTGGATTCCGGCACTTGAAACTCTAAAAAGTCGCACTAAAGACAACTCCGTTAAACATTTATTTAGCAAGTGTTATTTACTTCAGGTAATCTCTACAAAGTTCAGAAAGTCATTTTTTCCCATGCTATGTGTGGTGGTGGATTTGACGCACGGGTGTACGAAATCACACCAGTTTAAGGGGTGTGGTCTACCCCTATAAACTATTGGTCACAGGCAGAAAGTGGTGGAGCTCAAAAGTATATAATTTAGAGGAAAAAATATGCGAATGTATGCTCAAAGTAAATTAAAAACTAAAACACAAATATACAAAAGCTATTGAAGAGAGTCAAAATGATAATAATGCAAACGATGGCTCAAAGGCCTCTTCTTATTAAACGTTTGAAATGGAGAAGAAATTTTACCCACTTGCAAAAGGGCCCCTAGGCAATGGCTCTAGGTCCTGATGCAAGGATGTTGGTTTCCAAGCTCTGCCTCTGATGCAGTCTCCCTCTTTCTCCGCTATGATGGACTAGGATTGTTGGGTGGCCAACAATCAAGTCCCCTCTATCTCTAGCTCCAGGTCACACACTGTTGGTATTGCTTGGGCAATTCTGGCCAGCATAACAATGTGATCACCATTTCTTCATCTCTTGGTGGCTTTATATAGGGGATTTCAAATCCTCCTTCCCTCCCTTGGTACATGATGGATGGTGACCCAAGGGAGAGGTATGATTCCATTATGTGCTCCAAATATTCCTTTATGTGCTCACATAGTGTCTAAGGAGGCGCTGGTGGCTATCCTTAGGCGGCTTCATATAAGGAGTAACTTTCCTTTGCTTTGTGTGGTCCTGGAAAGTGACATTTTTCCATTTCCAAGAATGCTCTCTTATCGAGCAAAAAGGTGCGCAAAAGGAGCTCTTCTCGAAGGATTAAGCGTGCAATTTAGCATTTAATACCAGTTCAAATATGATTTTCTCAAAACCTTAGAGATTTTAAATACTTCTTGATTCCATAATGTGTTCCTGCCCTGTAAATCCTTAAGCTTGACATTAATTAATGCCATCTTCTATTGTACGATTTTCCAGTGTTAACAGTTTCCCCCTAATGTGTGAGGTCTAGGAAGGACTGTATAGCCGAAATACATTATAGTTTATTTTCTGTATCGTGTGCAGAGAGAGAGAGAGGCCTACATGGATCTTGGAATTGACAACACCTTGCCTAAGGGACCCCTACAAGCAAACAAAAAATACAACATATATACAAAATTTCAACGAGGCGGGCATGTCCCATGCTCGTGATGCTATGGCTAGTTAAACAAAATTGACAGATACATGTGTTTTTTGCATCACTACCGTGGCAGTGATGTTGGTGGTTGTTGACGACGACTGCTGACGCCCTTAGGGGCATTTTTTCTTTGACGATAGGTGTAATATGGTACCCATATGCGTAAAATTGGTATAGCATCTAGCTGTGCCATGTATGCATATGTACTGGCTGGGACCTTCCCGTGTAAGCATTTTTTACAGAGATGCTTATGGAGGCATGGGTCTTCGATGGCTCTTAATAAAAGTGCAATGGTTGTAAGGTACGATACCATTTTGACATGAAAGCTTTTGTCATAGTCAAATGTCAGGAGGATCGATGACATCTATGGACAATGATGTCTCCCATAGTGCCACCCGAGGATACCCCTTTGCATGGGGAGGGGTGATCCAAGGTAACGCTTCCTTTTTGGAAAAGAGGTGTCGAGGTTGAAAAAAAGGAAGCCTTAACCGAGCCATGGGTCGCCAACCTGAGGGGTTGAGGACCTAGATGGGATGGGTTTAACATAGGCATGTTAGTGAGAGGTGACTGAAAATCTATGATGGGGATTCAGTGGCCTGGGGTCGGAGTATACTTTAGCAGCTTGGCAGTAGTCATAGTTATTTCTGAAGGGAAAATCCTTGGAGTCGATAGGACTTCCAGGGCAGGTGTGAATTGGCTATGAATGTCGTGATGGTGCGTGCGTGGGGGTGAAATACTCCGACCAAGGGGAATGAGGGACTGCTTCCATGGGGGAAAAGATGAAATATGAGGGCGAGGTGGCAAAGTGCATCATTTGCAGTCTTTGTACACTTACCAAAAGAACAAAATAATTAGGTTTGGTTTGTACAAAACACAGAGACGGGTACCCCGAAACATGAAAGGGTTCACTCACTGAAGGTGTGAGGATGGTGTTTTGCTAGGGGTGGGGGTCCCATTGGTTGGTCTCATGTGCAGGGTTGATGAAGCGGATGGAGAAGTGTCGCAGATGGGATAATGTTGATGGAGGTATGGTGGGCCAAATGCGATGCGCGGAGGTGCGCTCTCAATCTTCTTGTACAACCTGGTCGTCCGAAAAGGGGGTTTGAGTTTGAATGATAAACTTGACCTTATGCATGATGAATGGATGGGAACGAGGTGCTTCCCAGACTGAAATGGTATGGCCATGGCGTCACTTGTGCTATGATATATGGTCTACTTTGGGTGACGAGCACCATTGAGGGGAGGTTCTACCGACCAACACAGATGCTTATCATGTGCAGGGTGAGGTGGTGATAAACGTGATCAGGTATGAGGACCCTATGGTTTATTTCTAATGGAGAAATGATGTCAGGATATGCAAATTTTTCTGGGACTCTATCATGCTGGGGGTAGAATGATACTTGCTCCGGAACCTTTAGTAGATGGTGTTGTGAATGGTTTGCAGGTTCTTCCTGCAAAAAAAACTACCTCAAGTGAAAGCATCTTCTTTATCAAATATTATTGAAATTCATGAGCTTTAAAAAAGAAGATGAGAGAGGGCATACTTGCCGGCACTGAAAATTTATTTTTTTAGGAGTGTGAATGTGTGGCATCACCTCTGTTTGTTATGGAGTGCTTATCACAGTGTTGCTTTTGGTCTGGTGATCCGATACTCTGAGCTCCAGTTTTCCTTTGGGAGTTGTTACTTGGCTTCTAGTTTTGATTTCAGTTAAGGGTTCCGAGGAGGCCCGGGAATCGGGGGATGACGATGAGCGCACTGTCCAGGATCTCTCTTTTGTTTGTTCCTCGACTTCTTTTTGTAGAATTTAGAGGATTTTCATAATTCTCCTGGTTGTATGGTTGCTGATGAGCCTAGGAAGGGTTGCACTAGATTGACCGATGCATTATGTTATGCCATTGGTCCATTATGTGCAGAGAATGGGGGATATCGGTTCCCTTGTCCTTGGGTTGTATATGAGTGCCAGGGTGACTTTCATGATATCTAGGTTGTGATACTTTCTAAGTAGAATTGTATGAGTATCCACGATATTGATTACTGCTGCCTAGGTGTCCTTGGGTCAAAGACCCGATTGAACCATCTGCAGAATCTACGTGCATGGTGCTACTGCTGTCTAGGTGATCTTGGTAAAAATACCTGATCAAGCTGTCTGCAGAATCGATGCGCATGGTACTACTACTGCCTAGGTGATCTTGGGTCAAAGACTCGATCAAGCCATCTGTAGAATCTACCTACCTGGTAACTCATTGAGTACCATGGGTGTTACTGCTACCTAGGAGATCTTGGGTCAAAGACCCGATCAACCCATCTACAGAATCTACCTACCTGGTAACTCTCTGAGTATCATGGGTGTTACTGCTGCCTAGGAGATCTTGGGTCAAAGACCTAATCAAACTCTCTGCAGTAGACGACATGCCTAGTAACTCCTTGAATACAGATTACTACTGCCTAGGTGACCTTGGGTCAAATACTCGATCAAACCGTCTGCAGTAATCGATGTGGCTGATAACTCAAGAGGATGAGGCGACCAAGTTCCCCTGTCCCTCGTTGGTGTATGGTGGCTTGGGGGGAGGAGAGACAAATGGTTGTCTTTCTGGTGAGTGTCGTTCCTCCTGCATGTACAGGACGACACGAGGTTCATCACCGATAGATTGGATGAAGGGATCCTCTTGATAGGATCACTCGATTGAATGTAAGGCGTCCCTATATCGTGGTATCTCTGGGCGATGGTGGGTATAGCGCCCATAGGTGCCACAAAGAGAGCATGTGTGATTGGTACGCAACGGTTTCCATTTACCTTTGGTGGTAAATTCCTTTTTACGGGAATGCGGCGTCGAGATGTCTGCTTCGGAGCCGAGGAGTGGTTTTAACTAGTCCAAATTTGGACATATGTGGGTAGGGGGGCCTATAACATCGCATATGGTGCAAACTAGTGATTCCCTTTGAATGGCGGGGGTCACCATCTTCTTTCCTCTGTATGTGGTTTTCTTGGCAATGATAACCAGTTTTGTAATGGGAACTTCCTTTTCGGGGGTGGTCTTGACTGTTTCTTGGGTTGGTTGGGGCTCCTTAGGGCTGAGGGGATTTAACCCTGTGGCAGTAATGTTGGTGGCTCCTGTTCTGGAAGGGGGAATGAGGTGCCAAAATGGGAATGCCAACGATATGTTGGGTAACAACAGTGTTGCCAAAACCTGCTGGGAGACGAAGCCAACTGGGGGGTAGAGGAAAGGAGTTTGGGAGGCGGCGTAGGCTAGAGAGGCTATCGTGGTTGATGCCTCAGTGTCGTTACTTCTTGAGTTCGTGTCCTGACTAACCTCGATTCTTGATGTGGACATCATGCACACCGGGGCCCCTGTGGCATCGAGCGATGCCTCAGGGATAATGGGAGGATCTCCTAGGAATGACCCTAGGACGAACGACAGTTTGAATTGGCCAGGGCCATATACTTGGTACCGTGAAAGACCACATGCGACTGTATCTACATAGGGTAGAATTACATCCGTGTTGGTTAGGGGATGCTTCTCGCTGTGTGTCAGCTGGTCTACAGTAATGATGCGATCCTTGTGGGGGAACATCATAATGCAGAAGATGGAGGAGGCTATTGCGGACATGGTGTACATATAACTCCGCCCGAGGAGTATGTTGTAATCCAAGTGAGCATCCAAGACTTCAATGTCTATGTGGACTGTCTTGCCAGCTAAATAGACCGAGACATTTTGGTAGAGGCCGACGGGGGTTGAGGGATGACCGTCGTAGGCTCGAAGCGTTGTGATCGAGGGTTTTAGTTCGAGAGAACCTAACTTATTCCAAATTTTTTTTGACATGATGCATGTCGATGCACCCTAATCAATGACACATCGATGAATAGTGATATTCTAGACCGATACCAGTATTTGGAAGGCGACCATGGAAGGAAGCGTAGGGGTGGCTTTGTCTAAGTCAAAATCCATCATGTGCGTATCGGCAGGGTCGATAGCACCTAACACGGAAAGTAGGGATTTATGTTGCTTTGGGAACGACTGCAATACATCCAACGCGGACATAGCAATGGGTGATTGAGCTAAATCATTCACGATGCTATAATTATGGGCCGCTTTGGAGTAGTTACCTGCTCACATATTAGGTCCCTTTTCCATCTTTGGCAATGGTTCTATAAGCATATTTGAAATGGTCAAAGGTGCAGTTGGTGCACTAGTACTAGCCCCTGACGTAGTGGAGTCTAGTGGGGTGTCGTAACTGCGATTTTGTGTTTGGAAAAACATTTCTTCCCCAATCATGTAAATTTCATGGCTGTTTTTCTGGGAATCATCTGGGTTTTGTTGCTGAGTGCTGATCATCCCTTGGTGGGGGAACGGTTCTTGCATAACAACGGGTTCCTGGGAAGATCCTCCTTGTCCTCAGTTACTATGAAGCTTTTTTAACTTGGAGAGAT
Source organism: Pinus albicaulis (assembly GCA_034641835.2). NCBI lineage: Eukaryota > Viridiplantae > Streptophyta > Pinopsida > Pinales > Pinaceae > Pinus > Pinus albicaulis. The sequence goes on along the minus strand of CM076581.1, from coordinate 1,420,948,225 downwards.
TGGGACAGTGGTGAGTATAGTGCCCGTACTCACCACATATTGAACAAGAATGGTTTGTTCGCAGAGGTGGCCTTTTTCCTTGCCGTTGGGCATTAATTGGCTCCTGGTTTTGATTCCTTCTAGAGCTGCCTCCAAACTGGGATCATGGTGGGCGCTGTTGGTTGCTGCCCCCTATCCAGGGTTCCCTTTTGCCTTGTTTTTTGATTTTTTTCTTAACCAAGTTAGGAGGGTAGTTCTCCTGGTTGTACTGGTGTGGTTTATTTTGGGACGACTGCACAAAGTTCACCTGTGTGTTGGTTTGTGTAGGTGTGTTGTGTGCTTGGGACTGAGCATAACACTGTCCCTTGTTTGCACCTGGCTGTTGGGGGGGAGCTCTTCTGTCAGTGTTTATTTCTGCATACTGGGTCCCCTCAGCTGGAGGATAGGGTCCTCCTAGGTGATACACTTGCGCCCTACTAGTCAAATCTTGCTGAGGCTTGTGATGACTTTGAAATTTGGGTTGAGACATGTTCTGGGTAGAATTATGTGCGTAATTGAGATTGTGACTGTTGTTGCCTAGGTAACCTTGGGTCATTAACCCAATTAATCCGTCTGTAGAATTCGACACGCCTGGAAATTCTTGATAAGTTTGTAGGCGCGGGGCATTAGGCAGGATATTGTAAATGTATCATGACTGCATATAAATCAGTTCAAGCTCATGGGATTTACTGATTGTGTCCTCTTCAGATGTGGGGTATTGTTGTGCCACATCCTTTGAAATATCCACCGTCAGAGTTTTCAAGAATAAGTATAAGAGGAGCTGATCATTGAGTTTAGCTGTGCATAAACCATGATGCCGCCTCCATTCATGAAGATGGTCAGAGATATGGACGGCGGGGGTTTGTCTAAAATGAGTCAGTAACTCCATTCCCGAATCATGGTGAATGGGTAACTGAAAATAAGTGAGGAACACAGTAGTGAGGGCACTAAAGGTTCCATGTGAAGCAGGAGGTTTCTCCACGTACCACTTCGTGGCTACTCCTGTAAGAGTACGTTGAAATAGCCTCAATCGAATAATGTCGTCGATGATACTATTCAATGAACACCATAGGTGAAAGGTCATTATATGATTACCTGGGTATTCTAATTGCTTTCCTTTGGATTTTGGTATATCCAAAGGGAGCTTCATGGACATGGGAGGCCATGAAGGATCGTGTGCGATGGGGTGATTTGTGAGCTTGGCTAAATCGGGTAGATTCAACGCAGCTAAGAAGGGTGACTGGGAGGTTGACGCCATGGAAACGTGTGAAGACACGAAGTTCTGTTTAGAACAAGGGTTAGTCTGTGATGTACCCTGATGTGTGTTCAATTTGCTTCCCGAATGGGACGCCCTCCTCTACCCCCTATGGTTCGAGGGGGGAGTGGGGTGCGGTGTGGTGTTGGGAGACTGACTAGGGTTCCCAACTATGGTTGCTCCAATGAAGGATCAACCAATGATGGTGGCAGTGTTCTGTATTTGACGTCTGAATGGAAAAAGACCTATAACCCCTCCCTGTAATGTGGGGAGGTCCAAAAGACACCTGGATCGACAAGGTTCCATTGGGATTGTTCGAGTGTCAACCAGGTTAGGTTTTGGAAAAATTTGAGAGGATAGATTTTATGATCATGACAAATTTATGGCCACATACATAAAACAAAGTGAAAATGAAATGAATTTTTCATTTACCTTAATCTATGTGATCAATCAAGCAAAAAAATGGTTTTTTGTTTGTTTGCGCGTGATACTCAAAATCCTAGAAGACCTATGCATCCTCACACACTCAAAAGTAACTGGGCTTTGAGAATATTTCTTGCAAGTGCTGGCACAACATCCTGTAAGAGCTAGCGACGCCCCCAGTCAGTCGAAGAGAGTCCACCAAGGTAAGGGTAGAGGGTATGGCGCTTGCCTGCACCATCACCTATAAGGTAAAGGATGCCCTAGTTTTTGGCCACTAATAAACACCATCTCACATGAGTGTTCGAGTCTTGGGCTTCTTGGTAGTCAGCTAACAGTACCGAGTATCAGTTGGGTCAGGTAGCCCCAAATGATACCACACGCACTGCACCTAAGCCTAAACCCCTCTGAATCGGGTTTCTGCCGCACTCGGGTTTTCTTTTCCATGGGATGATAGGTGGAGTTTAAGCTCTCTAAATACAAAACTTCTATGTTTCAATATGAAGTATGATCAAGGCAGCTTATTGGATGCCTACCCCCTTGATCCTAACTTCAACTATAAATTATTTTGTGGCCCCTGTGGGGAGAATTTAGTGAGTTTGGTTAAGTTAGTTTTAGGTGTCTTCCTTTGCTTAGTGGATGAGTGTGTGTGAGCATATGGTGAACCATCTCATAGTTTGAACATATGGATATCGGTGATCCTTTACAAAAGTCCCCTAGTTAAACTATGTGATGTTTTTCCTGGTTCAAATGGAAAACATTTGCGGATAAGGGGACGCTTTCAAATTTTCCTAGTTAATCTATGTGACTAACTAAAGGGAGATAGTGAATTTTAAATATAGAGCATTCATATGCTTACCTAGGATCACCAAATGGTACAAATGTGGTAGATATTACTTTCTCTAATTGAAAAATCGATCCTAGTCCCGCAATCCCTAATGCATAAATTGAACTAAAGTGAACAATTCCTACACTAGAAAATAAAACTAGCTTACTTGGACTAGTTAATCTAAGTGTGCATACTAGAATTTTCAAAACATAAATCGTTCGGAAAGCAATGGTTAATTTTCCCCCTACTTAAACTATGTGAATATTTTTGCAAAAAACCAACTTAAATGAAAACTAACTCTAAGCCTATAGAAGGCAGCTAAAACTAAGTTCTTAGAAGTTGTGGGGTATCAACACAAGTGCTGGCAGATACATTAGGGGCTGCCCAACACACTTACAAGCAGAAAAATGTAGAATATAGAGAAAAAAATATCATTCTGTGATTTGCGCGGAAAAGGCTCTGACAGGTGCGCTTCCTATGCGCAGGTCAGTCCTGAACGCGTGCACTACATGTTTGTGAGAAAAAATTGTGCGCAAAAATCCTGCAAGTAAAAATATTAGGAGCTACCTTCTTCAGTCTGTCACTCCAAGTGAATCTAGGGACAGTAAGATGGATCAGAGGACTGCCAGCTCCATTCTCTAGCATAGACAAAGGTCTCCTGCAAGAGATGGCACAACCACATAAACTTGTAAACTGTTAGTGGAGTCGCCAATCCTGTGGTGGTGGATTTGACGCACGGGTGTAGGAAATTGTACAAGTTTAAGGGGTGTGGTCTACCCCTATAAAATATTGGTCACGTGCAGAAAGTGGTGGAGCTCAAAAGCATATAATCTAGAGGAAAAAATATGTGAATTTATGCTCAAAGTAAATTAAAAACTAAAAAAAAAATATACAGAAGCTATTAAAGAGAGTCAAAACGATAATAATGCAAACGATGGCTCAAAGGCCTCTTCTTATTAAACGTTTGAAATGGAGAAGAAATTTTACCCACTTGCCAAAGGGACCCTAGGCAATGGCTCTAGGACCTGATGCAAGGATGTTGGTTTCCAAGCTCTGCCTCTGATGCAGTCTCCTTCTCTCTCCACTGTGATGGACTAGGATCGTTGGGTGGCCAAAAAATCAAGTCCCCTCTATCTTCAGCTCTGGGTCACACACTGCTGGTATTGCTTGGGAAATTCTGGCCAGCATAAAAATGTGATCACCCTTTCTTCATCTCTTGGTGGCTTTATATAGGGGATTTCAAATCCTCCTTCCCTCGCTTGGTACATGATGGATGGTGACCCAAGGGAGAGGTATGATTCCATTGTGTGCTCCAAATATTCCATTGTGTGCTCACATAGTATCTAAGGAGGTGCTGGTGGATGTCCTTAGGCGGCTTCATATAAGGAGTAACTGTCCTTTACTTTGTGTGGTCCCGGAAAGTGACATTTTTCCATTTCTAGGAATGTGTGCTTATCGGGCAAAAAGGAGCACAGAAGGCGCTCTTCTCGAAGGATTAAGCACGCAATTTAACATTTAAGACTAGTTCAAATCTGATTTTCTCAAAACCTTAGAGATTTTAAATAATTCTTGATTCCATAATGTGTTCCTGCCTTGTAAATCCTTAGATTAATTAATGCCATCTTCTGTTGTACAATTTTCCAGTGTTAACACTATGTATTAAATTTTATGTGTAATGTGGCGGAGGTAAGTCTAAAAAAAATGTGGAGCAAAATTTTGGTAGGTAATCTCTACAAAGTTTAGAAAGTCATTTTTGCCCATGTTATGTATTAAATTTTATGTGTAATGTGGTGGAGGTAAGTCTAAAAAAATTGTGGAGCAAAATTTTGGTGGACACGTGAAAAAAATAGTTACAGGTTTTAGGTTTTATTGTGTGTTAATTCTGCAAACTAGTGAATGTAAATCTCAGTAATAACTCTTGTTTTACTGCAACCTCCATATGTCAATGTATTTCATGTTTTTAATTTATAATATAAATTTTGGTTAGTGGAGATATGGTTTTGGAAATTTCACATATCCTTCTTACGCCAATCACTTTTGATATTATATGTGAATGTATTTCATGTTTTGAATTTATAATATAAATTTTGGTTAGTGGAGATATGGTTCTTGAAATTTCACATATCCTTCTTACCACAACCACTCTGATTTCCTCTGTTTCACACTGAGTAAAATTGTTTTATTTTATTTGCTCCACTATAGTTCTGATTTTAATGTCCACCACTCTGTATTAAAAATAAGACTATAATGATTTGATTTCTGCAACCCAACTCATTGTGAAACATTTCTATGTGTTGAGGAAACATCCTCCTGTGTGTTTAAATTTTTTGTCATGGTATGAGAGAGGGTTCAATGTTTTATTACCACAAGTGTTTTTACTGAGGAGTTAAAAGGTGTTTTGAAAATTTTTGTGGAGCTTATTCACTATCAGTGAGATTTTTTACATGGTGAGAAAGTTTTTTTACACAGTGAAAATGGCAGCAATAAGCACAAGCTTGACTAATCAACAAATACCTCAGATTAAAAAACAATACTATTATTGGGCTATAACAATGAAGGCTCTATTTTCTTCTCAAGATATTTTCGAATTAGTAGAGAATGGATTCCAATAACTAGCAGACACAGTAGCATACAATGTTTTGACACAAGCAGAAAAGGATTTGTTGAGGGATAATAGGAATAAGGACTCGAAATCCCTCTTCTACATCTTTCAAGTAGTTCATGAAAGTATCTTCACAAGGACTGCAGCAACAAAAATGTCAAAGCAAGCATGGGATACCCTCCAGACAACCTACCAAGGCATGAAAAAGGTGAAGAAAACAAAACTATAAATGCCGAGAAGATATTTTGAGACAAATTGTATGAAAGAGTCTGAGAATGTAGACTCATTATTTACACATGTAATTAGTCTTGTTACTCAAATAAATTCTCATGGTGAGACACTTGAGGAAAGGAGAATTGTTGAGAAAGTTTTGATAATTCTTCCAACAATATTTGATGCCATAGTTGTGGCCATAGAAGAGACAAAGGATCTCTCACAGTTTTTAGTGGATGAGCTTCATGCATCACTGATTTCTCATGAGCACAGACTGAAAAGAGAAACAAACTCCTCATTGGATCATGCATTCAAGACACAAGTTTCATTTGGTCAAGGTAAAGGTCGAGAAATATAAAATTATAGAAGAAGAGGAAGAAGCTCACACAGAGGTGGAAGAAGCAGCCCTTCAAGTTCAAGTGGAAGTGGCGGCAATGAAAATCCAAGTCAAGGCCCAAGCCAAAATCAAGCACAATGTCAGAATTATGATAAATCTCAATTTCAATGTCATTATTGTAAGAAGTATGGTCATTATGCAAATGAATGTAGAAAGAAGCAATACAACATAACTAACAAACCAAGTGAAAATTTCATAAAGGAAAATCAGAGTCATGATAGAATGTTTTTATCTTGTAATGTAGCAAAATAAAAATAAGGATATGTGTGGTTTCTAGATTCAGGGTGTAGCAACCACATGATTGGGAACATAGAAATGTTTTCCAATATAGATCAAAGTGTGAAATTCGAAGTGACATTAGGGACTGATAGGAAAGTCTGTGTCATGGGAAAAGGAAGAGTCAATATTCTAACAAAGAAGGGAGAGAAGAAATACATTTTAGATGTTTATTTTCACCATGGTTTGAAGCATAACCTCATAAGCATTGGACAACTCATGCAAAAGGGCTACAATGTATTTTTCAAAAATGATGTGTGCGCAATTTTGGATAAGCGTCCAAGTAGATCGTTGATTGCAAAAGTTCGTATGACAAACAATAAAATATTTCCTCTCAAGCTAAGATCATATTTGAAGGAAGAAGGTGCTCAGGAAAAACTATCAATGAGTTCATAAAAGGATGAAAGAAATGTATCAGCTGTCACACAAGAAAAAATTCAAGCAGAAATTAAAGATGAAAATTGGTTATGGCATTTGAGATTTGGTCATCTCAATTTTGGGGGTTTGAATTTGTTGCATAAGAAAGTCATGGTGAAAGGATTTCCACTCATAGAAAAACCAGACAACCTATGTGAATAATGCATCTTGGGTAAACAACATAGAGAATCATTTCTGTTAGCCACCTATGAAATTTGTTATACCAAAAGGTGGCTAAATCATTTTTGGAGCCTTCAAAGAACAAATTTTATTGCAAAAAGTGTTGGATCTTGAAGACTCATAAAGGCCTCATGCCTCTGTCCAAATCTTCCCTACTGTGCCCATTTTACACCCTGGAATTCTGCTGATTTCATGAGAGGCTGCTACAAAATCATCATTTTTCCCCTCCTTCCACTTCCAAAACTAACCTCATTTTTACCCCTTTATTCTCCATAAAAAATCCTTCATTTTCATATTTTTCCCCTTTCCCCTCCCTCAAAACCCCTTTGATAAGGTTTAAGACTCTTTCCTTGCCTTATCGAAACCCTCACAACCATTGAAAAACTTGAAAAATTTCACAAAAAACACATTTTTTTATTACAGACTTAAGCCCCCTGGGCTAATTTTTAAGCCACTTCCCCTCCACGTGCCTGCACCCTAGAACCGAGTGCTAAACCCACAAAGCGTTTATCACATCGCAAAATCTAAGCACATAAGTCTGTTTTTCATGTTTAAAACTCCGATGCTGATTAGCCTGGTATATTATAGCCCCCGATCATATTGATTTTCATATAGATCAAGTCCCCGCAGTCGGGCACCTATCCACTTCGTATATATAAAACCATCCCGACACATGAAACCTTTGGTTATATTAATTTTTTGTGTTTTTTGCATGGTTTGAAAAGGTTTCCGCCAGTGCAAGGCTTAATTCGCTCTCCATCGTCGATCTGATCCACAGATCGATGGCCCAAAAATCAATCGCCCCGATGGTCCCCATGGCCAATCACTGTTCAAAAGCAGGAGCTATTTTCATCGCACCACCTTTGAAGGGAAAGTTGTATTTCCCATTTGGTCGCGATCAATGCCACAGGCCAACACGTGGCCTTGAGCGGTTTGGAGATACTGCCCTCATCGCGCATTAAAAATCGACCATGAGCTCAGTGCGATATTGATGTGCACCGTCCGATCTGAGACCGGCTCATCGAACGGTGATCACACTCAAAAGATGCTCGGGGGATAAACCAAGGTACAATGCATTTATCAAAACATCTCCGCCGTTGATCTGGTCTGCAGATCGACTTCCCAAAAATAGTTGCTCTGGTCCCCACAGCCACGACAGCAATCAGCGGTCCCACAGAACCGGTGGTCCCAAACACCTAGTCAGCATCCACGCGGCATCAACGAATTGGAGTGGGTCTTCATTGGTTCCTCGCACAGTCAGCAAATCCGGACTCAGGGGGCTTTATAAAGCGGATTTGAAAGAAATTTCGGGTCACACTCACCCTGACGTCAGCAGGCTCCAAAACGGACCCGATAAGCTTTATAAAGCAAATTTCATAAAAATTTCGGGTCACAAACACCCTGACGTCAGAAAACACCTTTTGTGACCTGAAATGGTTATATAGCTTGGTTTTATCAAGGTTTTGAAGTCTGGTTCTATTGTTTGGTAAGGGTGATTATATGGTTTTTCCATTATATATTGAAGAAAGGCCGAAGGCTGGGGTTTAATTCTTGCGCCTTCGATTCTTTAAAAGGAAGCCATCCAGGGGTTCGAATTTCCACGGCTCGTCAATACTCCAAAGGCATTAATGCCTCATGACCCTTGTGCAGCACTGCACACCAAAAAAACACAGTGAATCAATCACAAATCAAAGAGTATCAGGGTCGAAGACAGAACGCACTAGCATGGAATATTGAAGAAAGATTTATGAGGATTATGGCTAAGATTGATTATCAAAAGCTTAATCCTCCCAATTAAAACAAAGTTTAAAGAAAATCATAAGTGTTTTGTCAATAGGAAAGCCTCCACTGCCACATCTGAGGCAAATCGATTCCTCCCAGCTACCACATTGCCACCTGTGCCTCAAAGCATGCAAACAGAGGTCGAAGTTATTGATCAAGATCAGATATTTGCCTCAAGCGCAGCCGAATAGTTATTTCTGCCAAGGAAATTAATGTAAAAAATATCAACAGAGTGACTATTACATAACAGAGAGCCTCAAAAGTCAAAAAGAGCTCCCACCGAGCTTAAATCTTAATGTAAAATATTTAATACAGAGGACACCTATGTAAGCTTCTTCATTGAGCCCCCAAAAGGCCGAGAAGCCATTAAGTCTGTATTAATTATCTTTGGAGATCTTTTATCAGATCTCACCTCCTCATTCTCCTATAAATACTACTAGAGAAGATGAGAGAGGGGTTGGTTGAGTTGGTTGCTGAACTTTGAAATGTAATTGAGCTTGAGACTTCTACTTGTAAATAGTGTTCACTAGCTCTTGGAGCTCTGCTTGTGATAGATAATTTAGTCTGAGAAGTGTAGATGATTTCTAAACTAAAGCATTGGACTTAAAGCTGTAACTGGTTTGGAGCATCAATACAAGCTGATTTATGGGATCCTGGTCTATGTTGACGGTGATGTTTTTCTCATTGTAACCCGTTATTTTGTTTTTGTTTTCACTTTGTTCATATTCTCTTCTAAAGAACAACATGCATATAGTTAGGACCTACTGTATATCAGTACCCTTCTCTGACTGAAAATATTTATCTATATGTTTTCTTCCAATTCGTGTTATTTAGGAATGATTTAATTCAGTTTAAGCATAGGAATGCTAGCGTTCCCTCGTCCTACTATCTTAGCTAAATATTGTTCTTGGATTTTATTTCCAGTATATGTTAAGTAGAGATGAACTAAGGAAGATATGGTGTGCCCTGGCCCTAGTTTTATCCCCAAAGACTATCTGAATGTTTCCCTTGGAATATGTTGAAAGTTGGCTAGTTTGAAAGTACTTACCAGATCTTAGGCCATTATTTGTTATCTTTGTGTTTGTATTGAAAGTTACCAAGTAGAGCAGAGTTAGGAGAGGATTTGTGGTGAGCCCGGCCCGCTAGTTTCTACTCCAATAGTGGCCTTCAAGTTTCCCTTTGTTTTAAGAATGTTTTTCTATTGAAAGTGCATCAAAAGCAGGCTAGTTTAGAAGTACTTACCTGATCTTAGATTACTTTTATGTCTTTCTTAAGTGTATGTAAAAAGCAGGCTAGTTTAGAAGTACTTACTTGATCTTACGGTGCTCTTTGTTCTTCATCTATTTAATTCCCCTTCTTTTGTCTCTTTTCATTCCATAAATCAAACTTCAAAGAGATCCTTAGACATAGATGACTTGCCCCATGGACCACTCTTGAACCTGATTGTTCCAATTAAACCCTATTAGGACTCCGTAGCCCAATGGAATAAAACCTGCAATTATCTATCCTGGCCAAAGCTTGTTCTATTTTCTTGCAACTTCTCACCTTTGAAACTCTCTCCATTTAGAACTTTCCACCTCAAAAAATAATCATGATCAACCTTCCAAAACAAAACAAAACCCTCAGCCTTCATAACTAGCCTAATATCATTACCCCAAACTTCAAAGACAAATCCAATCTTTGCACTTATTGGAGAGCTCCCTCTCTAGATTTAGGAGGGATAGATCCTAGAATCCCAAAATGGTTGAAACGATGTTCTCCCTGTAGTTGCACTTTTGCCAATCTTGCTAATTACAGGGAGCTAACAATTTCCAGCAGGAAAGTCAATAAGGGAAAAAAAACCTTTGGAGATTTTTCATTCAGATTTATGTGGACCAATGCAGACACCATCAATTGGGGGAAGTCATTATATTTTGACTTTCATAGATGACTACACAAGGAAGACATGGTTCTACTTCATAAAACAGAAAAATGAAGCGTTTGAGCGCTTCCGTTAATATAAAGGTCTTGTTGAGAAGCAAAGTGGACACTACATCAAAGTGTTGAGGACTGAAAAAGGTGGCGAGTACATCACAAATGACTTCCTACGTTTTTGCAGGGAGCATGGAATTCACAAGGAATTTACAACAAGGTATACACCTCAACAAAATGGTGTCGCAGAAGGAAGAATAGGACCATTATGGAAATGGCAAGGATTATGTTGAAGACAAAGCATTTTCCAAGTGATTATTGGGCTGAAGTTGTCGCTTGTGCAACATATAGCATTAATATGTGTCCAACGAAAAGTGTCATGAATAGAGTTCCTGAAGAGGCATGGAGTGGAAGAAAACATAATGTCACTCACATGAGAGTATTTGGATGTGTGGCGTATGCACATGTCCTGGATGAGTTGAGGAAGAAGTTGGACAACAAGGAGGAGAAATGTATATTTGATGGATACAATGATGAATCCAAGGCATACAAGCTCTACAATCCATCAACCAAGAAATTCATAATCAACATAGATGTTCAGTCATAGAAGAGGAAGTAAAGGATGGAAGTTTAGAGAAGACGGTCAATGTAAAGACATGCATGTCACATGAAGATAAAGAGGAATTGACCACAACAAGTAATTCCTCAATGAATCCTCCTACACCTACACAAGCTCAACAAATCAATCAACATGTGACACGACGAATAAATAATAGGACAATGTTGTGCGAGTGCTTCTCCAAGAACACCACATAGATTCGCAACTCCATCTAATTCAAGTGCTACATCAGGTGACATGTCAAACCCATCTTCCCTAAGCATTAGAAGACCAAAATTTAGAAATTTAAGTGAAATTTATGATCAAAATGAAGTTGATAGTAGCATTGGTATGAATTATTTATTTGCATTATTTTGTCATGTAGATGACCCAATACACTTTGAAGATGCAGTCAAAGAAGAGAAATGGGTTGCAGCAATGGATGAAGAAATAGGAGCAATAGAAACGAATGACACATGGAAGTTAGTAAACCTTCCACAAGGAAAAGAAGTCATTGGAGTGAAGTGGGTCTATAAGACCAAGAGAAATATTGAAGGCAAGATTGAAAGGCATAAAACAAGGCTAGTTGTTAAAGAATACAAGCAGCAACATGGAAGAGACTATGCAAAAATAATTGTGGCAGCTGTGAGGATGGAGACAGTGTGTACATTGTTGTCGATTTCCGCACAACATAAATGGAAATGTATCAAATGGAGGAAAAATTAGAGTTCTTGAATGGAGTGATAAAAGAGAAGGTATGTGTTGTGCAACCATCTGGTTATGAGGTAGAAGGCCAAGAAGACAAGGTGTGTAGGTTGTGGAAAGCTCTCTATGGGTTGAAGCAAGCACTACGTGCATGGTATAGTAGGATAAATTCTTACTTGATGGAAAATGGGTTCGACAAATGTGACGGTGAAACTACTCTCTACATCAAAGAAAGTGACGATAAGCTTCTTATTGTCGTTTTGTATGTAGATGATCTGATTTTTACAGGGAGTGATGATTTCCTCATCGTTGATTTCAAATAAGTCATGAAAAGTGAGTTTGAAATGATTGACTTGGGGTTGTTAAGATATTTTTTGGGCATAAAAGTGAAGAAAAAAGATAATGATATTTATATCTCTCAAGGAAAGTATGTTGTGAACATTTTAGAGAGGTTTAATACACAGAAAAACAAGCCAACACCAACTCCAATAGTCATGGGGTTGAAGTTGAGAAGAATTTTGCAACAGTAATGTCATCTGAAATTATATAAAAGTATGGTGGGAAGTCTAATGTATTTTACTGCAACTAGGCTTCATACAATGTATGGAGTGAGTTTGGTTTCGAGGTTCATGGAGACACCCAAAGAGACACATTGGAAAGCAGCGAAAAGAATTTTAAAGTATGTCAATGGGACAAAGGAGTATGGTGTTTTGTACTTCGCAACAGATGATTTTAGGCTGGTTGGTTACACTAACAGTGATTGGGCAGGAAGTGTTGATGACAGAAAGAGAACGTAAGGATATGTTTTTCATTTGGGTTCGAGAGACATTTCATGGGCTTCCAAGAAGCAGTCGATACTGTCATTGTCAACAATAGAAGCTGAATATATCGATGTAACAACAACGTGTCAAGAAGTTTGGATGAGAAGGATGTTGCGGGATTTATGTCATAAACAAGATGGAACAACCACTATTTTTTGTGACAAAATTTCAACAATTGCACTATCAAAGAATTATGTTTTTCACAAGAGGACAAAGCACATTGATGTTAAATATCATTTCATAAGAGAATTATTTAACAATGGTGAGATTGCGATGTAGCACTGCAGGTCAAAAGAACAATTTGTAGACATCTTCACAAAGCCACTGGCACTTGAAAATTTTGTTTATCTCAGAGATTTTCTGGGAATGGTCAATGGCATGGAAAATTTTAGGGGCTAATATTCGTGGGTGGGCTAATTTTCCATGATTTTTCCAAAAAAGAAATTCGTCAATTTCCATTTTTTATAAAAACGATTTGCCCAAATTTTACAATATAAAATCATTTTAGGTTAAAAATCGCCAACATTATATAGAGAGTATATATAAAATAATTATAAATTTGAATAATTTTACAAATACATCAATCCACATTTTATAGTTTGCATATTAGGGACTACTGAGATTCACCAATTTTTGAAACTAAAAGATAATTTTCCATCCTTAAAATTTTCCTTGGTCAATGGCGGAAATTCTGATTAAGGGGGAGTGTAAGAAATTTATTCTCAACCATCACGTTTAATTTTCTAACAACATCCATATCTCATTAAATGTTTTGCAGGTTGTGGATTGAGTTTTCAGAGAAGGACATCGCATAAATGAAGTTCTAAACATAAGTAAAACTACCCATTCCACAACATATTAAATAATTAAAGTCAAATGAGAATTTAATGAAGGTTTGGAAGAAATGTATGGTTAAACATCTATTCTGCAAGCATTATTCACTTCACGTAATATTTGCAAAGTTCATAAAGTCATTTTTTCCCATCCTATGTATTAAATTTTGTCTCTCAAGAATTAAATGCCTTAGATATATATGTTTTGATCATACATTTATGTGGTAGTTGAATGTAATGTGGCAAACGTAAGTCTAAAAAAAAATACAAAGGGAGAAAATCATGGAGCAAAATTTTGGTGGGCGCGTGAAAACAACAAAACAACAGTTACAATTTTTACTGTGTGTTAATTCCGCAACTCTGGTGAATGTAAATCTCAGTAATAAATCTTGTTTTACTGGTGAAGGAGCCGCAACCTCCATATGTGAATGTATTTCATGTTTTGAAGTTATAATATAAATTTTGGTTAGTGGCGATATGGTTCTGGATATTTCACATATCGTTCTTACTGCAACCACTCTATTTTAGTGAGTTTCACCGTGAGTAAAATTGTTAGATTTTATTTTCTCCACTATAGTCTCGATTTTAGTCTTTGCCACTCTGTATTAAAAAAAATACTATTATGATATTTTATTTCCGCAACTATGTTGTCTTGTTTAAAGGCATTTCCGCAACTCTGTGTGAACTATGTGTGTTGAGGAAGCACCCTTTTGTGTGTTTAAATTTTTTGTCAAAAATTGGATCTGTACCTTTTTAAAATCTTGTAGTAGTGTTCATTTATTTGCAAAAAATTATAAAATCTTATAGAAAGAAGGATTACAGGCTTTAAAAAAAAAATTCCAAAGAAACATTGCATATTAGAGATGTTAGGAAACATTAACTCCTACTAGGCTATCACCGGAGTGAACTTCCTCCTTTCAAACTCACCCTATGTATTATTCTCTTGTTCTTCATTTCATGAGGAATTTTCATCCCCTCGATGACTAACTCCAATGCCCTTCATGAATCAATGAATGCATGAATGAATTCCTCTATTGGCCATGCCCCACCTTTCTTAGAATTTTTTCTTCGCGGCATCAATCCACTACCACAGTTATAACTATATACGAGTTGCATGGACATGGACCCGACCAGTGTAACCACCCTGCCAACACAGTCCATCACAAATTAAATTTGTGTCCTCTTTCCCTTGTAGATTTTTCCAAATAAGTATGGTTTTAATCTTTTCTTTCTCAAGCTGAATTCAATATATAGTCAACTCATTTAAATCACACCAGCTAGTTTCCCATGACTATCATTAATAACCAACTTCCTAAGCAATATCTCTCTTCAAAATTTGGAATTTGTGTCCCAATATCTCAACGAGTTTTAATTTAACAGGGGTTGTCACAATTTGTATCCCTTAATACAAAACTCAACTTCTTCGACCAATCCTTCACGAATTTCCACCTCTATCTGTATTCATGCACAAAAATTATCCAATTTTGACAAACACCCATCCTCCATGTAGAGAAATTGACCTAATTGGTTTCCAATGGCTTTTAGCACCTCTTTTGTCCAGAACATAAAAGGTAAACTAGGTATAATGGCCCAAAGATTCTGATGAGCTTGCATCTCTCTAATGGGGTCAATATTTATATTCCATCTTTGTAGCAAAAGCCTTGATTTACCCCAATTCTAGTCATGGATCATGATAGTCAACAAATCATTCTCATAGGGAAATATAGCACAAAAAAAACCCTTGGATGAGAATATGAATAATCATCTTTGACCCAATCACAGGCTCCCAACTGTCCTAAACCAAATCCATGACAAACAACAACCTGATTAATTTTTCCATGAATATATGCACAATAGGAAATTCAATTAGCATGGGAACATCCTAAAAACCAATATCTTCGCCCACTAGAAGGTTCTCCATCCTACAAGATTTCATAGTCGTTTTACACACAGACCGTTGTGAAGGGTTCGAATTGAGCTAGGCTTCGTTAGACTTTGATTATATAGGTTGCAAAGGCAAGGCGATAGGAGGGGGTACACCATCAGTGCGAGGGGCGAAATTCATTGGAATAATAATGGGAAGAGGGTTAGAGCAACATGCAAAACATCCACTGGAGGTGAGATCCTTTGATATAATTCTTCATCCATGGGAAATATTCTCGTCGGACAAAGACTATTTGGCCTGAAATCCACCAACTCAATCTTCGACAACATTCTATCAGTTGTAATTATGTTCAAGCCCCAAAAATACACACAACCCAAATACATTCCACCTGTCACCGGCGAATCAACATAAAAACAACGTTAGGGAAGGTGAGAACCAGAATTAGATAAAAATCGCCAAAGAATAGATGTCTATAGAAATCAAGGCTTGAGCCATGGGGCCAAAATGGAAAAGAACCCTATGTTGTAAGATAGAAACACCCCGCCCCAAATCTCCTGTCAACACCCATGACCTTAGTGAAGAAAACTATCATTTTGAAGTGCCCGTAGGGACTTTCTTTACTCCAAGGGTCCCAATAATCATATTTTTCCTAGCCAGTTTGATGTCTTCCTTGAATTTATTTTGGGCTTTAGATAGAAGAGGTTTGCTTCCTGCATGGATGGTGATGGGAGGGTATTCATTCAAACCTTCATGAGAGATGAATTCCAAAGATGTATTAAGACATGACTAAAGGTCATAATTGTGCATGCATGGACTCATTCATTGATGTCCTCGAGGAAACAGATGTGTGATCACCCGAAAGGGAAGAAGGGGGGTGCTAATGTGGAAGACAAAGATTCTAAATAAGGGAAAATATGGTGAGAAAGAGCAACGTGCATTGACGATGGACATGCTCTTGGATAATTTTATTTGAATTGGGGGACCCACTTGGGGAAACACACAGAGCCAAAGGGGAAGGGGAAACCATCAAAATAATTTCCACAAGGACAAGGGAAGAAACATTATGAACAAGGAAGGAGCTTGGATCCATACTTGTGTGCTTTTTTCTACATGCTTGATTTCAACTTGTGTTTAAGAAAAAAGAACCCACCACCGAGTCTTCGTCAATATTACATGTCATGTTAATAAAAATCTAATTTTATGATATTATGATAAAATTGTAATTTTTATTATTTAAAATTTATTTTTTTACATATAAATAAATTTAATATTTAATTATAAAATTTTAGTTCTTAATTTATAAATCATTTTTCAAAATCGTTTAAACTTAATAAATACACTAAATTAAATTTACAATTTTAACGATTTCTTTAATTAAAAAAAGATGAAGTTAAAATGGTTAGAATACCCTTTAAACAACACATATGTCGAAAATAGTGACGCATTTTCGTCGTCGCGATTTCAAATCCTGTTAGCGCACTCACCGGCCTAAAATGTAAAGGCGTTCACCTGGGCACAAGTATTGGAGGCACACGTACTTTGTAGGTCGAAGAAAAGAGCACAGACGAGTCGAAAAGGTTGCAGATGCTATATATGTCTGCTTTCGCTAAGGATCCATAAATCGGAGATCATATCATCTTTGCGAGACATTTGTAGCGAGTCGCATCATATTTTGAAAGTAATTTATCGAAGATTAACAGAGAGTTTTTGGATAGGTAGGTGATTCAAACACACAAATAACACAAGTATTTCACTCACGAAACAATGATTTGTGACTCTTCAATTAATCTTCAATCACTCTAAATCACAATGAATACAATGAACCTGATGAAGGGTATTTAACCTAAATTGACATGCACACACTCTCACATAACTGAACTTGATCAACTTTCACTTAACTCACTCTCTAACTCACTCACTAAATATATGTATCACAGAACTAAACTAACTCACTTAACCGATTGTTAACAATGCATGCGGGAGGTAATTATATATTTTAACACTCCCCCTTAAGTATGATTGCTAAACTAAAACATTAACTCATGACAACTCAAACATCCCTGCTGGTCTATGTCTCAGCTAGACTTACAACACCCAAGTTTCTTTTGTGAAACTGAAATAAATCTACTGTTAATGGCTTTGTAAATATATCAG
The DNA here is from genome assembly GCA_034641835.2 of Pinus albicaulis. Classification (NCBI taxonomy): domain Eukaryota; kingdom Viridiplantae; phylum Streptophyta; class Pinopsida; order Pinales; family Pinaceae; genus Pinus; species Pinus albicaulis. The sequence continues at coordinate 1,420,930,929 of CM076581.1, read as the reverse complement.
CCAATTGATCACTCGATTTACAAGGCTTCAAGTGAACTTCTCCATTGCTCACAAGTTCTCTAATAAAGTGATATCTAGTATCAATATACTTGCTATTTTGATGAAGCACACTATTCTTGGATAGTGCAATCGCTGATGTGTTGTCACAGTATATCGTTGTTGATCCTTGTTGTTTCTACTTGAGTCCATCTGTTGGAGAGGTAAATCCCCTCTGCGGATAAAGGCGATCCCTACTAGCCTAGATCGGGTCTAGCAACAACCGAGTCATGCTAAGATGCAAGTTCCTAATTACAAAAGACCAAGATGCGACAAGAGGCCTACCTTAAGTCCTACGTTGCTGTTGTTTGTGGAGAATATGGCGCTTCTGTCCCTTTCTTTGGCAGATCAAAATTCTCCCGCTCGATGCGATCGAACACCTTCACGTACAATAAACAACAAACACACAAGCGTAAAACCTAATACATGCAATTATGTATCAGTCAGAGAAGATACAACTCATAACATAAAACATGAACATCTGAGTGGAACCATAATTGAAGTCGTTTATTGTTAATTGGAACATAGAAATATACAACCTGAGCTCTGACGCTGGATCTTCCTTCGGCGGGTCGACAGAGGAGTACGTCTTGGTAAAGCTCGTCGGGAAAAGTACAAGTCTCTCTCTCTTCGGCTGTCTGATGATAATCTCCTTAAAATTGATTCAGCTCTATTTAGGCTAGCTTACAAAGGGAAAATGACAAGCTTATATAGATGGTGGAAGGGGAGTTGGAATACCTACAATGGTGGGATTAGCCCTATCCTCAAGGAAGCTTCCATGATAGGTGGAAAACCACTTCCCCTACATGAAGATCCAGAGCCAAACCTCCCAACTCATTTTAGAGACTCATTCAGGAGTTGGTTGGAATCAAACTTCCGCCATTTATTTTTAAAAAACACTCCTTATTAAGTTGGCGCGGGTGATACACTGGGACAGAGCGCTAGTTGGCATGCCCTCTTTGGTGGATTTTCCCCATTGGCGCGAGGGCTGAACTGGCTAGTTGCACCAAGGCTAAAAAGCCTATTTTTAGGGCTTTTCATAGGAAATTGTCTTCAGGGGAATGATGGTCCTTTTCTAGGGGGATGCCATGAAAGTGGTTTCAGGTCATGTCACTGCTCACAGGTCACATAATAAGCCCTCCAATTTGCGGGACAGGGAATTGCAGGGACGATGACAAATTACTATGCAACAGATGGCCCCTAAAGCATGAGGCCTGAAAGAGAGAGAGGGGTGAAATGATTTACGAGAACGCGCCCAACTGAAAACACTACCGTCGGAAAACCTACGTAGACAAGTAAAACCGATATCTCAAATACATGATATATATGTGGTATGGGCACAACCATCCGTAACAGAGTATACAATAATCAAGATCCAAGGTATGGACATAGCCATCCAGTAAGGATCGATGAAGAGACTCAGGTATGGTCGCAGCCATCCAGTGAATTATTCATGTAACCAATCATAATAATCCACAAGATCGCAACCTGGATTCTAACAAAATCCAGGGTCTGGCGCTCCATATTGACTCAAAAAAAGTACAAGTTCAAGCATGTGAATAAGTGAGTTGAAGTCAAAAATGCAAGAACATCGTCTGATTACCAGCCAATGATGAAAGTTGTTAACAGACGTGAGAGGAACTACCAATAATGACAATGGCCCTCAAGGTACTATAGGCACAATCCACGGAATGTGAACAGTGAGCTGGCGTCGAACACCCGCAAAATCATCCGATCGAAGGTCAATGGTGAAAACCTTGCGTCAAATGTGAAGAACCTGCCGTTGAGGCATGCAGGCTCCAAGGTACTGGAAGGGAGTCTCTAGATCAACTTCCTGGATAATGAGCTGAAGTCGACAGGAAGTGACCTTGATCGAAGGTGGGCCATAGTGTTTCCCACATCATCGACGCGAGACAGAGGAAAATAATGTTTGTGAATCAGGATTAGATGAGAATCAGAGGAAGGTTGAAACTTGTAAAGGTCAACTTCTCTCGAACATATCGGCGACACGACAGTGGATTGGGCAGTATTCAACATCAAAAGATCATAGGTCATGATGATGAGGCAAAGAGAAGATGAGAGGTCAAAAGGGATTACCCAAAATCACGGAAGCAAACAGATAATGAGATGAGATGTCCCCAACACGACACAAATGCAAACAAGTGCCATGTTCAAGAGCGACATACTGCCGACAAGACGACGATACTGGTGCCATTTTTCCCCACCATTTCTGGAGAGTACCCCAATTATTTTTGAAAAAAAGATTGAAGGGGACAGAATATGCTTGTAATATAAGTTCATCCTTCGGACCAATCCATCCTAGTACATTTAACGAGCCCTAGGAAGGAGAAAATCTAATATCGTCATTACGACTGAATCCGATGTCATCAGGGTTTAACGAGCCTGACAAAGGAAGAACTCGGCGTATTTTCATATTTAGAGAGTTTGAAAAGATAGCAGAAAATTAAACTCTAGCAATCCCTTTTTGTAAATAGTTCCTCAGATCCGAAAAGGTAGAAAACTATGTCTGAGAAAACCTCCTAGTTGTGATAGGCTAGGGTATTCCTTTTTCGTAAATAATCTATCCTAGCCTGAAAAAGGGGTAAACATATACTGGGTAGATGTCGTTTCGTAGCCACTTTACCGAGATCGAAACGGCAAGGGACTCGACAATCTTTTCATGTTTAGAGAGTCAGAAAAGAGATGAAAGATGACTCCAGAAATGACTTTTTCGTGTTTTTACCGAGTCCGAAAAAGAATAAAATACAACACGTATCACTGTCCAAGCTACGTAAAAACCTGTTTCTGCACATAAAAGAGAGTGTAAAATCCATTTTTTGACAAAATATATTGAAATATTGGGAAAAATGACTTTCGAAACCTAATTTGACTTTGAAAAGTTATAAATATGCCAAAAATAGTAAAACATATTCACTTTTACTTTTTACCTCATTTGGAGAGCAACAGTGAGCTTTTAGTGTGCGAACTTGCGACGGTGATTGCGACCAATCTAGTACATCATCTGGATTCTCGTTCATTCCAGGTAAGAGGCGCTCCCCTTAGCTTTGTTTTGATTCATTTTTTGTAAATTTCCATTGTGTATTTGACTTCTGGGGAAACCTTTTGCAAATCTAGGGCTTGGCCAATTGGCGCGGGTATCGGGCATGGACCCGCGCCAATTGGCTCCTTTTTGCAAAGGGGTCACTCCAATTGGCGCGACTATTAGAAAAACAGTCGCGCCAATGGCGCAACTCAATTTCTGCGTTAATTAGCCAAAATGTGAGCCACTGAAATGAATTTTTAAGTGTTGCAGAGATCTAATAAGGTATTTTTGACCATGTTGGTGCAGATATCCATCCACAATGGTGATTGAGTGGAAGAAGAGGGAACATGGAGAAAAGGACGAAATGGCCATGCAAAATGAAGCTTGCATGAACGCCCTCCGAGACTGTGGTCTCAATAAGTTTTTCCTCACACCATGTTTGAGAGCTTAACCTGAGATATTGCAGTATTTGGTTAGCATATGGGACGAAAATGATGAAGTATTCAAGCTCCGAGACCAAGTAATAGCACTTGAAGTCTCTAATGTTTATTTCATAACCGGACTGTCGCGCAGAGGCCTAGTGCCAATCATGACAGGCAGTAGACATTCAGGGGAGAAAATGGATATGGTAATGGCGAGAGTGTGCTCAGGGGCACAAACAGGATCAGGCAGTGGGAAAGTAGACATCCACATTCTCCGTGATCTAGCACTCTGAGTAGTGATTCACACCATTACGCGGGCTGCAGGATTGCAGGCCCTGCACGGGACAACCAAAGCACACCTCCTACTAGCCTCCGAATGCATGAATCCTACACTTTTTTATTGGGCCACTGCCATGACAAAAAACATCAAACAACAGCTGAAAAAGTGCAAGAAGGCCAAACTGAAACAGTTTGGGTATGGTTCCATTCTAGTGCCGTTCATTCTAGAATTAATACCAATTTTCCAGGGCCAAGGGGCGATAGTCGCCAAGTCGACATTGAGGGAGCCAAGGATGGCTCGATGGGCATCACTTATGCCCAGGTTAGGAGGGGGCCAGCAGATGTCCTGGAGACCCAAGTTTTTTGTATGGTTACGGCGTCAGCTGATTGTAGTTGAGGATTGGCCCTATGCAGGTACCGACTTCATGGGAGACCCCAATCTTCCACTTCCGGAGTGGGAGGACTGGGACAAGGAGATGGGTGTCACTCTTTTTTATTTTTGTTGTTGTTGTTGTTGTGATACATGCCTATTATAACAACAGTTCTATGTGTATGTAGATGTTGGCCAAGAGAGGCCCGTGGGCATGTTGCCCATTGCACGGAGGACCCCTCTCGCATATGACCCTCATGCTAAGGGTGGCGAAGGGAGTGAGCTGATCCAGAACCTGGAGGGTATCGCCTGGGGGATCCCAAACTATGCACGACTGGTAGACGTCCCGTTGGCTTACCAACGACACACTGTGGGGGTGCCTAGTCACCTCCATCGACTATTGAGGCGATTGGTGTGCGCGGTGACATGTTACCATGAGCACCACGCTGATTAGCCATCTAGGGCTTTCATATGCATATTTTTGAGAGACATGTTGTCTCTGGATATTATTAGATAGACATGTATATTTTTGATTTTATGTGATGTACACAAACTGCAAACTATTCGACATATATATATATATATATATATATATCTATTTCTGGATGGATCTTTTTACATGTGATGATGTTTTTACAAGTTGCGCAAATGTCTATCTAAAACCAAATTAGCTACTACATCTGTTAACGCATTCATGTGTCTGGGTATATGTTGATATGTAATGTAATCAAAATTTCTTTCCAGTAAACGAATACGTAGATACATACGTAAAATGGATGGGTTTCTAACTGAGTAATGATCGTTAAGTTGTAATACTACAAGCTGTGAGTCCAGATACACAAGTAATGCACGAATACCGAGGTTAATAGCCTCATTTAATAATTCCAAAATGGCACTATATTCCGCGACATTATTTGTGGTAGGCCCTAGACAAACACCTTGCAAATTAACCAACTCACCAGCAGGATTGTAGATTACGTAGGTTGCCGAGGATAGATTTCTGGTACTGCGGGAGCCACCATCCGCGAAATCGATGAAAGGAGTAATAGACATTTGCACAATCAAGAAGACCCAATCAACAAAAAGATGCTTACAAAGCACACCACACCAAACATGCACAAAAATGAAAACACTCACTTATGTACACACACACCACACAAGAATAACTCAAGCGTAGTACTTTTTGAGGTACAACCCATTCCTAGGCTGCGCCAGGGGAACTCCTTCGTAGTAGATAAGCTCATAGGTCCCATTTTTTAATACTCGTTTAACTATATAGGGCCCATGCCACATGGGCTGGAATTTTCCTGCTCCAATTTTATCATGTGCTTGGTCATATAGGAGGACAAGGTCTCCTTCAACGAATGAACGAGGAGAAACTGATTGATCGAAGTGGGCTTTGACCCGCTTTTTCTGTGACTCAATAACCAAGGCAGCTAAGCAGCGGGTTTCATCTAGTCATTCCAAATACAAGAGACGTTCTTCCTCCTAAGAAGTGTCAGGAAATAGTTCCACATCCAACTTCAGAGAAGGAATTTTGCATTCAACCAGGAGAGTCGCTTCCAAACCATACACCAATTGAAAAGGTGTGAATCCAGTTGCGCTCTTTACAGACGTTCGATAAGCCAAGAGAGCTGAGAAAAATCAGAGATGCCAGTTGGATTTGTGGATACCAATCGTTCGTTGAAGCATTGTGACCAAAACCTTGTTCACAGCCTCAACCTGGCCATTTTCCTGGGGGTAGTATGGCGTTGAGCTATCATGGCGTAAGCCCAACTTTGATGTCAGCTCAGCCATCATGTAATCCTGAAAATGGGTGCCATGATCGGTAAAAATGGCTCGAGGGACTATGAAACACGTAATAACATGGTTGAAAAGAAATTGGGCAGCTTTCTTACCATCGGCAGCTAATGTAGGCATCGCTTCGGCCCACTTAGTAAAGTAGTCTACGACGACGATTATATAAGCATGCCCCCCGGCCGAATGAGGGTTACATGTCATAAAATCTACGCCCCATTTCGCAAAAGGTTCGACGGTGATGACGGGATGCAAGGGTAGGGGTGCCGCGTGCATCTTGCGCTGAAAGACCTGGCACTCATGACATGGATTGCAACGATACAGTCTTTGAATATAGACGGTCAGAAGTAACCCGCATGCAGAATATTCTGGGCGGTGGCATATTCAGACATGTGACTGCCACAGGCACCACTGTGACAGTCATTCAAGACTCTTTCAGCCTCTTCCAGGGTCAGGCACCGGTGGAGCACGAAATCGACTCCGACATGGTACAGGGTATCTCCTACAATGCGGTATGGTTGAGATTGATGCCGAATCTGACGTCGAGCATCCTTTGTCAATTCAGACTGGAACGTGGACATTTGAAGATACACAATAATGTCACTGTACCATGGGTCATGAGTGATGATAAGAAAGATCGTTTCATCCGGGATATGATCCTCGAATTTCAATGGGACAGAGTCTGTTGGGAGAGAGCAAATCAGATCAGTGAAAACCAATGATTTCGTCAACTTAGCAGTGGTGAAATCTAAATCAAATTCATGAAGGATTACAATCCACTTGGAGTACTTTCCCCCCAATAATTTTCGAGACAAGATATACGTCATGGGGTTGCAGTCCGAAACCACGGTTACGGTACGCAACAAGATGTAGTGGCGGAATCGTTGGACGACCTGAATCGTAGCGAGTGCCAACTTCTCAACATGAGCATAGCATGTTTCTATGTCGAGAATATTCCGAGATAGATAATAAAATATGTGTTCATTTCCATCATCGTCATCCTGTACTAAAACCATAGTGATCGTGCTAAACGCAGCAACCAAATAAAGGGTGAAATCACGATGATAGTCGGGAGGACGTATCAGCGGAGCGTTGATGAGAAATGCTTTAAGATTATCAAAATATTGCTGGGCAATCTCTTCCCAATGGAAGTGAATGTCCTGTTTCAAAAGACGCGTAAAACCCTTGGCCACTTCCGCATAATTTAGAATGAAGCGTCGTAAGAAGTTAGCTTTCCCCTGTAGACTCTGTAGCTAATGTAACGAGGAAGGGGATGGGAGGTTAATGATGGCCTCGACCTTGAGGGGGTCAAGGCGAATTCTGTCTTTAGAGACGATGAATCCCAAAAGACAGCTAGAATCCATGCAGAAGACGCACTTATGAGGATTGAGCCTAATATTGTAGCGCCTGCAGCGAAGGAAAATCTGGCGGAGGTGTTCGAGGTGTTCCTCACGCCGAGCTGAATGGGCCGGAAAATCATCCAGATATGGCTGAAAAATATGGCATATGTCGTGGAAAGCATAAGACATAGCACGCTGGAAAGTGGCCCCAACGTTTTTTAGACCGAATGAGAGCCTTTTATAAGCGAAGGTTCCCCACGGACAAATAAATACAGTCTTGTGTTGATCAGCAGGTAAAATGTTTATTTGATTGTACCCAGAGAAGCCATCCATAAGGGAGTAAATCTCACTTCCCGCACATTCATCAATAATTTGATCTATAAAGGGAGTGGGGTAATTGTCCTTAGGATGGGCCCGACTGATGTCTCAGTAATCAACACAAACGCGTATAGTGCCCTGCATCTTATCTATAGGGAAAATATTTGAAACCCATTCTGTGAGGGGAATAGGATAGATAAATCCGGCGTCAAGAAGTTTTTCAACTTCTGCCTTAATAGCTACGGCTTTCCGGGGATGCACTAGGCGTAGGCATTGACACACTGGTTTCGCACCCAGATAGGTAGGAATCTTGTGCACGACTATGCTAGGATCAATCCCAGGTATCTCTTCATAGGACCATGTGAAAACATCTCTGAATTTGTGAAAAAGGTTTGTATAAACTTGTATCTCTTCAAGATAACAAGTCACTCCCACATGAATATTCTCGACTATCCCCGGTTTGACGGAGATGTCGATTGGCATGGTTTGAGTGATATTACTCCGGTTTCCCTCTGAAAAGACCTCATGAGTCAATATCAGTGTTTGAAGAGGTGGAGTGGGAACTTGAGATGCAAAGCGCTCTAGACAATCAAACATTTCCCCCAGGCCAGGCATGAACGAGGAACGATGATGTCCATCACTCCATGACAGATCTTCAAGAGACATGGTTTCAATAATAGCTTCATCGGAAGGGAAAAATTCTCTTAAAGGTTCATGTGAATCTTCATCGCCGAGCCAAGGGGATTGAGAATATATATCCAGAGCCATGCTTGAAGGGGCATGTTCGGGAGGAGGATCAGATGCAGCAACGATTTCACAATAATTAATCTCAACTGGAGTTAATGGCATAGATTCTCTGAAAGAGGTCACCTGTTCAGGGGAAGGGATGATCTAAGGGTCATTGGACCTAGAGACCATATTAACTTGAACGGTGTGTGGTGGTGGTGCGGGAAAAATACCCATGAGGATAGGGTCTTTGAAGAGACCGGGTCCTACACTGTCAGGGGGATTGGGGATCTGATCCACGTAAGGAACGTTTTTCTCAGAGGATGAGGCGAAGAAACACAACTAATCCACAGTAACAATTTTTCCCTCATGAGGGAACTTAAGAAGCCGGAAGAGGGTGGACGGCACACATAGCATAGCGTGAGTCCAACTGCGGCCAAGAAGAAGATTGTAGTTAAGCTTGACATCAACCACTTCTACTTCTACGTTGACTGTCTTCGGGTTCGGGGTTGTACAACCTGTGCAACCTGTTCACCCGGCTCAACCTGTTCAACCAGGGCAGCCCGTTTAGCCAGGTCAACCTGTCCAACCAGGCTAGCCTGCACATCCTGTCAACCTTGCTCAACAACCGATTTACTCCATGCCGCAACCAAATCAGCCGGTGCGCCCTACTTATCAGGCTCAGCAGGGCCCCACCTATCAACAACCCGCTCAACCCCAAGGCGGTTACTATCCTCAAGGTCAATCTTGACCGAATTACAACCCGCCCCAAGGTTCTAATTATTATCTTCAACAACCAGGCTATACCTATACTTAGCAGCCAAATCCGCATACTGCTCAAACGGGGCCGACATATAATCAGGGTCCATACCCCGGTTATCAACACCCATACACTAGTTACCAACAATATTATTAGACTGGTTATACGGCCTATACCCCCTAAGGTCAAACAAGAACGGTTCTTTGAGAACTTCCGGAGTCCCTTTGGAGCCTTTCAGAAGTTGACTAACTTCAGATCGTCGGGAAAAATCTTTGGTATAATGGTCTCCTTCACAGATAAGGCAGGGGTACTTCGGTTTACGTTGGGAACCATCATCAGTATGAGGTTTAGAAGACTCTGGTTTTGGGGCGTCGAGTTTGGATTTTCCTTTGCCCTTCTTCTTTCCTTTGGAGGCCTTTTCCGTAGGATTAGCCTGAACGGCGTTGACCTCCGCAGTCTTGCTAGAATCTGGAGGGGTGGGAAGAGCAGAATTATTGGAAGAATTGGACTTCTGCTTCCCATTAGAGGATTTCCAAGAATTTTGAGAAACAGAACCAATAACTCCATCCACCACTAGGGTAGGTGGAGCTTTAGAGGTTCCTAGGCGTGGAGCATCAGTCAAAATATCATAAAGCGTGCCAGACTGAGAGTACACTAGATCCAAGTACTGGGCACGCGCGATGGATTGTTCTTCAATCACACATGCCCCCATAGCAATATCTTGAGTGATTTTGTTAAAAAAGGAGGTGGTGAACCGATGAGTTAGTAGCTGATCAGGTATATCAAACTTGATCAATCTACGACGACATCACCACTCATGAATATGATCGGATATGTGGGTGGCTTTATCCTGCTTCAAATAATTCAAGAGATGTGTCCCGGCTTCGTAATGAACCGGTAACTGGAAGTGAGTTAGAAAAGCCATAGCTAACATATTGAAGTCTTGAAAGATGCCACGGGGTATTTCTATATACCACTTAGTGGAAACACCGGTAAGAGTGCGTTGGAAGATACGTAGACGAATTGAATCATCCACCCAAGAGTTGGATGAACACCATAGATGGTAGGTCATTACATGAGCTTGGGGGTCCTCTACAGCTTTAACTTCAAAATTAGGATAGTCACCAGGTACCTTGGTCGAAACCGGAGGCCAATAAGGATTGTGAAGAATCAGATCATTGGTTAATTTAGAAACATCTGGTAATTCCAAGGTAGCCAAGAACGGAAATTGTGGATTGAAAGGCATGCCAGGCCCTCGATAAGGACATGTACGTGTACTCTACCCTAGTTGAGCATATCCTTGCCCCCATGGGTTTTTCCCCGAAGGATTCTGACCATATGGGGTATAGGCCATATAACCAGTCTGATACGGTTGCTGGTAACCAGTGTATGGGGGTTAATAACCGGGGTATGGAACCTGATTATATGTCGGCCCCATTTGAGGGGTATGCGGATTCAGCTGCTGAGTATAGATATAGCCTGGTTGTTGAAGATAATAATTAGAACCTTGGGGCGGGTTGTAATTCGGTCAAGATTGACCTTGAGGATAGTAACCGCCTTGGGGTTGAGCAGGTTGCTGATAGGTGGGGCCCTGCTGAGCCTGATAAGTAGGGCGCACTGGCTGATTCAATTGTGGCATGGAGTAAATCGGCTGTTGAGCAGGTTTGACAGGATGTGCAGGCTAGCCTGGTTGGACAGGTTGACCTGGCTGAACGGGCTGCCCTGGTTGAACAGGTTGACCCGGGTGAACAGGTTGCATAGGTTATACAGGTTGACTTGGATGATGTGGGACACTAGGCTGTGCCGGATGGCCCGGTTGGCCTGGTGGTGGAATGGGGCCAGATTTTGCCTGATAATTGGTTTGACCTACAACAGGACCATAAGAGGGTCCTGGCTGTGCAACATTCAGACCAATAGGATACTGAGATTGCAGAGGTTACACCATAGGTTGAGAAGGTTGGACGTGCCCCCTCTGGACCGTACAACGGCCTCGGTTGGTATCCCAGTTGACCTATGGGTCCTTGAGGTTGTCTTGGTTGGACCACAGGGTGAGGCTGCATAGGTTGACCTGAAGGGTTGTATGACTGTCCTTGCGGACCATATAACGACCCCTGCTGGCCCAAAGGTTGGCCTTGTAAGGGTTGAACTTGTAGGTCATAAAGATAACTAGACTAACCTGAAGGTTGGCCCTGAAAGGGTTGTCCTTGCGGGTTGTAAGGTTGCCCAGCCTGGTTAGATGGAAGACCTTGACCATGAAGATAAGCCTCTGGAGCGGGTAAATGTAAAGGGTTTCCCTGCTCATCATATTGATATGGAAAAATGTAAACAGGGGTACCATCCTGTGCATAATGCGAAAAATACAAGCGATTGGGATCTTGGGAGGATTGACCGACCTCGGGGTTCGATTGTTGTAGGTAAATTCGATACTCTTCAGGAGAAATGTTCTCCAGCATAGCAGATGCTATATAGATGTCTTTGAGAAGAGACACAGTCCTTACGGACAAAGTGGTAACAGCGGGTGTATATGCGGCCACACAGACAGTGGGCCTGACAGGTACTGAAGTGACCTGAGGGGATGATGTGATGGGTGTCCTTGGAGACATCCCCAATGAGGGAATAACCGGCCTTGTAGAAGGAGTTGATATCCCCTTAGAGGAAACAATGATCATAATCTAACTTAAGGATCTATATCCTGCTGGAAGTGAAGGACCAGGCGAAGACATGACAGATAAATCAGGGTTGTCTTCTGGGAACAACTGGTAATATTCACCAGACGTAGGAATTTCCTCACTAGGGGAATGGTTGGATGAGCTCATATTTGAACCTGCCGCTAGATCTTGTAGCAGACGACGAGGACTAGGAGGAATAATAGCAGCTAGAAAAGGTGAACCCGATGTAAGAGGAGGGAAATTTTCCCCTACTCCAAATCCAGACTAGGCGTCGGATAAGGGCCAATTGAACTCAACTATTCCTCCAAAGGGAAGCTCAGACAGAACCGGTCCCCCGTGGGGAAACTCAGAAACGATGGGCTGCTAAGATTCAACAGAGGATTGAGAGACCTCTGATGAATCATCTGTGTATGGACTACTAGTAGAAGAAATTGAGGGTTCCGCCACTGTGACAGTAATGAAAAAAGGAAGAGATCAAATACAACACACGGGATAAAAAAAAAAGGCACACAATCAAATGGATGACAAGAAAATTCTAACAGGGCATGTGATCGCAGGTGATTTATTTTACCACATTGAAACTTAGAAACTTCACCATTTCATGTTTTAAGAGTCGAGAAACAGATAAAAGGTGACTTTATCTCTTTCAGTTTTGAAACAAGTGTGAAAGGAAAAGCGCTTGATGATCCTTTCAAATTTAAAGAGTCAGAAAAGATTGAAATGACTACTCTGGTAATCTAGGCAAAGGGTGTACCAGATATCCGTGAACTGCAATATACACCTTGGTTTCAAAATGAAAGAGAAATCAACCAAGGACTTGACGTACGTGCAGGCAATCTCCCCAAATGTTGTGTCTGGTGTATCACGGGTATAAGGCGGCAGACTCGGCTTCCTACGGATAAAGGATAGCAACCTAGTGGGCTCTCCCTTTATATACACGACGGTACGGGGAGCACAAGTCCGTACTAGTGCTGTCTAAAGCCAAGAGGCGAACGACAGCTACTAGGTTTAATGACGTCGGAACACGTCACTAGCCTAGACCTCTAAATATTTTGTTAATGTTTCAATGCTGCCTTAAGGTAAATTGAATTAAATTTTAATGTTGATCTTCAATTATGTTTCAATTTCTAGGCCCTACCGAATTTTATGTCTCAAAATCTCCTAAATGCACACTACATGTCACAATGTATCATTTCGTTCGATGAATAACTAACTACGGGAAGGCTGAGAGCTTTCACACAATAACAAAATGATCACACAACAACCACTAGTGTCTCTAATGCACGCTAATGAAAGCTAAAGCTTTTCTTTTAGAGCTACAAATCACTAAATCACAGAAAAGATTCAATTTACATTAACTAATCCAGAGCAAAATAAATTTTTGTATTTTCAATGTTTAAGAGAAAAGCGCACTAAACAAAATGAAAACTAATGAAAAAAAAAACAATTTGAGAAGTCATAGCAAAAGAGCAAAGACAACAAAGTTCACTCAATGGCAAACACACAATCAGGCCTCAAATTAACAAAGATGTCCTTCAAATAAAAAAGAGATCCCAAAGATTCCAATGAACCGTGTAATCTAGGCTCAAAGCGAGACAAAGCAGAATTCGAATGAAGAAGAAGCCAATCACTCAAATAATACAATAAAACAGTGGACCAAATGAGGACCAAAAACTCCCACGGGAGGCTCGACACACTATAGCATCTAGATGCCCTAGGGCTAGAATGTAAAATCGATAGAAGAGGGCAAACAACGAGAGGATGAAGGCCATAGTCAGTCAAACAGGGCTTCAAAACATTCAGACAGTCGAAAAAGTGACACCAAAACTACAGACCAAGCTCAGAAAGCTCAAAAAGAAGCAAACCCTATAACCTTACAGGATTGGCGCGACTGTCAGGCTGCAACTAGCGCCAGAACAGGATTGGCGCATGTGATAAACTGGCAACATGCACCAGCTGGCATGACTGTCAGGGAAAAAACTACGCCAGTTGAGTTTACTAATGGAAAGAATGAAAAAGAGAAATCAAGAAGAAGATCAGGGATGGTGAGGCTAAACAAAAGTTTAACACTGAAAAAGAGCGAACCACAAGAGCTGATCAAGAAGACAAATACGAAAATAAACTGAAAATACAAGACAATCAATGTCTCCCTAGTGGAGTTGCCAGTTTGTTGGAGAGGTAAATCCCCTCTACGGATAGAGGTGATCACTACTAGCCCAGATCGGGTCTAGCAACAACCGAGTCACGCTAAGATGCAAGTTCCTAATTGTAAAAGACCAAGATGTGACAAGAGGCCTACCTTAAGTCCTACACTACTGTCATTTGTGGAGAAGATGGTGCTTCTGTCCCTTGCTTTGGTAGATCACAATTCTCCTGCTCGATGTGATCGAACACCTGCATGTACAAGAAACAACAAAAAAACAAGCGTAAAACCTAATACATGCAATTATGTATCAGTCAAAGAAGATACAACTCATAACATAAAACATGAACATCTGAGTGGAACCATAATCGAAGTCTTTTATTATTAATCAGAACAAAGAATGATACAGCCTGAGCTCTGATGCTCGATCTTCCTTTGGCGGGTCGACAGAGGAGTACTTCTCAGTAAAGCTCGTCGAGAAAAGGACAAGTCTCTCTCTCTTCGGCTGTATGACGATAATCTCCTTACAATTGATTCAGCTTTATTCAGGCTAGCTTGCAAAGGGAAAATGACAAGCTTATATAGATGGTGGAAGGGGAGTTTGGATCCCTACAATGGTGGGATTGGCCCTATCCTCAAGGAAGCTTCCATGATAGGTGGAAAACCACTTCCCCTACATGGAGATCCGGAGCCAAACCTCCCAACTCATTTTAGAGACTCGTTCGAGAGTTTGTTGAATCAAAACTTCCGCCGTTTATTTTTAAAAACACTTATTAAGCTCGGCACAGTGATACACTGGAATGTGAGCGCCGCTGGCGCGCTCTCGTGATTTCCCATTGGCTCGAGGGTTGAACTGGCTAGCGCGCCAAGGATAAAAAGGCTATTTTTAGGGTTTTTCACAAGGAGTTGTCTTCAGGGGAATGAAAGTCCATGTTCAGGGGAATGCCATGAAAGTGTTTTCATGTAACTGCTCACAGGTCACAGAATAGGCCCTCCAATGTGTGGGATGGGGAATTGCAGGGATGGTGACAAATTACTGTGCAACACCATCAAATACTCGTCATAACCATACTGTTTGACATGTTACTGAAGTTGGTGCTACATATTATTCTTCTACTGATGATAGTGTCACAATAGGTTTCTTCTTAGATGCACATGCTATCACACCTAAACCAATATGAAACACATAAATGTTGGGTATGTGTTATATTCTTTCCACGACTAGCCCCACGCGTTGTACGTTGCACCGAGCACAGCAGGGGGGTCAAAAGGGGGGAGGCAACCCCCACTGTTGGGGTCCGGGGCAGCGCCCAGGCGAAAATTGTTTTGGTGTGCGGACCCACTCATAAAGTGCATCCACCCATGTTTTGTGCATGAGTTTACACATGGTTTTGGGGTACGATGGTTTTCGACCCTTGGTATTTTGTAGATCCGGTCAAGGGAACTACAGTTATGTTCTAATCTAGGGTTAATGGATTGGGGTTTATGTATGCTTCGACATGTATATATATGTGTTGTGACACTAAAAGGATTATAATGAAAAATCAAGCTGGTCGTCCCAATTTGGGATCCAGGGGAAAATATCTGTGTTTATCGGTTTTATGATCTCGCTATTGCTTATTTTCTGTTATAATATTCATGTGTAGATAATTTTTGTTCAGGGTTAAAACCTACATTTGGTATCAGAGTTGTTTCGGCTTCAAGGGGATGCATTTGCTGCTGAGGGTTTTTTTTTCGAGC
The DNA here is from genome assembly GCA_034641835.2 of Pinus albicaulis. Classification (NCBI taxonomy): domain Eukaryota; kingdom Viridiplantae; phylum Streptophyta; class Pinopsida; order Pinales; family Pinaceae; genus Pinus; species Pinus albicaulis. The sequence goes on along the minus strand of CM076581.1, from coordinate 1,420,915,286 downwards.
CTGAGGTAGACCCTGTTCAGTGGGAGATCTACGGAATCGATTCTTGTGGTGAAAGAAGATGGCGAGCAACGGAAAGATAGAGATTGAGAAATTTAATGGTCAGAGTTTTGAGTTGTGGAAGCTCAAGATGGAGGATCTGCTGGTGGATAAAGATCAGTGGATCGTGGTAGATCCAGGTACTAAACCAATGAGAATGTCAGATGAAGACTGGAAGAAACTGGATCGGAAGGCTAAGAGCACAATACGGTTGTGTGTCTCAGATTCAGTATTGTTGAATGTATCTGGGGAAGCTACGACGAAGAATTTGTGGGAAAAACTTGGGACTTTGTACCAATCTAAGTCTCTGGTGAATAAGTTGTTCCTGCGGAAAAAACTGTATAAACCGAGGATGAAGGATGGAGACTCTAAGTGGATGTGAGCATTCAACGCCTCTCAATACTATGGTAGTCACCCCTATCCGTTGATATTAAAATCTCGCATGAAGATAAGTGACCGCCTTGTTGTGTTCTCTACTGTGACTCGTGGGATAGTCTTGTTATTGCAATAGGTAGCAATACAACTACCTTGAATTTGATGACATTGTCTCAAATTTTGATGCTCTGAGAAATGAGACAGAGAAATATGGAGGGTCAGAATGGAGATGCCTTATCTGTACGAGGAAGGTCCCAAAATAGAAACAAGAATAAGGCTTCGAGTGGGAGATCTAAATCTAGAGGGAGATCCAAATCTCCTAGAAATTTTGTAAAGGTGTGCTGGAAATGCGGAAAGGAAGGGCACTACAAAAAAGACTGTAGATCTAAAGCTCCCGAGAAAGGAAAGGGATCTGATGATGCTCCTTCTACAGAGGAAAAAACCACCTCGGATGAAGGTGGGGATGTGTATTTGGCTTCTTCTTCAAATACACATGTAGATCATGAGTCATGGTTGATTGACTCGGGTGCATCCTTTCACTTCACTCCCCATAGGGAGTGGTTCAGTGAGTATGAGAAATATGATGGTGGTGATGTCTTCCTAGGGGATGATAGGAAGGCCAGAATCATCGGACGTGGAAAGGTCAAGCTGAAGCTGCAAGGTGGAAGGATTATAACACTTCCTGGTGTTCTGCATATTCCTGCATTGGCCAGAAATATTATTTCTATAAGCAAGATGGATGATGCAGGTGTAAAAACAATGTTCGAGAAAGATGCCTACAAGATGGTTCGAGGAGCACTGGTATTAATGCGGGGAGTTCACACTGGAACTTTGTACAAGCTACAAGGTAGCATTGTTATTGATGGGTGTAATAGTTCTATGGTTCCTGAAAATGGAGCGGAAAGCCTAGCTATCTCTGGAGAAAAGACCATGCTATGGCATCAAAGGCTTGGACATATTGGAGAGAAGGGCCTTCGGATACTGCATAGAAATGGTATGGTAGAAGTTATGTCTAATTTCTCTTTGGATTTCAATTTCTGTGAACATTGTGTATATGGGAAGCAGAATCTGGTGAGTTTTCCTTCTGGTGCTAAGAGGGCTAACAAGATATTAGAACTTGTGCACAGTGATGTGTTTGGACCTATGTCAGTTCCATCACTGGGAAAGTCTATGTACTATGTTTCATTCATAGATGACTTCTCTAGGAATACATGGATATATTTCTTGAGGAAGAAATCTGAAGTCTTTGATAGATTTAAAGAATTTAAGGCTCGTGAAAACCGACAGAGAAGAAGATAAAGACGCTCGAGGACAAGAATGGTGGGGGAGTTCACAAGAAGGAATTTGAAGAGTTTTCGTAAGAAGTGGTATATCACGCGTAAGACTACTCCATACACACCTCAAAAAAAAATGGAGTCAGCAAAAATAATGAAATCGTAACGCCGATGGAAAAGGCAAGAAGCATGCTCGCAATACCGAGTTAGGACAAGAATTTAGGCAAAGAGGGCGGGAGACCGCATGTTACTAGTTAATAGATCACATTCATCGCCGCTGAGGATAAAACTCCACATGAGGTATGGACCGTAAGAACCCTCTCTTTTACCTCTAAGGGTATTTGGATGTGATGCATATGTACATGTTCCAAAGGAGAAAAGGACCAAGTTGGATAATATATCTGAAAGGTGCATCTTTATTGGGTATAAGGATGGTTTAAAAGGTTACAAGCTTTGGAACCCGAAAAAAAGGAAGATTATTTACAACCAAGATGTGGTGTTTAGAGAGGTGAAAGATGTTGTTAAACATGAAATCATACCAAAGGAACCCGAGAAGATAGAGTTTGAGCTAAAGGAGGATGAATCAGACTCTACAGCAAAAGAATATTCAAAAGAGGAAGAGCCACAAACTCCAGCTTTGACAAGATTAGTTCCGGAAAGAAGGCAACCAGAAAGGTATAGTCTATATGCTTTCTGTTCAAGTTTTTCCTTAACTATAATTGATGATGATCCTAGAACTGTCAGGGAGGTAGTAGATTCCGAGGATGGAAAACTCTGGAAGGAGGCCATGGTTGATGAAATGGCATCCTTGCACAAAAATGAGGCATGGGATCTAGTGGAGTTGCCGGTTGGAAGGAAGCCCATTGGGAGCAAATGGGTGTTTAAGAAGAAGATGAATGTAGAAGGCAAGGTGGAGAAATACAAAGCTCAGTAGCAAAAGGTTATTCCCAAGTGCCAAGAATTTATTTTGGTGATATTTTCTCTCCTGTTGCCAAAGTTACTTCTATTAGATTACTTTTATCTGTTGTTGCTGCATTTGATTTTGAGATAGAACAGATGGATGTGAAGACATCATTTCTTCACGGGGATCTAGAAGAGGAGATCTACATGAAGCAACCTGAAGGCTTTATGGTGAAGGGTAATAAAGAACTGGTGTGCAAAAAGGAAGAAGCCCCTGCATGGGTTAAAACAAGCCACCAAGGATGTGGTATCAGAAATTTGATACCTATATACAAGGACTTGGCTTCACCAGAAGAAAGGAGGATCATTGTGTTTATTTTAAATTAATTGGTGACCGTGTTATTTATTTGGTCTTGTATGTGGATGATATGTTGTTGATTGGAAATGACAAAGAAATTATCCAAGATTTGAAGACCCAACTGTTCTCCAAATTCGACATGAAGGATCTGGGTGCTACAAATTATATTTTGGGCATGGAAATTAAGAGAGATCGTGCAAAGAGGAAGCTCTGGTTAAACCAGAGGAAGTATGTTGAGAGTATATTGTAGAGGTTCAATATGCAGGATAGTAAACCAGTGAAGGTTCCTATTCCTGTAGGTGTAAAGCTGTCTGCTGAACAGTGTCCCAAGACACAAGAAGAAGAGGAGTATATGTCCCGTGTTCCATATGCAAGTGCAATGGGTAGCCTAATGTATGCAATGGTCTGTACTAGACCAGACATTGCACATGCAGTGGGAGTATTGAGCAAGTTTATGTCAAACCCAGGGAAGGAGCATTGGACAGCAGTGAAGCGGGTTTTCAGATATTTACGTGGCACTAGTGATTATGGCTTGTGCTACTAGGGAAGACTAGGATTGGAAAGAATGTTGGACATTCATGGTTTTGTTGATGCAGACTGGGCTGGAGATCTGGACCAAAGAAGATCTACAAGTGGGTATGTGTTTAACCTATTTGGAGGCGTAGTCAGTTGGATGAGTAAAAGACAGTCTGTAGTGGCTCTTTCAACTACAGAGGCAGAATACATAGCAGCCACTCATGCAAGCAAGGAAGCAGTTTGGTTGCAGAGATTGTGTTCAAGTATGGGGTTGGTACAGGAAGCTATAAGGATAGACTGTGATAGCCAAAGTGAAATTTTCTTGGCTAAGAACCCTGCTTATCATTCAAAGACAAAGCACATTGATGTTCAATATCACTTTGCTAGAGATATGGTTGAGGCTAAAAGGGTGTTGCTGGTAAAGGTGGACACTTTGAAGAATGTTTCAGACGCATTGACGAAGTCTGTGAGCACTCAGAAGTTCTCTTGGTGTAGAGAAACAATGGGTGTTGAAGAATTGGCCCAATGACTAAGCTCTCCTGTGGCCCCCTGTGGAAAGAAAACAACAAGTGGGAGAATGCTGGGTATGTGTTATATTATTTCCATGACTAGCCCCACGCGCTGTACGTTGCGCCGGGCGCAACAGGGGGGTCACAAGGAGGAGGCCCCCATTTTTGGGGATCAAAGGGTGCAGCTGTCTTGGCGAAAATTGTTTTGGTGTGCGTACTCTACCTATATGGCAGATCCACCCATGTTTTGTGCATGAGTTCGCACATGGTTTCGGGTACGCGGTTTTCGGCCCCCGGTATTTTGTAGATCCAAATTAAGGGAACTACGTTTATGTTCTAATCTAGAGGTTTAATGGATTGGGGTTTATGTATGCTTCTCGCATGTATATATATATGTGTTGTAACACTAAAGGAATATAATGAAAAATCAAACTGGTCATCCCGATTTGGGATCCAGGGGAAAATCTTTGTGTTTATCTGTTTTATGTTTTATGCTCTCGCTATTGTTTATTTTCTGTTATAAGATTCGTGTGTAGATAATTTTTGTTCAGGGTTAAAACCTACAATAACTAGATGTTCTCTTCCGATCATCCAAACTGCCTACAAAATCACTATCTGTGTATCCATTCAATTCTTTCATTTTTTTACTTGCATACATTATTCCATAATATCTAGTTCCTGCTGTGTATCTTAGAATTATTTTTCCAACAATCCAATGTGTGTCTTTTGGAGTCTCCATAAATCTGGAAATCAAACTTACTCCTTGCATAATATCTGGTCTTGTAGCTACGAGATACATGAGGCTGCCAACAAATATTTTGAATAGAGTTGGATTGACATTTGCCCCTTCATCATCCTTACTTAACTTTGTACTTATTGCAACTGGTGTAGGTACAGATTTGCAATTATCCATCCTAAATATTTTCAGCAAATCTTTGGCATATTTATTTTGGTGAATAAAGATTCCTTTTTCAGATTTCTCAACTTCAATGCCAAGAAAATATTTCATGAGACTAATATCTGTCATCTCAAATTCTTTCATCATGGATGCTTTAAATTCATCTATCTCAAGATCACCTACAAAAATCATATCATCAACATATAAGAAAACAATCAAAATCTGTCCATGCTCATTTAACTTTGTGTATAAGGTACGCTCAATGCTGCTTCTACAAAATCCATTCTTGATCATGTAGCTGTCGATTATGCTATACCATGCTCTAGGTGCTTGCTTCAGTCCATATAGTGCTTTCTTCAATCTGTAAGCTTTATCTTCTTTACCTTCAACTTCATATCTTGGAGGCTGCTACACATAAATTTCTTCTTTTGGAATACCATTTAAGAAGGTTGATTTGACATCCATCTAATATACTTTCCACTTGTTTTGAGCTGCTTTCGCTAGAACTACTCTTATAGTATCCAATCTGGCTGCCAGAGAAATTTTTTCTCCAAAGTCTATTCCAAGTTGCTACGAGAATCCTTTTGCTACAAGTCTCGCTTTAAATATGTCAATCTCACCTTTCTCATTCAGTTTAGTCTTGTACACCCACTTCACACCAATGAGTTTTTTATCGTTTGGTAAATCAACCAAATCCCATGTATCATTCTTTTCAATTGAATTCATCTCTTTATCCATGGCTTGCACCCAATTTTCATCTCTGATAACTTATTCAAACGAAGAAGGTTGGAATGCCAACAATGAAAAATTTGAACTAACATCCAAATCATCATAAATATCTTTCAGAATTCTCATCTTTTTCTTACCATTGCTTGATTCATTACCTGATTAGCTTCTTGGAGAATTCTGGTTTGTTGATATGCTTCCATGTTGCTCTGAAAATCTTGGAGTCCTTATTGGTGTGACTATGTTTGGTGTCTCCTCTTTTGATTCTTGCTTCTCCTTTTCTGCTACATCATCCTCTTCCATCAATGGTGCTTGTGCATTGTTTGGTTTGTCTACAGTCCCATTCCATGAATATTTTTCTTTGAACACAAAATCTCTACTAATGATTGTCTTTTTGGTGATAGGGTTATACAATTTGTAAGTTTTTGACTGCTCACTATAACCAGTAAATATACATTTTTCACTTTGATCATCTAATTTACCTCTTATCTGCTTAGGTACATGTGCACAGGCTACACATCCAAAAGCTCTGAAATGAGATACACTGCATGAAATACTTGACCATGCTTCTTCTGGAACTCTGTTCATCACACTCTTGGTAGGAGATCTGTTTATCAATCTGCACATGCAACTGCTTCTACCCAATACTCATTAGACAAGTGTCTTTCTTTCAACATGGTCCTTGTCATGTTCATGATTGTTCTATTCTCTCTTTGCTACACCATTCTGTTGCGGTGTGTATCTGGTCGTAAACTGTATTTTGATTCCATGTTGTTTGCAGTACTCATGCAATGCCTTCGAATCATATTCTCCACCACGATCAGATCTCAATACCTTGATCTGTCAATCACTTTGGTTCTCCACTAAGGCTTTGAACTCTTTGAATTTTCCAAAAGTTTCAGACTTCTTCTTCAATATGTAAACCCAAGTCTTCCTGTTATAGTCATAAATAAAAATGAGGAAGTAACAACTTCCACAAATCGACTGTGTCGTCATAGGTCCAGACAAGTCTCTATGCACCAACTCAAGTGGTTTCTTTGCTCTATATGAAACTCCTTTCGGAAAAATTTCATGGTGTTGCTTTTCCAAGATGCAACACTCACAAGTGCTAATAGGTTCTTTGATGGGAGGTAAACCTCTGACCATCTGTTTCTGCTGCAACAATCTTAAACCCGAAAAATGCAAGTGTCCAAACCGAAAGTGCCATAACCAGTAATCATTAGAACATGAAGCTCTAAAAGAACTAACCTGATCATTGTAATTCATAATTAGGGGAAAGAGTCCATTCTTCATCATCTACACCTTTGAAATCAGCTGCTTTCTTGGGGATTTATCATAAATAACACACTGTTGCCCCTGATGCGTCAATTGACCAACACTTATCAAATTGTGTTTGAGTCCAGGGACATAATATACCTCTGATATGATCTTTTGCTCCCCCTTTGATCCAAGTGGATATTGGTGGCCACCCGCCTATTCTGCTTGGGGCCCCACCATTATCTCTTTTAGTTTTTCAGTTTCGGCACAACTTACTAGTTTTAGTAGTTTTTCGGGTCCTGAACTTTCGGAGCCGTTTTGAGGCCCTAAACGACGTTTTTTGGGCATCGTTTGTCCAAAAAATATGATTTCGTTCCAGAATTGATATTCGCAGCAACAATTTTAGTCCTTAGATAGATATTTCTAACAATGTACCATGTGCGTCAAACGGAGATAGTATGCCAAAGTTACATCATGGAAAGTTGAAACACCAATTTACCCAAATGGGGCCCATAGTTTTGGTGCTTAATCTCCTAGGGTTAGGTTTTTGGACGTTTAGGGTTTTCCATTGTTTCTAAATAATAAATAGACCCTCGAGCCTCATTGTAACTCAGTTCAGAGGCCTGTAGCCGCCACATCTCTTCTCAGAGATAAGCTACCAGCACCCTAGCTAGTTTATTTCCATTCTGTCTGTAAGAAAATTTCAGTTCTTTGATATTAATGAAATTAAGTGTTATTTCCAGTGCATCTTTGTAGTTATGGTTATATGTGTATTCTGTTGTGTTCCTGCATAAATCTAGATCAGTGGTATCAGAGTAGTTTTCTTTTTCTCGATCCTTCTTTGCATGTCCCCAACAAGGTCGGGGTATAAGGAGTTAAGGCTCGATCTGCTGGAACCTTTGCAAGATCGGCCTCGCAAACCTTGACGGATGCCCATGGGGTATGAAAAGAAAGATGAGGGAGCAGGAGATCTTATCAAAATATTGCTTTAGGAGGCCCTCAAAAAACAAAGGAACGCGATGATGGATAAATTTGCCCAGGTCCTTCAACGACTGCCCACCAGCGGCGCATCTGCATCCAACAACCACTCTGGAGGCGCGATTCCCTTTAAGGTACAGGTAAACTTTGAAATTCCCATATTTGAGGGTCAAATAGATGTATATGCCATAGATAGATGGTTGAATCTATTAGAAGGATATTTCTCGGTTCATGACTTTTCCGACCGGGGGAAGATTACTTTTGCACTCCTCAAAACCACCCCCCATGTCAAGGACTGGTGGGAAACCTACTGTGAGAAAAAGGACGAGAAAGAACCCGCTTTGTTCTCAACCGTACCCACCTGTAATTCTTTCTGAGATGTCATCAAGGAACAATACTATCCCGTGGGGAGCTATGAGGACAAGTACATACAATGGACCACGCTGCGGCAACAAAGGGATCAAGATGTGCATGAGTTGCTGAATATGTGCCATACCTTGCACACAAAGTTGGTTATCAAAGATTCAGAGAAACATTTGGTGCTAAAGTATCGCAGTTGTCTACACAGATACATTTAGGAGGAAATGGAGTTCCTCGATATCTCCTCGCTTGGTACGACATACCAATATGCTACCAAGATTGAGCAAAAATTTAAATAGAAGAAGCGAAAATTTGTATCTGCGAATCAAAAGCAAGGGAAAGGTGCCCCCAAACCGTAGAACAAAGGACAAAGCCATGGCATGGCGGCCCAAGACAACCTGCCAAAGCCACAAGCAAACAACAACACCGTGAAGCCAAATAAGGACATGGGAAAGTGGTGTGAGTTTCATAAGAGCTCCACTCACAACATAAGTGAGTGTCGGGCCAAGTAGTCGCCCGTGGCCGAGATGAGGGCTTTTGAATTAGATGCATGCTCCGACTCTGAATCAGAACTTGAGAAGGGGAATGAAAAAAGGAAGCAGATTATTGATGCAGAGCCCAACACAACTGTTGCCATTGCGAAGATCCAGAAGGAGTAACTAGAAGATCCAGAGGAGGCAGAGCATCTCTTCCACTCCCAGATGTGGGTAAAGGGTTCCCCGCTACAGTTCATTGTCGATAATGGGAGCCAAAAGAACCTCATTTTAGAAGATGTCATGAAGCCGTTGGGCTTGTCGACCACAATGCACCCACAACCATATACCATCTGGTGGCCTCACCAAGGACGGGATCTCCACGTCAGCCAACAGTGCTACCTTCCCTATAGCATCAAGCCCTTCACGGATGAGGTATTTTGTGACATTGATCCTATTGATGTTCTGATGTATTATTAGGTCAACCATACTTGAGGAAGAGACATGCTGTGTATGAGTCCTGGCCTCGCGCTATTATTGTTACTTTGGGAAATAAGTTGTATAGGATACCAGAGGTACCACCACCTCCCACTATCTATTTGGTTACTGCAAAACAATGTAGTAAACTCATTTCCCAAACCAGTAAATTTGTTTTCCTGATGATCCACCCCAGGGCAAGAAGAATACTGTGGACATGACCTCCAGATATGGATCCTCTGCATGACAACAACAAATGGACAAGGTTGTGGAGGAGTACGGGGACATCTTCACCTCACTCACAGGGGTGCCTCTACACTGTCAGGTCAAGCACCCCATTGACCTGAACCCAAGTGCACTGCTACCCAATGGACCGATCTATAGCAGCTTTTTTCTGGAGAATGATGAAATCAAGAGGCAGATTTAGGAGCTGCTACAGAAAGGTCACATCCAGCCAAGTTCATCACCCTGTGGGAGCTTGATCGTGTTGGTACAGAAGAAGGATGGGAGTTGGAGACTCTGTGTTGACTATCAGGCGCTAAACAAGATCATTGTCCAGAATAGGTACCTGATCCCATGGATTGATGATCTTCTGGACCAACTCAAAGGGGAAAAATATTTCAGCTAGATCGACTTGAAGTCTGGGTATCACCAGGTACTAATCAAACCCTTTGATGTGTGGAAGACTGCCTTCAAAGCCAAGAAGGGCCTTTTTGAATGGCTTGTCATGCCTTTCAGGTTGAAGAATGCTCCCACAACCTTCATGAGGTTGATGGATGACATATTACGTCCATTCACCAACTCATTTGTAGTGGTGTACTTGGATGACATTCTAATCTTTAGCCAGACTTGGGAAGAGCACCTCCACCACATCCGAGAAGTCCTCCAAATACTACGGCAACACAAGTTGTGTGCCAATTTGGAGAAGTGCACTTTTGGCATGACCCAGGTTCAATATCTAGGATACATTATTGATGAAAGGGGGTGCATGTGGATCCAGCCAAGATCCAAGTCATTTGGGATTGGCCAGCCCTAGCCACTCTAACAGAGCTTCACAACTTTCTGGGTCTTGCTAATTTGTACCGCAGGTTCATGTTGGGATTCTCTCATATCACTTGGCCCTTGAGTCAAGTCGCCAAGGGAGGAGCAAAAGAAAATTTCTTTTGGTCGGAATCTAAACAGAAGGCATTCGTAGAATTGAAACATCACCTCTGTTCTGCCTCAGTGCTCACATTACCAGACTTGCAACAACCATTTGAGATCAAGACAGATGCCTCTGACTATGCTATTGGGGCAATTCTTACTTAACAGGGGCATCAAGTGGCATATCATAGTTAGACGTTGTCCGAAACAGTTCAAAAGTATCCCACTTATGACAAAGAAATGTATTCCATTGTGCAGGCTTGTCGACAATGGAAGCATTACATTTTTGGGAAGGAGACAATCATCTAAACAGACCACCGACCCCTGCAGTTCATACAGACATAAGGGAAGTTGCGGAATGGTCTCCATTAGAAGTGGTCCACATATCTGCAACAATTTCATTTGAACATCAAGTACAAGAATGGTAGCACCAATAATGTTGCAAACTACCTCAGCCAACCACCAATCGTGACCATAACCACCGTTATCAAATCTTGTGGGCACGAGACTTCTAATTGGCCGCTTCTTTACAAGAGTGATCTAGAATTTGGCCACACATACAAGACACTCTTAGGGGGTATGCAAGTTCCAAATTTTCACCTCCAAGATGCACTATTATGTCACCTGGGACACCTTTGTGTTCCTTCAAGCGAGCGTGCCAAGATGATATGGGAAGCGCACTACAGTCGAGTCGTTGGGCATTTTGGGGTCGAGAAAACAGTGGCAGTACTGCAGAAGTATTTCTATTGGCCGAACCTTTGACAGGATGTCAGGAATTACATAAGATCCTGCACTACTTACGCCATTGCCAAACTGACCATCAAGAAGCAAGGGCTCTATACTCCGATACCTACCCCTAATCGACCTTGGGAATCCATCTCCATGGATTACATGTCAGGCCTTCCTTCTACTAAGCATGGAAACGTCTGTGTTTTTGTGGTCGTCAACAGATTCTCGAATATGGCCATTATGGTGGCCTGCAAGAAGAATATCACAACAGAAGCCACTGCTAAACTCTTCTTTGAACGAGTGTGGGTGCACTTTGGGATCCCACAGTTTATCATATCAGATCGTGACAGCAGGTTCCTCAGCACATTTTTGTCCAACCTCTAGTCAATGTTGGACACCAAGCTCACCAAGTCCACAACTTTCCATCCCCAAATTGATGGCGATACAGAGGTCGTCAACAGGATGATTGTACACATTCTGTGCATGTACAATTCAAAGCATCCACGCACATGGGATGAGAGCCTCCACTATGTACAACATAGTTATAATCAGGCTCTCCATAGCTCAACTGGCCACAGCCCCTTTCAGATGGGCTTGGGATTCCAACCACTATGTCCCATTGACATAGCCATGCCATTTACGGCTACTTAGGCCGACTCGGCTCATGTCCAGTCTGAAGCTAACAAAGCGAACAACTTCATCGAGTGCATTCAGTGCATCCGCCAACAGGTTCATGACATATTGGATAGAGCCAATGCTAAGTACAAGCAATGACATGATCAACTTCAGGTGCCACACAACTTCCAGGTGGGCGAAAAGGTGTGGCTACATTTGCAGAAGGAGCGCCTCACTGGACCCCACCGCAAGCTTCGCCTGCTCCGATATGGGCCGTAAACCATCACCAAGGCTGTAGGGAACAATGCCTTCGAGCTGAGTATTCCACCATTCCTTGGTCTACACCCAGTATTCAATGTAGACCGCCTTCATCCCTACTTCCCACCTCTACTAGACACCTCTGACATTGTAGAAGAACTCACACCAAAAGAGTTAAACTCATACTCCATGGAACAGGCCACCACAGATTGTATCCTGGACATGAAAATCAAGAACACTCACCAACAGAAGATCCAACTGTATTGGGTTGTCAAATCTGGCCAACACCTGCACCAAGGCAAGTGGTTCACCAGGGACCAAGTTGAGCAGAAGTTTCCTCATCTCATGGAGGAACTCAACACAATGGGGACCATTGCTTCCTAAGGAGGGAGGAATGATTCAGGGGGATATTGGTGGCCAGCCACCTATTCCACTTGGGGCCCCACCATTGTCTCTTTCAGTTTTTCAGTTTTGGCACAACTTACTATTTTTAGCAGTTTTTCGGGTCCCGAACTTTCAGAGCCATTTTGAGGCCCAAAACGACGTTTTTTGGGCATCATTTGTTTGGAAAATATGATTCCGTTCCGAAATCGATATTCACAACAATAGTTGTAGTCCTCAGATAGATATTTCTAACAATTTATCATGTGCATCAAATGGAGATAGTATGCCAAAGTTACGTCCCCGGGAAGTTGAAACACCAATTTACCCAAACGGGGTCCATAGTTTTGACGCTTCATCTCCTAGGGTTATGTTTTTGGACGTTTATGGTTTTCCATTGTTTCTAAATAATAAATAGACCCTCGAGCCTCATTGTAACTCAATTCAGAGGCCTGTAGCTACCACATCTCTTCTCAGAGATAGGCTACCAGTGCCCTAGCTAGTTTATTTCCATTATGTCTGTAAGCAAATTTCAGTTCTTTGATATTAATGAAATGAAGTGTTATTTCCACTGCATATTTGTATTTATGGTTATATGTGTATTTTGTTGCGTCCTTGCATAAATCTGGATCACCCTTCTTGGTCACAATGTTGACCACTCCTTTGCCATCTACATCCACAGTCTTGTTAGTCCCCAACTTGACCTCTGTCTTTACAGATTCATCCAAATTTGCAACCAAATTCTTGTTTCTTGTCATGTGGTTAATGCAACCACTGTCTAATAGCTAGACCTTATCAGACGGTTCATGCATGGTGTTGCATGCTAGGAACATGGAGTTAGTATTCTTTGTACTGACATAGCTCTCTGATTTCCTTGATCAGCTATCTTCTTCCTGCAATCATGAGCATAATGACCAAATTTATTGCAATAATAACATTGCACCTTTGATTTGTAAAACCTTTTATTGTTGTGAAAGCTTCTGCTACTACTTCTTCCACTTTGATATTCATGCTCTTCTCAGCCATCTCTCTGACCACCATAGCTTCTGCCTCGTCCTCTGCCTCTCGATCGACCTATGCCTCGACCTCTTGAAATAGAAACTTGACTTTTGAAAGCAGTTTATAAACTGGAATCCTTATTTCTATCTATCCTTGCCTCATGCAATAGAAGTGATCCCATCAACTCATCAACTGTTAAGTTTTCCAAATCTTTTCGTTCTTCTATGGTTGCTACCACAACATCAAACTTTGTAGACAAATATCTAAGGACCTTCTCAATCACTGTTGTATTTTTAATGTATTCACCATAAATTTTTAATTGATTGATGACAAACATGACCCTATTCATGAAGGAATCAATGTCCTTTGTCTCCTTCATCTACAGAATTTCAAAATCTCTCCTAATATTATGCAATTTAAAAATATTGACTTTTTCCATTCCTTGATAGCTTGTCGCCAAGGTTTCCCATGCCTCCTTTGATGAAGACGTGATCATTATCTTCTGGAACACTGCTCGATCCACTCCCTGCTGCATAAGGAGCAATGCTTGTGCATTCTTCCTCTTGTTTTTCTTCCATTGTTCCCTCTCTGCATTACTGAGGGCTCATTCCTCTGCATCATCTTGAGGTTCTGCAAACCCAAACTTGACATGATCCCAAACATCATGTGCTTTTAAGAAAGTCTCCACCTTAATGGCCCACACATTATAATCCTTCCCTGTAAAAGAAGGAAGTTGTGGCTGAAAGTTGCTTGTAGCCATATTTATTCAAACAAAAATTCACTTCTGAAACCCTAAAATTTCTTCTTTGATATGCTTTTCAAAGCTCCAAAAAACAACCTTGAAGTAAAACCCTAGGCTATTTTTTTTATAAAAAATCTTATATAATAAGCCCTTTTATAAAAAACATGATAATACTTTCCAACACTTTAAAAATACCTTTTAAAATCTCCTTTGAATAAAAATACTCCACTTATCCAAATCCAATCCACCTTTATGAAGAGCTTTAAAGAAAATTTTATTATAAAACTCCAAAATCCCTTTTTAAAATTTCTTTTGAATAAGAAATACTCACGTGAACGAATGGTCTTCAACCCTTACGAAGTCGTAAAATCTTTGATATGGCTTTAAACGAAGATTAATCAGTTGACCTTTTTGTCTAATAACGCGTCCAAACTTCAATACCGCAGCGTGCTAACGCGCCTCTACATACTATGGTCTACATTAGTCCTATAATGCACCAGAAAATATGAACTCCTCATGATAAGTGTCCAGTATAATGCAGTTTTCTGCTGTTCCCATAGCATTATAACGCCTTGTATCCCACAATAAGGTGCGTTATCGCGGAAATAAGCGGAATTTTTTTTTCTCGCTCACACATATATGATTGCTGATATGTTTTTCTCTCGTTCTTTATAACTTTGCTCGAATACCAATTTGTTGGATAAACATAGGATTTAAACACACAAATAATGCAAGTATTTACACACAAAACAATGAGCTGTGGCTCTTCAATTAATCTTCAATCACTCTAAATCATAATGAATATAATGACTAGTGTGAAGGGTATTTAACCTATGCACACGCTCTCACATAATTCAACTTGATCAACTCTCACTTAACTCACTCTCTAACTCACTCATTAAATATATCTATCACACAACTAACCTAACTCACTTCTATGGAACTCGCTATTGATGATGCGATAGAATAAGCCGCAGCCCTGAGCGAGCAGCCCTGAGCGAGATATGAAACAAATTGAGTTGACTGTGTCCGGGATGGAATGATTTCCAATCAAGGTCCACCCGTACTAAAAAATGAGCTCTATTTTACTTTATTTAATCTAACGTCCCGATAATTTCCATCCAGCAGCCCCATCATTCACAATCTTTCGTCCCAATAATAGGATATTCCGTACGCCTGCCCAGTCCACATCGCCCAAAGCATTGTCACTGTGACCATGAAAGTCATTTGTCACTGTGACCATGAAAGTCATTTAATCATGAGTCTCGTTCACCTCTCTACATTTACTTGGAATATACCTCCACAAAAATTCCAAAAGAAAATCTCAAGTACGTCCCTATTGATTATATTTACTTCCTCCCTCGAATTTTGCAATTATTGTAACTATTCAACAAAATAAAATTAAAAATAATGGAAAATCAGCAAATCGGCGAAAGTTATTTCGAAAGAACAAATTTTATAATATGATGCTTTTCATTTTTTTCATTTCTGTTTCCCTCGTGCACGAGTTTTTAGCAGTAAAAATCCTCCGAATATTTTGTCTTACATAATCAAGCACGGATTTAAGAGGTAAATCATTTTTTCGTAAAAAAGTGAAGGATGCGTAATCTAAAAAAGTAATAGAATGGCTCAGAATCAGGCAAAGATTTTGAAAAATTCTGGTAAAGATTTTATCAGAATCTTGTTTACAGTTGTTAAACTTCAATATTTTGGGTGCTCTAAAGGTTTTTGATAGTGTTGAATCCATTTCCACTATCAAAAATGCAATTCAAAAACTTCAAGTATCTGATTTTTTGAATTTTATTTTACTGGATTCCGGCAAAAAACTGCCATCCATACTATTCTGTATGCTAGGAAGACAACTTCATTTAAAAGATGCGAGGAAGAATTGAATAGATTTTTTATTTATGCCATATTAGCCAAATTAAGCACAGATCCTTTGAAGGATCCGTTAAATTTTACGTGGAAAGCCTCCGAGGCCTATTGACTGTGACCATTCGAGGCAGAGCCAAATGCAACGTTCAGGGTTTAATCCATTTTCTTGATTTACTGAAACCCTTCACTAGGGTTTAATGACCATTTCTCACATTTTACTAACACTCAGATGATTCTGTCTACTTTTTTTTCTGACTTGGTGATAACCAGGCTCCCTATGTAATTTTCATAAAATCTCTGAAGTTATGCTATCTGGCATGGACAAAACTAAATTAATTAGTCCAATAAGCATTCTCTTCATCCATTTTGGGAAGGGTGACTCCATTTTGTAGGTGAATATAGTGGCATTTTCATACAGTCTGAGCAAATATCATGGTGCACGATTGCACGACGAACACTTTGTTTAATTATATGGTGCACGACCAATAGCCTACGAATTCCATGATGCATGGTGAACTATTTCCTTATGCATCGGGCAGACGACACATTTCCTGCCGTGTCGGGTTAGAGTAAGTTCCTCAGCAATCTTATCTATCTAACAACGAAGTTGTGTATTTTCCCTGTTTGTGTTTGTTTAATTATATGGTGCACGACCAATAGCCTACGAATTCCATGATGCATGGTCAACTATTTCCTTATTCATCGGGCAGTCGACACATTTCCTGCCGTGTCGGGTTAGAGTAAGTTCCTCAGCAATCTTATCTATCTAACAACGAAGTTGTGTATTTTCCCTGTTTGTATTTGTTTTTTTCTCAATTTCCTACTTGTATTTGTTGTTTCTTGATTCATTGAGTAAGACCGTTTGACAAACATAATTGTGTATTGCAACCGGCCCAGATCAAATTTCATACACGAAGCCCCTGCTTATTTCAGCTTGGATTTCGAATTTATGTCATTTTAACTAAATTATGTAATGAATGGAATGCAATATTTTTCTCATTGTTGTTATTAATGTGCTTCTGGCTGTGTGGTGAATAGTTGTTTGGGGTGCGCTTTTGTCAAGTATTACCGAATTCTTCCTATTATGACCTGATGGCCATATGATATCTCCATTGGCTGCCTCCAATTTTGAATGCCTATGTTAATGAGAGAGAGTGGGAAGGGTCACTATAATAACATCTCGGTCCCTTCCAACGCTTCCCTCTATGCTTCCTATATTGAACTTCGACGTTGCATGGAGGACCCTCATCAATCCATGCCACTCACCTTGGATAACCTCCTTAACTCCCCATCTAGGGTAATTGGAAATGAAACTGTTACTAGCACATTTTGTTTCATTTAGCTTACCATACAAAAAGTCTTTTATAGCAAGCAATAAAATAATTTTGATTTGGGATTTCATCTATACATAAAGAAAATAAGGAAATTCTACATTTCTATCCATGTAGTTTTGGATAACAGTGACTTAGGATATGAAGAGGAGAATACACGTCTATTTTGATTAATAAGATTTGGCAAATCAAACTGTTTTGGATGCTTTTCATTCGAATCTTTATCTTTGGAACTTAAGAAAGCAATCCAAGTAAATAATTTCTTTGAATTGGTGTTGTTCGAAAACATAATGGTATCCTCAAAGATGTAGTGGATTTCTTTGTTCAATAGAGGAGGATGTCTTGACTTTTAAAATGGATACCTGAATTTACGAATGGACTCTATTATGCTATCCTTTAAGTGATATTATACTCCACCCTCTAATGCAATGGGTCTGAACACTACCAATATCTGCTTTCATTAATTGATAATAGTCTCCCCTATACAAACTGTTAGAAGATATAGATGTGTTGGTAAATACTTCTGCTCCTTGCAAATGTGAATGGTTCCACTTGCCCTATTAGTAAAATTGTGATTTTTGCATGACCCTGCACTTGATAAATGTTCCATCAAGGAATATTGACAATGGAAGTTTCTCTCTCTCATAATTTAGTTACTTATATATTAATATATAAGCAAATACAACTTGTAAAAAAAGGAGCAACCCTACAACTAAAAAAAAAAAAGAGTAATGTCACGTACTAGTTGTCAAGGAGAGCAACTTACTAGCTTTGAACTAGATGATCGAGACCTTACAGGGTCTATACTTAAAGTAACTAACATTAAATACACAAAACTAGCATAAACATTCACATGAATTTTCATGAGAAGATAATTAGGTAAAGGTATGGGGTGACATGACATCAGTTTTCATGAGAAGATCATTAGGTAATCCACTAGGGAGTATATCCCATATAATCCTGGTTATTAATGACTGTCCAAGATTTTCCCTTTACTTTATATTATCCCATGGTAAAATTGTGGTTATGGCATGACCATGCACTTGGTAAATATTCCCTCAAGGAATATTGACTATAGAAATTTTTTCTTTGTCATTTAGCTACTTCTATATTAATATATAAAGGCAAAATACAACCCCTTTTAGTTGCAGACTATCCATGAAGGAACAACCCTGCAACTGTAAAAATGAAAGGTAATGGCACTTACTAGCTATGAACTAGATGACCAATACCTTGCAGGCTCTGTACTTGAAGGAACTAACATTAAAGACACAAAACTAACATAAAACCTCAACAAGCTGGAGATTTGGGGGAGGGGGGGGGGGGGGGGGGGTGTCTTCATCCTTCAAGGTGGAAGTTGTGCCTTCGTAGCGCTTCATCTAGACAACACCCTTCACTTTGACCTCCTCTTTCATTTCCCTGGTTGCTCAACATTGCCAACCTTAGTCTCCAAGTCCCTGTCCTAGGAAACATCATTATAGGCTTTAGAACCGTAGATAACATTGTTCAGAGTGTCATACCTTCTATCAAGTTGTACTAATTTATTGCCATATTTTTTTTGTAAACATCATCCACCCTTTGTAGAATTTCAAAGTTCTGATTGCCTCTAATTTCAATTGCAAAGGTCACGAGGTCGTTTACCTTCCAATATAGTTTTACGATTTCAACGTATTTGGAATATCTACTCTTGGAGTGACTTCAGGTAGAAACCTTTAAATTGTTAATACTTGCAAAAAAAAATATTCAACAGGATTCCAGAAAGTTGAAATCTAATAAATTAGACTAGAAACCACCCTAAAACAAATCCAACCACCTAGAAAAACAAGAAGTATGATAAGAATAATATAAGGATATTTTATAATCAGAGTTTGATAAATAAATAAAAAATTAATATATTTTTAGCTCTAATATACCATACACCATAAAATTTTCCAGGTTTATTGTGCTTTGGCCATCTTGTGCATCAAGATATGTATAGATGAGATTCTTGAGGGATTGTATGTGCCTTACTGTCTCTACATTTATAAAAATTGTTTCTTCAGTAGTTGTATATTTGCATGAAAAAAATTTGTTCTTTTGTTCTTGTCTCATAATTCCCTTGTTGCCTTTAAAGCATAATTGTTGATAAAACCATATGAACTACTCAGTGAAACTTATGAAAAGTAACAATGCTAAACCATAGAAGCCCATTTGGTCATATATGAGAGTTTCATTACCTAAAGTGAATTTGAAGTCTTTTATTGATGTAATATCTATAGGAGTCATGAGTCTTCTCATTTGGGGAATCATTCTAGGTAAGATATAAGTCAAGAATTAATCAGCTCTTGGGTCTTGGAAAATGAATAGCAGGTTTGCAGGTTTTTTTAATGTCTAAAATTTGGAATATAGATGTGAATTGAAGTTGTGGTGTTTGTCATAACTCAATGTGATGGTATGATAGATCAATCAGAGTAATATCTGGACAATAATACTTTGATACATAACACACACTATGCAAGTCTTCTAAGCAATTTAAATGGCTAGAAAATTGTAGAAGGATGATCTGAGTCCAAATTATATTGAAAGTTGATAGAAACAATAAGACATCTCATAATATTTTTTTGTTAGGTTTTAAGTAAAACCCATAATATTTTTCATACATCATCACATGTTACATCAAATAATTTGTACATGATC
Source organism: Pinus albicaulis (assembly GCA_034641835.2). Lineage (NCBI taxonomy): Eukaryota > Viridiplantae > Streptophyta > Pinopsida > Pinales > Pinaceae > Pinus > Pinus albicaulis. Next base: position 1,420,895,400 of record CM076581.1, on the reverse strand, counting down.
TACAACAACTTCCCGTGAAAAGGTGCATTTGAGAAAATTCCAGAGACACAAAGCACTAAGTTTATTATCCAAATATTGGAAAATAAAGAAAACTACTTGGTCCTAAATGGAGTAATTGAGATACAAGTCTAATTAGTCTTGTTCTAACATTGTTGTCTCAACAAAAGGCACTTCAAAATAAAATCATGAATGCCTTCCATTAGGTTGAATAAGTGGGGAATCCCATGAAGGTCATGATAGTGGATCCAAAAAAACTTTTCACCAATGTAACATTGCAAAGTCACTGACACTAATGCATCCTCATCCCCTTGCCATATGTGAATTGGAACATCACTGTTAGGAAATGGTTTATTGAGTACCAAAGGATACAAATTTCACTTACCTTACATAACTATCAGGGTTCGATGTAGTGACTAAAACAATCCTTTTTGCATTGATACCTTCAAATGTTGCAGAGGAAAATGAATCAGTAAATAAGGAGAAAGTAGCTCTTGGGTCCAAAATTAGACACAATACCAGTATCTTGTCAATTTAAGATTTTTTGTCTAATATTAGCATTGGTTTATTGAGAAAGGGATCCTTCTATTGAGTTGGGTGTGTGGATGGAACTAGGTATCAAAGATACAACACTTGGAAATTGTGACGGAGATTCCTTGATGTGAAAATAACGAGCTATGGATGAGTATGTGATGAGAGTGTTGGAGAAACAACTGATGATGACATGAGGAAATGCATTCTCAGGGTATGTATGTGACTGTCATATTAGCTACCTGACAAGTGCACACTTTTGGGGCTAGAAATGGACATAGACATGAGGGATTTATGTTGGAGTATAGCAACAAAGTTCACAAGTGTTTCATCCCTTGCAAAGCTGGAAAATATTGGTGGTCATGATGATGGAAGTAGCAACTTGAGGCATTGTGGAAAAATTAGGAGGGAGTGGTCCTTCCATGACAACTTTGTGCACTAAGGATGTTTGTGGAATATTGTGTTGATCAAATAGATTAGATATCTTTGAGGTTTTCATGGAGGCTTGGAGATGGGTTTATATGTGATGTTATGGTTGGTGACTCATTGAGTTGGGGTTGATGGTTGGAGAATTGCCATGGATTAAAATTATTTTGAGTGGGGGAGGATTTCAAGCCATAGAATTGGGCATGCCTTTAACCAAAGCCTGCGTTGTGGGAGACATCCCCATCACATAAATTGTAATGAAGATATCACAAATATTGCTACGATAGTTGAAGTTGGAAAAGGGCATGCCAACATGTGGAGTCGTGGGAGGCACGTGATTCATGTGATGACACGATCGTGCAAAAAAGTTATGCAAGAAGGTCACATGAGAGAGTCATGTGGGATGAATAAAACTAAATAGGTGTGAGACTGCATGGTCATGCAAAGTGTTCATTGTTACAATTTGCAAAGGGCTTGTCTGAAGTGGGTCGACTCAGCACGATGGAGTGGAACGATTGAGAAATACACACACAAACACACACACACACACACACGGATATATATATATATATATATATATATATATAGATACATGAGAGTTCATTTGAGAGGAGGCATCCACATGGGGATACTTCTTTTTGGCGAGTTTGTGCTAAGAGAAAACCGCACATAATAGAACTGAACAATTTGTGTGAGTATGGTGGGGAAGTCATGCGAGAAATTAGGTGAATTGGACGAGCAAGCTAGGAAAGTCATGCAAGTGGGTTAGACGAGTCATGTGAGAAATCAAGTGGGTTGTGTGAACCAAGGGATGAAATGATCATGTAGTAGGCATGTGATTGAGCCTTGGAAATATTGTAAGTCATGAAGAGTAGCCTAGTACAACTTGACATCAGGAATTGGAGTTAGGTCGTGCTTGGGGGTGTGTGGGCTAGGGGCTCTTGGGGATATTTTGGTATCTTTGTGAGATGATGCCAATAAATGTGATATCATAGAGAGAGAACACACTTGATCTTCATAGAGGGAGATCGCACTGAGATATTGTGCGATATTGCAAGTTGGGTGACTTGGAAAAAAATTTGGAGTTTGGTTGAGTGGATGGGAAATTTGGTGATCTGATAATGGGTGGATAACATGAAATTATTATGCGCAAGCACCTCCCACTCAGTTAAAAAAATAAATGATCGCGCTCATACATGACTTGTGTGGAATTTTACACTTGAAAACAGGTGTATGTGTTTTAAACCTTTATGCATGAGTAATTAAACATTTGTTTTTGCTGATATTAAGCATGTACAACAAGCATAAAATGCAGCAAATAATCATCAACACATAACAAAAAATTTAATAAAGGAGTTCGCCCGAATATCGTGGGCTACGTCTCCTTGAGCCTTTGTCAACCAACTTGGCTCTTTGGGATTTGGATGGATAATTTCTTTTACAAGTTACAAACTCAACTCCAATGGTTATATGAACTGAACCAATGGGTTTAGAATACCATTAATATCCCTGGAATGGTTGAAATCTTTCTGAAGATGAACCTCAACTCCCTTAGACTGGTCTTCTTGAGTCGGTGCTCTTGAGTTACCCTGAGCTTATATATGGCACTAAATCTTTCAGAAATCCTTTTATGTCCCTGAAAAATTTTCTACTATCTCTAGCATATATCAGACACCCAAAATAGGTTGTTCATTTGCTCAAAATGAGCACTGGTTTCCCAATCTAGGCCTCCATCCACTTCTGGCCGTGGGTTTCCCAAAGCTTCCCTGTGGCTCTTCGACCTTCAGAAGTCTTAAAATGGCTCTTAAAATCCTTTTATTGGATTTAAAATGTCCAAAATAGTCAGAATAGACTATTCACTTGCAGAAATTAGCCTCTGGATGCTCTGGTTTCGCCTCCAACACTTGGTGGCACCCCTTGGCTCTAAGGTCACTGAAAAATTCTCTGAAGCATATCGAATTTCTGAAGTCCTCAAAAGCTTCTGCAAATCCCTCCATTGGATTCAAAAGGCTCAAAATAGTCAAAATATACTATTGGTTTTCTCGGAATGGATATTGGCTGCTCTGGATAGGCCTCATTCTCTTGCTGGCACCTAATGGCCCTGGTGGCCCTTGGAACTTCTCTAAAGAATATCAGCCCTTCAAAGTCCTCTACAGGCTCTGAAAACCACACCATTAGTTCTATAATGTTTAAAAAATCCAAAAATGACTATTAGTTCACTGAATAATGCCTCTAGCTGCCCTGGCTAGGCCTGCTGCTGGCCCATGGTGGCCCTAGTGGACCTTAGAACTTCTCTGTAGCTAAACCTCCCTCAGAAGTCCTCCAATGGATTTTAAAACCTCACCAATGGCTCTATAATGTCCAATATAGTTGAAATTGACTATTCACACTCTCCAAATGGTAGAAAATTATGTGAGTTATGACCAAAACAACTTTCCCCAATTTCTCCACTACATCTCGGAACTCTGCTAGTTAACTCCACTAAAAGTGGAAGTCCGCCTAAATTTGGGGGTGCCTCCAGAATCTCCACCATATTAAACTCCACTTAATTGAATTTTAATTAAATATTAAACCTGGGATTAGGCACCTTAAGCGCGCTTAATGTTAAGCTCCCGCACTGGTCACATGATGAGGTTCCATGGGAGGAGGGCTGCCCCTCTGCGCTCCGCTAGACCCACTCGGCATTCAAAGTGCAATAACTTCTTCATACGATGTCGGTTTTTCAAACTTTTTTTGGCGTTAGAATTAGGAAAACGAGATCTACGCAACCATACTGGTTTCAAGCGTTTCTGAGAAATTTTAAGTTTTAACTATTTTTAGGCCCTGATCCAAATTTGATCATTTGGTGTTTAGGCCAAATTTGGCGTTTCCACTGGATCGAAACTTGAGGTTTGGTAAATATTATCGGTTTCATACAGAGGTTCCCATTTTGGTTGAGGATTGTCACAAAGGGGCTTGGGAATTGTACTCAAAAGGGTCTTGAAATGACATGTGATCGAGACATTGAATAAGTTAACATTGTAACTTGTACACGACTGCAACCCGAGTTTTTGTAATTGGCCAAGTGTCAAGACATGTAATTTGTACACTGCATTGTTCTTATATGAGGATATTTTGATGAGTGTTAAGCTAAGAGATGCGTACTCTATATATCTATTGTATATGTGTTGATAATGTTGTTGCATGTTTATACCTATATTGCACATTGTTAAAAAAATAAATTTGGTTAGGTTAATATTTTGATGTTGTGCTACACTAAGAAATTGTGAAACATGCTCATGTGACACACTCGAGGGAATCTCACGAGGCACCCAAAAGGTGCCTTGTTATCGTAGGAGTCCCTGGGATTATAACACTGACACTACAACCACCCCTACCATCGTCATTTCCGTACACACCACATTCAATTGTATAAACAAATACAACTTATTAAAGAGAATAAAATAAAGTATAGGTACGTGGAGCATTAATTCTATCCAATAGATACAACAATGTCTTTCCCTCCTAATCTCCACCATTTCTTCCTCAAAAATCTCTAAAAGACGCTCTTAAGATAATATTATCCACCAATTATTCCTCAACAAATATCTAAAGGACCCTCTTAATATACGAATATCCCAGAGCTCTTAATATAGGTCAAGTGGAAACTCAGAAGTGCCCTTAAGTAATAATAATAATAAAAAAAAACATAATGGCCGAAAGTGTTGATATGTAGCCGAGACTCACAAGTTATTTAACGTTGATTAAGTTGGGGCGCTATACAAATGATAATGCCAAAATAAAGGGGAGGAAAATAAAATAAAGCGAAAAAATAAAAATAAAAATCAAACACTAAGGAATGAACTTGCAACACTATATTCATGAGAAGGCAAAAACAGAGGTAAAGGAAAAATTAAAAAAATCATAAAAAAAAGGAAAGTTGAGCATCGAGAAACTTAGTTGCAGTAGTGGCTGAACTTAAGGCTTATCCTCAAGGCCACTGCTCATCCCCTTCCTTCCAGCCCTCCCAAGAGCCAAGATCTAAGAGTTGTTCTATGATAGTTGTGTATGTCATAAGTTTCATCAATATAAGTTTATTTTTGTGTGTATGTTGTGTTTTCCTCCTCTTTCTTTCCACCTCCAAATTGGTATTTGAACTGCAGTTAGGTTGAAGGATTCGAGGGAATTTTATGAAGATTGTGTTTTATAGGGATGTATATTAAAAATCATATATTTTTTTTCACAGGCATTATGGAAGGAAAGCTCATGCAATAAGGAAAGCAACCATAAGATAGAAGAAATATAATAGTCATGGGTCGCAAAGAGAGACTAAAGCAGATTAAGAAAAGGAATAAAAAAGAAGAGGTAGATATCGTTGCCATATTTAGAGAGGTTTAGATCGCAATCGAGGAACCAAGAAGTATAGCAGAAGAAGGAAGAGAAATCAAGGTTGATTGATGTAGCGTGGATCTACTATGACCTTATATGTTTACTAGTAAAAATTTTATTTTTGGTTTGTCAAAATGAAAAATTTTCTTCGAGGCAAAGAGTTAATTGAGTACTGGTCTAATAACCTAATCAATGAAGTATACAATGCTTTAGTGTTGGATTTTATAAACATATATTAGATGAGAATTTTGTGTGCAAGGTAGAAAAAGCTACATCTTCCCGAGAAGAAAAAATTGGGACAAAGGAAAGTGACATGAAACAATAATATGTGTCATAGTTTGTTGAAGAATCAATCGAGAAGTCAATCGAAGATCTTAGAGTAGATGAGCAAGAATTTAGAAAGACAACAAAGATTGGAGAATCCCACTTGAAAGTGGGTGATGGTCATGAAGACTATAAAATTGAAACCCTTTACGCATGAATATGGATGAAGAATATGCAACAAAGGTTGCATAGAGAGAAGCAGAGCAAGAAAAAATTCATGTGGATTATGAATCCCATTGTGATGAGACACATGTGGATGATTATTTCAAAGTGAGATGTGAATTGGTGAATCCAACCACAACTGATGAATATGGTGAAGTTGAAATTTTTATTGAGCACATGCATGCTCAAATATCCCACCATAGGGTGGATGAACTTTATGTTAATGAAATTTGTGATATATTTTTTGAAACATGGATTGATCATGGAAATATGGAAAGTGCCATGTTTGATGAAGAATTTAAGGTTGAAGTTGCCACTATTGCAGCAATTTATGAAGCTGTTGGAACTGCTCATGAAGCAGTGTGTGATCTAGCAGAAAATGATGATCAATAAGAGGATAAAGTGATTCAAGAGTTTTTGATGAGAATATACACTGACTATATAATAGTGGATGATACTCTCAATGAAATTGAAGAGGTGGAGAAGGAAGAGGAAGAGAATAAATCTCTCATTGTGGAGCATAATGAAGATATGTTTAACATTGTTTCCGAATATGTTGGTATTCAAAATAGCATGGGAGTTGTTGAAGACAAATTTGTTGATAAGTTTGATGCAAATTTGAAGCTCATTGAAGAATGGATTGAGAATAAAATTGAACAAATTGATGAGAGTCTTAAAGCTATATATAGAATAAAAGAACTAAATTAAATAGTGAACGAGAAAAAGGAGAGCACTTATGATTTTACATGTAAGCCTAATGATGATTTTGAGTGTGTAGATTACATTCAAAAAACAACAGTACATGATGATGAAAGTGAAGACAAAGACATGAAAATTTGTGGAGAGGAAGAAGAAAATGTTGCAAAAATATTTCAAGTTTGGAGTTTTGAAGAAATTGAATTTTACTATGAGCTAATATTATGGCAACAATCGAGTGATCAGGAGTATGATAATGATAAATTGAATTTTGGTTATAAGCTTGATGATAGTGTGCATAAATGGTAGTAGTCCATAAGTGAAAGAATATTTGAAGAGGAAGATTAGTAGACAAACTCAAAACAAATACAAGAGAATTCAAAGAAAATTTACAACGACGACAAGATGGAGCAGACAAAAATAAACACAATAGAAAATGAAGAATTTTTGAGGGTATAGAATTTAGAATAAATGAAAAAGAAAACACAAAATTGTAAAAATTTTGAGTCATGGTAAAGCCTATCTAAGACTTAGACCAACATGTATGTTTAAGTGATGATTGATTCAATTTTTATTATAAGCCTAGAAAAAATAATTGAGTCATGTTGAGTAATGTTAAGACATATGGTTGTAATTAAGAGGGAGTGTTATAAATAGTAAGTTACTCCTGTATGCATGTGATGCATGGTGAGTCAATGTGAGTTAGTTTGAGTCCAATTGATATTTGGACTATTCTAATTGAGTGTGATTTTGTATGAACAAGTTAACCAGAGTTGAGTTAAGTCTAGTTGGAGTTTGTAATATTCCATATTTAGTAAGTGTGGTTCTTATATACCCATGGTTGGGTTATTGTGAGACATACCAGGCCAAAAGAGCCAAGAGTCACAACTCGGTGAATTTTTATGTGAGAAAATGTAATGAATAGTTGTATTGTTTGCGTGTGTTACTTGTGTTTTTCCTCCTCTCTCTTGTTACAAAAAAAAGAGAGATTCAAGAGAGATTAAACACATAACACAAAGCCACACACTTGGTATTTCTTTATTGATGAAAATAGTTACATATATAGGATATAAAGCATTGGATTCGACAAATATAGACTCTAATAAAGTGGATCTATGACTGAGACATGACATGGCTGCAACTAATACACATAGGAAAAAACAACTTCTAGGTTGACACCGTGAGACTTACAATGCCAACCTGTTAATGACATGACACACATAACATACATGGAAACATTACTTCCCATACCCTCCCTTAATGCTTACATGTAACAAATATTGAAGAAAAAACATTACAACAACAATATGAATCTCTACAAATTTTTGTGATATGGTCATCACTAGCACTCACATCCACATTGAAATCTCACAGTTTCTTCTCTTTTTATCACCACACTTTTGAGCTTCCCACTTGATCCATTTAAGATGTAACCACTTCTGACCATCGTTGACGTAATTTGCAGAATTGACTCTTCTCGACCTCCCGGAGCATGACGAGTCAGTCTCAATTTTGAACCATCCTATGGAATTGCCACCATCTGTTGAATCTACGACCCTTTGCAATTTTCATCATTTGTCTTGGATAGTATTTTGGGTATAAAATGTCTTCAACAAACAATTATACAACTTGACCTTGTATAAAATAACATTTACTGATGCTCCCAAAGCATAATAGGTCACACCATCTTGACCTTATTAAGAACTACATGTAACTAATACTCCTGGAATATGACAAGTCACATTTGTTTGTTCAATAGTTGGCCTGTTATTTGTAGTTTTGCATCATAAATTTTTATGAATAAAAACATAAATATAACTACCACTCATAGCAACACTAATATTTATTTTATTTTATTAATAATATAGCTATGCCACCATCTTCAAAGTAGATCTTGAACCAAAAATCGTCAAAAGATTGGAAATAATTGCTCTACAAGACTGGTTCTTCTGCTCTCCTTAACTTTGCAATTACACAAGAAATCCCTACGTTGATTCGAGGTTTTTTTGAGCTATGTCCAACATCACTAGATGTCAGTGGCTTGATCCACAAACCCACACAACATAATAAACTTGAATATTTTCCATTAGGTTTGTGACCTTTGGTCGATCTTTGGAATGGTGCTTGAACCGACCATCTTATGAAAGGTCCCCGCCATATTCATCCATCCAACATTTAATGTTATGGAATCAACAGATGAATTACCACTCAGATTATTCTGAGTAAAATTAATCTTCAACAGTTGTAATTCTCTCCTCATGGACGCAATGATTGATGGTGACCATTATTTCCTGGGCTATAGGATATTAAATGTGATTTGGCATATACTTCCCACTGTTAGATTTAAATTGGTTTAAATCTAACGGTGGGCAGTATATGCCCAACCACATTTAATATCCTATAACCCAAGAAATATGTATCGCCATGATTGATTCGTTCATGAAATACGAATAAAAAATGATTGATTCGTTCATGAAATACAAATAAATAACAACACCATATGATAGTTGTTGAGATTGATTATGGATGTTATTAGATTTTTGGTGAAAAGTTTCAAAATACTCATATTCATGATAGCTCGAAACATTAATCGAAATCACTCTTGTGAGCACGTTTAGCGACGAATCCACATAACATGTCAGGTTTGAATATTACAGGATACCCATGATCGGTGGAAATAGTTCATGTCATTCCATGACAACAAGCAACCAAATTTATAGCTGCAGACCATATATGTTCTTCTCTCCAACGCATACAACAAAGGCACACAAGGAATAAATCTACACATAAAAAAAAATTTACTCATGCAATGAATAAATCTATAGTATATACTAATATATTTACAGAGGAATAAAATTCAAGGTTCTTTCATCTTTCAGCTTTTCCTTGAGGATTCAAGTCAGAACAAATTCTAATACTATGTTAGAAAAAACAAATAGAGAATCAAGAGATTATACACCCAACACAAAATCACAAATTTTAATATCATGTTAGAAAAAAACTAATAGAGAGTCCAGATATTACAGACCCAACAAAAAACCACAAACTCGTTTATCACAACAAAATCAGAAGCTTATTCAAAGAAATAATGCAGGCCAAGGTGAACCAGAAGCAGGTTTGTAGCTTAAACCAGCAAGGTAGGGAGTGGTGCCAGTAGCTGGGGCTAAACCTTCCCACTGGGAAAAATATGGAGAAGTGTAGAGAAGAATGGAAAATCAGATTAGAGGATGAGGACTTCGATAAATAGAGAAATAACACAGATATCCACACTATGTTTTTTGATGGTGCAACAAAGAGGAATCCGGGGAAGGTCAAAGGCAGAGGAATTATCCGCTGCCCTTCAGACCAAATAATTTTCCACTTTACCTGGGGTTTGGGTCTTAGTTCGAACAATCAAGCGGAAGCCATGGCTCTCCTCCAAGGCTTGAAACAATTGCAAAAACATGGAATCAAGGAGGATCAAGTCATTGGAGATTCACAAAGCCTCATTGAATTGATTATGACAAAATTGGTCCCTAAAGACCTCTGTTTGCAATGAATGTTCACTCGCATCAATAAGTTGATCGTGTCCATTGAAAGACTTCAGTTCTTTCACGTCCTTCGGAAAAATAACAAAGATGCGAATCTTGAAGCCAACATTGTTGTCTCTTTACAAGCAGGATCTCTCCTTTGTTAAGAGGGGGATTCATGGGATCCTCTGCCTTAGCTGGCCCCCCTCCTTTTCATGTATTTTAAATTTTTTGTCTCTTGTTGCAGCAATTTGTTTGTATTAGAAGGTTTGATAGTCATTGGGGAATTTCTAGATTAAATGTAAGAAGTAGAGTAGGTGAATTTTTCTTGTTCGGAAACCCCCTAGATATTGGGTCTTCAGATATAATACTTGCAAGCATAAGCCTTAGAACTTTTGAATTAATATAAATATCACCATTTCTATTAAAAAAAAAAAAACACTAACCTATATAAAATATAAAGCATTAACTTTAAAAATTATAGATCCTAAGAAAAGTGAAAAAAATTTGTTATTTGTTTATTGATGGAACGTAAAAATATTGTTAGAAAGCATCTCATGTATCAATTGTCTTTGGGCTAGGCATACCACTTTGGTAATTTCAAAAATATTTGATGTTTCTACGACGAGTGATGAAATATGATTATTTAACTTTATGTAAAAGTTAATTAAAAAGTCAAATTTATTAGTTTCGTTTTGATTATTTTAAATTTAATTTTTCTTATTACGAGTATTTTTCTTTATATATGATATAAATTTTTTGTGTGGGGCTCTCTGTAATGTTTTTTTGTAAACCTAATCCTCTATGGGTAGGTGTGGAAGCCAAATGGACAAAAGGAGTCCAAGTGACCTTGGAATGTGGAATCCAAGAGTCACATCAATGTATTATAAATACACATCTATGGTTAATGGAAAAGCAACTCACGCTTATCTTTATCACTTTCTCTGTATGTGTGTTTATCATGAATGTGTTTAACATGGTATCAGAGCCATGATGAGTGGCCTTCTTCCTCATTGTGCATTTATGTGTTAATGTGTTAGGTTTTCTGCCTTGCCTCGAATAACATTGGTCTTTGTGCTTGACAACGTGCTAGTCTCTCCTCCTTCTTGACCATCTGTCAAATTCCTCACTCCTTTCTATGCATTGTCATTCCTGCGATCCTATGCATGCATTAGAGCTAAAATCAAGGCCAGAAAAATATGACTACGTTGCTCATAACGTCCTTAATCTGCTGGTAGTAATGCTCAGGCCTGTCTCTTTGCTACTATGTCCCTCCTGTAGAAGCGTTACCTCAAACAGTGGATGGAATACCCTGCTCTTTGAAATTCCCTCTTGTTGCGGTGATGGTTTTTACTGTCAGCGCCTTCTCAAATATCTACATACCACCATGCATACCACCATGGAGGTGAAATCCTTGCCTCACCCTCTCACTTGATGTGAATTATGGAGGAATCCCATCCTTGTTAAAACAACAAGAAATTAGATATATAGCACATTGTTTCCAGAAATGTTTTCACTAAGAGACTTCGAAACCTCATTATATATCCCAATGAATGCGTGAATGAATTCTTAGCTTGTCCATCCTTGGTACTCTATCTGTAACCTTGAAACTTGTAACGCCTCTTACTCGCTCGTCCTAACACTCAGCTTGTTTATCATTCCTGTTAGGTAGAAACGAATTAGTGCTCTCCTTAAGAGAGAAAAGTTTGCATTTAATGTGGTGTGAAACTACTCGAACATTGGTCTAAATGTTGTGGAGAAGACCTGCAAACAATCATTGAGGGTCGTATGAAATAAAGGAAGCAAGAGTAGTTACAGTCTGTCCGTTGAACATGTTATGGCTGCCCCGGAAGTGAACATTGTGTAGGTTTAACATGAATGGTTCATAACTAGAAGTATGCCAATCCTGATGAAATGAAAGAAGCAGTAGAAGTTGCAGCCAACGGTTGTCGAAATCGCTTGAAAAGACTCAAATCGACAAGCCCCACCTTTTCATTTCTATTTCTGGTGCTCTTCCATGCACAGACAAGTTCTTGACACCGCACTCAGTCCTCACGACATCGACTCCAATTCTCCCTCCCTCATATACGCTACTTCAGCCATTCATCCCAAATCACCAGCTGTATGTGCCTCCTCGGGTGCCTGTTCGCATCCCTCAAGTTCGACTTTCCCACTACACAGATTCGAACAAATTTGGAGGAAGACAAGAAGCAGAAGAGAAGTGAGATCATAGAGGGAAGAGTGTTGGTGTTTTTCTCTTTCTGCTGGCGCATTTCCATGTTGGAATAGTTCAAGTCCCTTAACTGAATTTTTCTGTCATTCTTAGAGTCATTTGTGAGCTGCATATACATTGGAGGACTGAGTGCATCAACCCTTATCTTTGTGACCTCCATAAACTCTCGCCATTGTGCTTTTTCTCTATCTGCATAACAAGATATATTCCATTTCAAAGTTGTAACCAAAACAAACAAAATCTTGGCCTTCAACATGCTGCCTAGCGCAATATTTGAAAAACCAAAGCTTTGGGACATTGTCAACTCGTTCATGACCAGGTTAATGTTTAGTAAAATCCTCTTGATTTAATATTTCAAAGGTACAGGAGGAGAGTGCCACATATCATAAAATTCCGTGCCATAATGATTTTTTTTGGTGTACATATTACCCACCTATCAATTTTTGCGTGAGCATCTCAGTGCACACATTAAGATGCTATAGAATTTTCAGCTCCTTCAAGTTAATGGGCTAGACTACAAGATGAAGACCAACGAGCCTCCTTTTCCATTGAAGAATACTGAGCACGAGTTTCCTTCTCTTTGCTGGATGAGATTCCAACCTTTTGGATGAGTTTTTCTGAAGAGAAAGGGGACGAGTTATCTAATATATTTTTGTTGGCTGGTCTATTGGTATTTTTGGTAAATTTCTGCCATAGCTGAACGTGTTTGTCTCATTTTGGATGCCATTATAGACCATTATAGAGGTTAAGTGTGTAGCTGTATATTTATTTTACTGGGTCAAGTTTCTAAGTGTATTTGTTGACTGTGGAAAGAGAAACTTACTGCTGGTGTGATATCAGTCAAGGGAATTGTTGATAAATGGATGTGGAATTATGAACTGAATCCTGACACCTCTTGTAAAATCATACATCACTACAAATATATTTATACAGTTATCTGAGGTTTTATCTCTTTGTGCATAGTTGTGATCAATTTTTTAAAGTGTAATTTTGACAATGGACAAAATAACCAGAATTGGTGAAGTATTAGAGTTCTTAAAGACTTAGATACATTCCTCTATCATGATAAAGTAAGAATCAACAAAAATTATCTTGTTGACATTACAACCTCTTTACAAAATGTGCAAGAGAAGATTGAGTTTCTGCAACTTGAATCTCAACTGAAACAAGAGGAATTACCAGAGCGGAATAATCATTCTGAACCTGATTATGTTCAGAACATTGGAACAGAATCCCATAAGCAACAAGTCAATAATGATGCAGTTGATTCAGATCTAGTGCTCAATGAAGGAGCAGACTTGTATGTAGATGCAAAATCTCACGCTTCACTTCTCAAGCCCATCATTAGACCTTGGGAAGAGCTTGTCCACAAAAAACACAGAACTGGTCTTGGATATGACAAGGAGTTGTCCTTTAATATTTCAGACTGCTCCAACCCCATAAAATTTCATAGTGCCAGATTTCTTTATGACACTTCACCTTCAGCCATCCTAGATCCTGCTTCTCTTCCACAGAAGCAACAAAAGATTGAAAAAAATCGACAATGTGATCGAGTTGGCCATATGAAAGATCATTGTTTTGATCTTCACCCATGCAAGCACTGTGGTTGGCACACCCATTCTTCACACATATGCTTCAGAAACAAGCCTCCTGCAAGAACAAAGATTCATCTTGGATGGATCTCCTCTTGGAAATGGGAATCAACAGCCAAGAAGATTTTTAAGTCGTATGTTAGAACTTGTTCTAAAATATTGAAGAATCTTGCAGTTGAGTTTCTGCCATCATCTTACCTTATACCTGACAGGGGGGGAAATGGTGGTCATCTACAAGCTTCGAAGCCACATCAAGCGAGCCCGAGCCACAACATGTCATTCCATATTCAGATTTGTAGCTAGAGACACAAAATTTCAAGTGAGCCTGAGCCACAACCTATCATTCCAGATTCAGAGTTGTAGCCAGAGACACAGCAGTTCAAGCGAGCCTAAGCCACAACCTGTCATTCCAGATTCAGAGTTGTAGATAGAGACACGGATTCCCATGAGCATGCCTTTGGTTGGTGGAAAACCTTAAAACTTCTAGGCGAGGTTGATCTTCTCCCTCTTCAAAGAATTCGGGACACTTACTCTAGCAGAAGACTTCAGCTTCTAGCCAGTTTTGGAAGAGTTCCAGGAAACTCATCAAGCATTCTAGAGTTGGTGGTCATCCTTAAACCATCACAGGTTGTAGACCTCCCTTCTTCTAGGTTGAAGGTATCCCTCTTCAAAATATGAGGGACACTTCCTCTAACAGAAGACCTCAGCTTCTTGCCAGATTTCAAAGAGTTTCGAGAATTGCACTAAGCGTTCCAATGTTGGTGGTCATCCTTAAACCACCTCATTATGCCAACATTTCAGAGAGCTCATTCAGCCTAAGTGTTGCCATGCATACTTTTCCATTTTTGTATTATAGCGCTCTGCTTGGACTCACACATACCCCTTTGGATTAAGGGGGGGAAAGTTGGACACCTAATCCTCTATGGGTAGGTGTGGATACCGAATGGACAAAAGGAATCCAAGTGACCTTGTAATGTGGAATCCAAGAGTCACATCAATGTATTATAAATACACATCTATGGTTAATGGAAAAGCAACTCACGCTTATCTTTATCACTTTCTCCTTATTTGTGTTTACCATGAATGTGTTTATATGTTTAATCGCCGATTTTAAGTGGGAGAGAGAGAAATATAAACATGGTTGATTCATATTATAATAATAAAATATATTCTTTTAGTTTTATGAAGGGTGGGTTTTAATCTTAATCTTATATTATTAATTTATATTTTTAATAAAGTAATATAAGTGTGATATGCATTGTTGTTGTTTAATATCTATATTTTTATTTATTTTTAATTATGTAAAAAGTATTTATTATGTGCATATTATATATTTATTATGTAATTATATTTTTATGTATGTATATTGAAATGTAGAATATGTATGGACTTATGGAATTGAGCATTGTGTTACCTCTTATAAAGTCATAGTTTGAAATTTAGAAGAAAGTAAAAAACTTTTGATTTAAATTTTTTTTGTTCACTTTATAAATTTAAATATTAAAATAATAAAAATATTTTAATATATAAAAATATTAAAATGATAGAAATAAACATATTTGAAAAAATAAAAATATTAACAAGTTTGGTAAACCTAGTCTCCTATGTAATCAAATATTCTTCTACATTATTTTTATAGAAATATTATTTTAAATCAATAAATAGATTTTATTTAGACATAGGGAAATATTAGAAAACTTTGATAAATATAAAACTTAATGACACATTGAAGTAGGATACAACTTGACTTCACTTAGAACCAATTAATCATAACCAATTAAAGTAAAGACCACTTAATACAACTTGAATTAATAATTTAATCAATTAAAGTAAAGACCATTTAGTAAGAATGAATAATTTAACCAATTAAAGTAAAGACTACTTAATACAACTTGAATTAATAATTTAATCATTTAAATTAAAGACCAATTAATACTAACTAATCATTTGACTAATTAAAGTAAAGTCCACTTAATACAACTTGAATTAATAATTTAATCAATTAAAGTAAAGACCATTAAATACTACAAATGGAATTCCAATAATATAATTTAAAGTATGTAAACATTATTTGAAATCATAATATTTATTTTAATTTAATTTAAAGTTAACTAATTTAATCAACTTAGATAGGTTTGCACGTCGAGAGATTTGATCTTTCTCGGCACTTGATAGATCAAGAGTTAAGATGGATCTACGCTAGTTTGATAGATCCGGAGTTATAGTTTGAGGGTGAGACCAAGAAAAATCTATCGAAGATATGAAATTTTTATGAAGAATATGTAAATACGTCTAATATTAATATAATCATTTTAAATATGCTAAATATGTCTAAGATTAACCTGAAGTTTTCACCATTCATTACATAGAATGTTTACCAGTTCATAGTGTAACTTTTAGAATAGGAATAGTAAGCTCCTTAACCATTAACAACCTCCATTATAGTACATTAACACAATTACTGTATGATGTAACCTTCCATTCATTTCATTACTCATATAGTCGTCACATACTTGCCATTATGAACATCATAACAAGAAAGGAATCAACATCATCAACTTGACACGATAATCAATCACATAATTGAACACCAATATACCCTGGAAACCCCTTATGGTGAACACCAATATACCTGTAGGGTGAAAACCAGCAAACGTTTAATTTTATTATTAAACGCTTGTGAGGGTGTTCAGCCCATCACTCAATGGCTTATAAGGGAGACCATCCCTTAACCATCATTTATAAATCTTACAAGGAAATATACAAACATCTAGCTTAAAGCCATTACAATAAATATGATACCATTTACCCTCTGGTCTTCATATCTTCGTATCTTGATGGCCTGGATGTACCTACAATGGACCATCATACATTGGACCTTCCTGCAACTCGCACTCATCTGCATGAACATTAATCATTTACCTGCCACCAAGACAAGCATAATATTCCTTTGTACATGTCACCATCATTCCCTGCTATGATGCCTTCAACATAAAATGATGTCAAGATTCATAAAGTATTAATCAATCATTTCACATATCTGTACTATAGTAGTTTCTCCATCTACTTATGTATATTCATGACATGCAAGTAAAGTACCTTGACATTCTCCCTTTAACAACACATACCTCATATGTGCTGGTTATAAGTCATCACAATAACTAATGTTTCCGTCGCATAAGCACTGCAAGACAATAGCTGCATCTCCCCAGCATACATTTAAAATAAACTGATACTTAGTTATGATACTCGTGCATGCAATTTACATAATTTAATCAAAATAGCTAACCCTTGAGCTATTATTTTTAGTACATGGAGTGCAATTTAACATATCAAATGTCGCTCCCATGCATGGGAACGCATATCGATTCCAAAGGAGTCTCCCTAAAGGAGTGCTTACACAACAAAGCACGTAGCTTCCTTCACGAGTCTTTCCAACGAAAATCTCAACACAAGTGAGCATGTAAGCATATGTTTTCTTTTTTTGTAAAACTATGCAATTAAGCATACAAATACATGTCTTCTTTTTCAAGATTATACTAACAATCATATTCAATGTAGTTTAATACCACAAGCTATCTTTCTACATACAATAAGTATATTATTTTTCAATAAAAGTTAATACATATATTGCATGTATATGCATGATCTTTTTCCAAAAAGAATTAACATCATAATCATGATAATATAAAAATAATCACTTAGTTTGTTCATCTAAGGAATATAACGGATTAGTTCCTTTAACCTTGAATTTATTAAATAACTTAACTTTACCAACACCATGGTAAACAATCTATGGATTTATTAAATAACTAATATTTGCAAACACCATGGTAATCTACCCATGGTTTTATGAAATAATTAATCTCCATCAACACCATGAAAAAACTACCCATGGATTTATGAAATAATTATTCTCTATCAACACCATGGAAAACTACCAATGGATTTATGAAACTATCCATGGATTTATTAATTCATTAATCTTTACCAATACCATGGTAAACTATCCATGGATTTATTAAATAATTACTATTTACAACATGGTTAATGTCTAGAATATTAATGTGAGAAACTTCTCTTTTCTTCCTCACTACACATGAAAATATTTCAAGAGTCACTCTCTTTAATCTAATCAAGAAAAATACTTTGGACTTGTTATCACTTCTTAATTTAAATGAGTACGAAATCTCTTTTAAAATAAGAGCATTCCTCTTCTATTTTATTGCTTATGTAAATATTTTTATTAAAGAGTTACCCTCTTTAATCTAATCAAGAAAATCTCTTATAAAAATAAAGTACCATAACTAACCCTTATTTGGGCATAAGAGCTAGATAGACATTTTTTAAAATAATAACAAAGTTAATATGTATCCCTTGCAAACCGTTGCAAAGGAATTACCACAATGGACTTATCTTCTACTCAAGATAAATATATTCTTTCCAAAATAACAAATATCATTTTCTTATCTCAAGAAATATGAGAAAGATCATTAGTATTCTTTCTATTTTCTACTAGTCTTTTAGCAGAAAAACACTTTGTGATATATATAATCTTTATTTATATATTTCATCTCACAAAGAGAAAGTCCATATAATAAAGAAAGTAAGCCAAACTCACTTATCTTGGTAGTCGACTCTCATTCCAAAGGCATATTTGAATCCTTTCTCTCATCCATTAATGCACAGCAAATGTCCAAAACCATTTGTATGTATGACACCATGCAATAAATGGGTCTGTAGGTCGAAAACACTTGCTTACACGGCCGGTAAGAAACATATTTCGCAATTCATCTGGCTTGAAGGCACTGCAATATGGCAGTTTGTGCACACCTTTTCTCTATCCAATCCCTCTAATCCAAAAGCCCGATCGTCCAGGTCTGGGCATGGGATTATGAAGTGATAGCGACTGCTCGACACAGAATGATGGCTCCACCCTATACATCGACACTGATCATAATGTGGATGAAGCGAATTCTGCATGGACTCCTCGACAATAAAAATAGTAATCCGAGAAGTTGTTTAACTTTCAACCAATTCCAGAATCCGTTTCCCATGAACTAATTCTTGATTTTCTTGATACAACCGTCTTGGTAAAACATGATAAAAACTGTAAATTACAATGGTTTAGGTGGGTGTTACACATTCATCTATAACCATTTACATAAGAAGCAATTGTAAGCGACTAATTTTTCATGATTTTTTGAGAAATCACTTATACTTAAATATTTTTTGAATTAATGTGATTTTTCAGGAATATTTTTTTATGTAAGAGATTTGTAATTATTTATTTATACATTTTTTTTAATATAAGTAGACATTAAATTTTTATTTATACAATTATTTAAAAAAAATTATGAGCCAACATTAAGAATTTATTTTGAGCACGATTTAGATTTTAATTTAATATTATAAATTATTATAAAAACAAAATAAAATTTCAAATCATATTTTTGAATTTTTAAATTAATACATTTAATAAGAACTTTAAATTTTAAATAAACAATATACAAAATTTATTTATTTTATCTCTCTTCAAACGTAGTGATCATGATACAATTAAAAAATTGAGTAATTAAAAAAATCATTAGTGTCTAAAAGACTTAACCATGATTAGATTTGGATAATTGAAGTGATCAACGGCTAAGGTAGATTATCAAAAGCATAAGCAACAAGTGGAGGTGAACGGTGAGCGTTGGGCAGCCGCTACTTCATAACACCTTGTCACAGACTCTTTCTAAGTGGAAGTAAGGAATAACAATTGTCGATGTTGGAATAACAGCTTTTATGATATATTATTATTATTATACAAAAAATATAATTTAAATTAAATTCAAATTTTATTTTTCAAAAAATTTAAAAATAATCTTTTATTTTTTTTACCAAACTAGACAGGAGATAACTGGTCATTCGATAATGTTTTCTACCACCTTTATACATGAGTTTTAATTTAGTTATGAGGAGCAAAGTTAAAATTATTTTAAAAATTTTAAAAGAAAAAATTGCAAAGATAAATAAATTATTTATATAATATCTTTGAAACATTTAATAATTAAAATATATTTATACACTCCAAATAAATTAGAGAAGGAAAGTAATTAGATTCCGTTGGAACAAAAAAAAATTAATAAAATAAATAACAAAAAAAATTAATAAAATAAATAAACATTATAAAATAAATGTTCACAAGAAAATCCACATCAAAAAATATAAATTTAAAAACATTTTGGAAAGATAAATAAATTATTTATATAATAATTTTGAAACATTTAATAATTCAAGCATATCTATACACAAATAAATAGACATTATAAAATAAAACCGAAGTATGAAAACTGTTTTTAATTAAAATAAACTTATTAATTAATGAAATTAATTTTATTAATATGAAAAAAAAATGATTAAGAAAAGATTAATGAAAACTTTTTTAATTAAAATAAACTTATTAATTAATGAAAAAGAAATGATTAAGAAAAGATTAGATATATACAAGTTTAATGATATAAAATATTTGATATGTTTTTACATCTATGATACTGATAATGATAGGCAATTACACAATGTGTTAATTAAAATAATTTAATTACTAAATTTATATGGAGAAAATAAGTAAATTAATTTAAAATTATTTAAATCAAAACATCTATATTATTATAAAATAGATAACTTAAAAACATTATATACCATTTTAATAATATAAAATATTTAATATATTTTCAGATAAATTTTAAAGGTATTTAAATCAAAACGTATCTTTTAAATAATTAAAATATTACTTAATAATTCAATTTTAAAAATGTAAAATTATATATATATATATATATATATATATATATATATATATAATTTCTTAATGTATTATGGGTGGAAATGGAATAATTAAATTTTTTATAATAAAGATTAATTATTTTAATAAATTTATCTTTACTAATCATTTTTCATTTTTTTAAATATAAATAATTTTTTTTTATTAACTTATTAAAAAAATAACAATACAATTTTATAATAAAGAAAGGTTTTTTGTTTTTTAATTTATATCTGACTTATTATCAATTAAAAATATAAACAAATGGTATCAAAATGATTATTTGATTTATTCGTAATGTTTTAAAACTTTATAATATGATATTATTTATAGTGTGATAATGTTTAATACTTTTCATTATTATTTTATATTGTGTCATGAAAATATATGAATCATTAATATTAAGATATTAATTTATTTGTATTAGATTTTTTATTAAAAATATGTTAATTAATTATAAATTTATTAGTATAATGATTTTAAAAAAATTAATATTAATGAAATATAATATTTCATCATATAATAAAATTAATATTAATAATTCAATCATTTTAGATTTACTCAACATTTTGTCGATATTTTTTATTATATAAAATTTAATTTAATATTTATATTTTAAGTTGTAATTTTCTCCATTATCTTTTAAGATTTATTTTTTCAATTTAGTAAAATTTGAATCAATCATTATTAATGTAGACTTGATATTTTTTTCAAGAAAGAAAAAATGTACATGCTTTCATTATAAAAAAATTGCATATAGATCGATTTTTCTCTAGATTCTCTCATAACATTAAAAAAAAAAAAAAACTACTACAATCACTGTTATCCTGTCATTTGCATATCTTGATGTTAAATGACATATCTTGATGTTACAAGACTGCTGGAAAATGCCTTTTTCGAAAATAGAGAAACTAATCATGCCCATCTCTAAAGTGCACATTTTGTTGGACAATTTGTGAGTCTCATGTTTGTTCTCTAAAATCTTTAATCGACATTATGATCCTATACTTCCAATTCGGGAGCTCATGGGTCTCTAAAACATACCTCAAATTTGCCCACTCAACAACCACTTTGGTATCTTCCAAGACATCAATTTCCTCTTTGGAAAGCCACTTGTAGCAAAAAAGGATTCCTGATAAAGCAAGAAGATCCACTTTGGTATTAGTACCTTTTCCAGTAAACCAATTGAGCTGATAGTAATATCTAGGTCTCAAAAAGATAAACATCCTAGTACTGCAATTTTCAAAGGATGTGGCCTTTTCAAAGAAAAGGCAGTGGAAAATTAGCCCAAATATCCTTGGGGAAACATATATATTTTTTTATATTCCCCTTAAACATATCAATCTCCATAAAGAAATCCGAGATATTTGCACATATTTTCCTCACATCTGACTTCCCCTGATAAAAAAATCTAGACATTCTTAGCTCTCCATAAGCCCCACATGATGTAGAAGGGAAGAGCCCTATAAACCTTACAGTTCGAGAACCACTGTAATAAGTTGTCCTCACTTGTTGACCTGTCCCAAGAATCTATAATATTCGGCATATTAAACACCCCAAACCACATAGAGACCACAAATGGACGTCCTAGGAAGAGGTGATTCACATCTTTATAATTTGCTTCAACATGGATGTGTGGATTTCTAGCTTCAACATGTACAAAATTTTGTAACATCCCCAAAAAAAAACAAAATTTTAAAATGTTGGATATTAAAGACTGCAATTTTCCACTGTTTTGTCCCATATCAATTCAATCATTTGAAATTAATCTCAAGGACCATTTTTGTGCCTACCTGCATCTTATACACCTGAACTTTGTGCCCCTGTAGTGCACTACCTAGTAGACACCTCTATGATGCTAGCTATTCTGGCCTCGTCTTGGTACTGTATCATAACCTATAGCCAGACCCTATCCACAAGATATTGAGTCAGGAACGAACCTGTGTTGATAAAAGGAACGACTGGTTGCTCTCATTCATAAAGCTTCGGTCTGTCTACCTTCAACTACTCATGCTCCAGCCCAAGACAATTTTACTCATACCATTCATATAAAAGAATCCACTAATTCCAACAAGAAAAACAATATATATAGGGTATATTCACCTCATAGGCCCTGTTGATCGACTTGAATATTTGTTCACTCCCCCTATCTTTACAGACATCATATTGATATTGCCTTGCAAGATGACTATCACCTCCTAGTCACATGAATCCGAACAACAACATGGGACCGTGGGTAATCTCACCGAATAGCAAGCCATTGGAGAATAGATAAATCTTCTAATGGGTATTCTCAGTTTTCGATCCAGGTTTAAAACCGTCCTACAATTTTAACCCCCAAAAATAGGAAATATATTTTTTTGATTTTACAGAGATGGGTATATACAGGTCTGCAGATCGATCTCCACAAAGTTATAATCACAATTTCTAGCTCGACCTTCCATCAAGAGAAATATAAAGAAGAACAAAAACATGTTCTGAGAAATATGCCCCACGAATTTTACAATTTTTACACATAAAGGGAAGATACCGATATGGAATTAATGCCTCAAAATTGCCATGGTACCATGAGAATGTTGCAGATGAAGGTTTTGATGCAATGAGAGGCTCCTCCTGAGCAACTGGCTCGTGGCCCCAACAAAACGCACAACAGGGCTAGCATGTGCACTGGCTCTGAACTGCATTAAGAAGTTCATATGGGCTTTCAGTGCCTGTCAATCTGATCTGGAAAGCTTGTCCTTCACAGTTTTTCCACAAAGCTCGGAGGCCCACCGACCATAGAACCGTTCTAGCACACGGGCTATGTAAGTCGGTTTTCACTCCTTCGTCAAGACACAACATTCACAAGATGCGAATTGAACCTCACAGCTCTGTGAAAGATTAAGTTTGGTTGAACTCCATGCATAACACCAATGACATCAAAGTTGTAGCACTCTGGATCTGGTACTGAGATTAGATCAACCAAAACTCCTACAGAACATTTGAGGGCATTACAGAGAAATCAGTTCCACCATAGGTATTTCATAAAAGCATCTTTTAAACATAATGAACTTAAAAAAAACATTGATCCACCTTGTGGGTCCTTACAGGAGGGCCATGTGCCTTACCCCTCTCTCTCCATTACATAGCATGCAAGCCCTAAAGCATGCCACTTAACGTTGAATCATGCTAACGTTTGTGACTCAATTGTGCATCATGTTAACATATGTGACTCAATTGTGAATCTTGTAATAAACCTCTCAACGATGGACTCCATCGCGTGCCATGCGTAGCCTTGAGTCACCCTCGAACTAAGATGGGGCTTCCATGGGCAAATGGATTCACGCACCATGAATTATGCCATAAATATATTGTTCTAAAAATTTGTTTCCTTGAAGCACAAATCAAATGGAGGGAAGAGATTTTTGGGGTTCCCATGTAGATTTTTGGAAAAACAACAAAAAAGGATGGCTCAACCAATTCATGGAAGTTGTGCCAGATAATGTAAGTAGAAGAAAGCAAGTTTATGATAAGAATGCTCTAAATTTGGGTTGGCTTTATCGGGTAGCTAATTCATGATTATGTTATTAAAATTTCACAACAGGTACCTTAGAAAGTTCCTCCCGTGGCACAAATCCCTCCAAAACAACAAGATGCACTTGGATCATCCACAAAGTAAGAAGTAAGATCAAGAAGAAAGATGAATTCAATTTTGAACACTATAGTTGCATCAGCCATATCCGTTTCGATGTCGTTGAAGCAATGCCTAAGGTTAAGTGGAGCCTATACCAACCTTAGAAAGAGTGCACATAAATATTTTTTGCAGTCAACCATCCCCGAGCCAGATTCTAGAACTTGAGGAAGAGTGATCAAAGGAATAAAAATAATACTACTAGTTGAAAAAGGGTCTCCAAGGTAAATCCACCTCTACCCGCCAGCTAATCAGGAATTCAAATACATTGTAATATGGATTTGTTTCCCTCAAGTGTTCTAAAAAATTCTCTATTGTTACACCACAAGGAATTGAACTCAGTCAACATCAATAAAGTGGTTCTTTACGAGCACATGGAGTCACAACTCGATTCCAGGAGATGAGTTTCATTTTAGCATGGAAAGTTTCATTAGTTGGATAAGTTGCCATAGGAGCACAGAGACCACGTCTCCAAGTAGTTCATTAGTGAGTGAAAGAACTAGTGTTGTCAACCCCATGGCTACACTTGGTGGTTCATGTAGAAATTATTGTGTAGATTCGAAACTGCTCATTAAATTTACTAAAAGACAAGACTCAAACCTACTCTACTGCTCTGCGGAAAGTAATTTACAATATAGAACACAAATCATAAACATGCAATAAGAAGTAGCACACATGCAATGTGTATTTTAATTTGGGGAAAGCAATCTACTAAAAACCTCAATGTTTTCTTGCTTTAATCAGAAGAATATAGATGTATTACAACTTCTTTGCTCAACTGAGCACAATATGGAAGTGCATAGCCTATCTCTCTACACACTTAGAAGCTCTGATCCGGACTTAGCTAAATTTTGCCCCTACTTGAGCCCCTACTTCCTTGCATTGTTCGTTAAGGAAGTAGGCCCATATTAAATAGGAAATTCCTCTAATTCATTGCACAATTCTCAAGTACAGTCCACCTGATCTCATGCAACATATGTACATTCAACTCATTTACAATTGTTGGTTAACTGCCTTGAAAACTCCACCTGATCTGAATGGGAAAATTAGTTTTTCTCTGCTAAATTAATCATTAGAATATGTTAAAGTGTTTTAGGATTTATGGAGTAGATTGCAAGTTTAATCATGATTTTTTATGTGTTTTATGTAATGTTCATGAAAAAAATAATATTAACAAAACACTGAACAACAACATATAACAAACATGAACATCACCAAAACAATATCACAACAACACATGATGAAAGAGTTCACCCCGCCTGGGCTACATCTCATTGGTCCAGCTTCCAATGGCTTGGCCCTCTTCTATTATTCTCAAAAGTGTAATTACATACATTTACAATGCTCAAACAGCTTTGAAACCTGCTCTAGTGGCTCCACAATGCCCAAAAATTCCTTTCTAGCCTCTTTCTGATCCGAAATTGGTCAAAAACTAGAGAATTTATGAGCCTCCCAATTTTTCCAGCTAATCGTTCCACAATTTCCCCAAAATCCGAATTGGTCCTACAATTTTTCCCCATTTTCGGCTAACTCGGTGATAATTTCGTGGAATTTCGAGTGAATTTGTCACATAGTTAATTTTCCCAATGACGCCTTAATTCTAAAAATTAAAATGATATGTATTGGGGAATTATATATATTTTTTTAATAAAAATTATGTCGGGCAGTTAGTGCCATCATTAGTCACATGGGGCGGCTAAACTCCGTAGTTAAGGTTCTCTACAGGTGGCTAACTCTGGGGTTTGCTGGAGGTCTTCCTTGGTGGTCACATACCGCAGTGACGGTGGCGGTTCCACCGCTCCCCTAGTTCCATGCCATAGGTTATATGAACGTGTTTTTGGGGGGGCGGGGCTAAGCCCTGGCTCCTATCCCCATACCTCCACCACTTACACCATATAATAAAATTTTAATACATTGTTTAATAAGAACTACATGTGGTATGGGGGTAAGGCTATGCACTATGGACTATGAGGTTGCGGGTTCGTATGGGGGTAAGGCTATGCACTATGGACTATGAGGTTGCGGGTTCGACTCTCATCCGCTTCAATCGAACCTCAACCAAAATTTTGGTGGCCCCCGCGCTACCACGTGGTGGCCCCTAGTTAGGCCACGTGGCAGTCTATGGTTGGTTGCCTATAAACCAATCAAATCACACCATAACAAACCATTGACGCCGTGTCACTTGTAACTACCTGATTCACCAAAGAATATACCCTTTTACCAATCAACTTGCTACATGGTCATGCCCAGTCAGCAGTATGGACTGCTGACTGGGATGTCCTTGCATTTTTTTTCAAAAATTTTCCTGTTTGACAAAACAGATAGAATGTGTTTCTGGTAGCATACGGTGTCGGTTTTCCGTGAAATGAGTTGCGACAGATTCATAATGACGAGATCCGCACGATCGTTTAGGTTCCACACAATTCCGACAACTTTCATATTTGAGCATAATTTTGAGCACCTGATCACTCCTCCCCACCGGAAGCTTTTGGACCCCAAAATATCACTTTCAGTTGTTCAGAAGATGAGGGTAAAATTCCCTCACCTTTCCAATATTGATCCATTTGGTCTTGCTTGTGTTGTTTCATTCCCCCCCCCCCCACACGAAGGTAGTCTACACTTTCTCGTTTTGATGTCCATTATTTGTTATCAAGAATGGTGTCTTGTTGAATCTCATCAAGGTATTCAGGAGAAAAATCCTCAATGGAAGGAATCTGAACATGTTCTCCTTGATCTTCAATCAAATGAGGTTGATACAACCTTAAGTTTTCAACATGAACAACATAGTAAATTTGCATGTATGAAGGAAAATCTAACTTGAAGGCATTGTCACCAATCTTTTCCAAAATTCTAAAAGGACCACAACTGATTGGTTTCAGTTTTTTACCTTCCCCTTGAAGCCTCTCTTTGCTAATGTTAAGCCAAAATTTGTCACCAATTTGGAACTTGTGATCTACACGATGCTTTTCGTGCCTTGCTTTAAGAGAAGTGTGTTCTTATCTTATGGAATTCACTCTCTCCCCCTGTGGAATACAAAGCTTGCCCAAATGTTACAAGAAGTTATCCAATTCCTCTACTTGGTTGCCTTGACTCAAGTTTGCATAAACATCTTGAAATTCATTATCAAATGCATATTTCTCAACATAAATTTCTTGCAAAACATAATTATGCTTCAGTAAATTATTTTCACTAACAATAGGCCTAGAAATAATATCAACAACCTTGTTATATATACCTTTCTTATACCTGATGACCTAGTGGACTTGTTGTAGGAAACCCATCCATCGAAAGTGCCTTGATTACTACAACTTAGTTTGTGATTGCAACTATTGCAATGGTTGGTGGTCGACCTGTATGATGGCTTTCTTTCCTATTAAGTAGTGTTTCCACTTTTTCACTCTTTGAACCAACAAATAAAGCTCATTTTCATAAGTAGGATAGTTAATCACTGCACCATTGAAAGTTTCTAAATGAAATGAAATGGTCTTACCATGTTGCATAAGGACTACTCCCATGGCATAGTTGCTTGCATCAGTTTGAATCTCAAAGGGTTGTCTCAACTCCGGTACTGCAAGTATTGGGGCTGAAATTATCTTCTCTTTCAAAGCATCAAATGATTTTTTTTGCTTGCCTCCCCACTGGAAGACATTTTTCATACTAGTCAATGCATGAAATAGAGCTGCGATAGAAGAGAAGTTAGCAATAAACTTACTCCAATATTGGGTTTCCTCCAAAAATCTTCTTACCTCAGTTACTGTCTTGGGCATTAGCCAATTAACAATGACCTCAGCCTTAGAGGAGTCTATCTTCAACTGTACCTCCTCCAACAATATTCCCCAAGTACACCAAAGAATTTTTACCAAATTCACATTTTGACATCTTCAAAAACAATTGTTCTTTCTTTAAGACGTCAAGGACTTTTGTTACACGCATGATATGTTCATCATGTGATTTACTGAAAATCAAGATATCATCTAAGTAGACTATGCAAAACCCATCAAGAAATGGCCTCAACACATCATTCATCACACACATGAAGGTAGCAGGAGCATTACATAAACCAAAAGGCATAACTAGCCATTTAAACAAGCCTTGTTTTTTCTTGAATGTCATCTTCCAAATGTCACCTTCAACAATTATAATTTGATGTTAGCTACTCCTTAAGTCCAACTTAGTAAAATACTTTGCATCTTTCAATTGATCAAGTAAATCATCTATTTTAGGAAGTGAATAGCAGTTCTTTACCGTAATGTTGTTAAATGCACAGAAATATAGACACATGTACCATGTTAAATCCTTCTTTGGCACCAACACAATAGGTGGCCCGCATGGAGAAGTACTTGGTCGGATGATCCCTTTGTCCAGCAACTCTTGAATTTTATTTTTGATTTTAG
Organism: Pinus albicaulis; assembly: GCA_034641835.2. Taxonomy (NCBI): domain Eukaryota; kingdom Viridiplantae; phylum Streptophyta; class Pinopsida; order Pinales; family Pinaceae; genus Pinus; species Pinus albicaulis. The sequence goes on along the minus strand of CM076581.1, from coordinate 1,420,866,693 downwards.
CACTCTCCATCTTCGAAACCCTATACATGTGAATGTTAGGAAGAGGAAAATGTTGTTGCAACTATATTTCATGCTAGATTCCCCTTTTGGGAGGTAATCCCTTTGGTTCCTGAAACATATCTTTATTTTGATTAACTAATTCAATCAAATCATATTTCAAATTTGGATCACAACTTTGAAATTCTTCATAATTAACATCATTCTTTGATTTAATCATAACAAACACACCATTCTTTCTTGAATTCAACAAGCTTTTCTTTTGTCCTGCATTAACTAATGAAAGATTTAGTTTCTTGCGATGAGCTCTCACAATATACTCCACACCATATTAGAACAAGTGGTACCTGTTTTCATGGAAATAGAAGATGGATTTTCTATTATAGAGGTAAGGACTACCTAAAAAATTCCTAAAATATCAAATGGTACAACATCTAATTCAACTTCGTCAATGAATTTTGTTGTGATTGCAAACCGAAGATTTTGTTGTGAGTTTTTATGTGTTTTATGTAATTTTCATGAACAAATTAACATTAAAAAAACACAGAACAACAACATATATTATACATGAACATCACCAAAACATTATCACAACAACACATAATGAAGGAGTTCTCCTCGCCTGAGCTACGTCTCCTTGGTATAGCTTCCAATAGCTTTCCCCTCTTCTATTATGCTCAAAAATGTGACTACATACCTTCACAACGCTCAAACAGCTCGGAAACCTGCTCCAACGGCTCCAAAATGCCCAAACATGCCTGTCTAGCCTCTTTTTGATCTGAAATTGGTTATACATTGGAGAAGTTATGAGCCTCCCTAGTTTTCCTGCTAATCGTTCCACAATTTCCCCAAAATGGACCAGTCTTACAATTTGGCCCCATTTTCGGCTAACTCGGCGAAAATTTCCCGGAATTTCAGGCGAAATTGTTGGACAGTTCATCTCCCAATGATGCTTTAAGTCCGAATAATCAAATTATATATATTGGCATGTTATATTTTTTTAATAAAAAATTCCGCTCGGTGGTTAAGTAACCGTCGGCAGTTAGTGCCATCAGTCGTCACATGGGGTGACTAAACTCTGTGGTTAAGGTTCTTTGTAGGCAGCTAACTCTACAGTTTGGTGGCGGTCTTCCATGGAGGTCACATAATGCAGTGACAATGGTGGTCAGGGCGACGGTTCCACCGCGCCCCTGGTTCTAGGCCTTAGGTTATTTGAATGTGTTTTGGGGGGGTCGAGGCTATGCCTTGGCCCCTACCCCCATACCTCCGCCACTTACACCATATCATAAAATTTTAATACATAGTTTAATAAGGATTACATGTGGTTGGCACTAAGGCTATGCATTGTGGACTGTGAGGTTGCGGGTTCAACTCTCACTTGCTCTGAATAATCAAATCACGCCATAAAAAACCATTGACATCGTACTACTTGGCACCACTTGATTCATCAGAGAGTATACTCTTTGACCAATAAACCTACCACATGAGCATGCCCAGTCACAGTATAGACTGCTCATGAGGTTGTCCCTGCATTTTTTTTCAAAAATTTTCTTGTTTGACAAAACAAATAGAATGTGTTCCTGGGAGAAAATGGTGTCGGTTTTCCGTGAAATGAGTTCCATCGGATTCATAATGACGAGATCTGCGTGGTCATTTAGGTTCCACACCATTCCAAAAAAATTCATTTTTGAGCATAATTTTGAGCACCTGATCACCACCACAACTGGGAAATTCGAATTCTTTGCATGCATGGGCTAATTATTTGTTGATTTATCAGTTAAGTAGATGATCTCTGCATTAGAATGATGTCCCACTACTTAATTGAACTCCAACTAGCTCTATTAACATTTAGAACTAGTTTAACTAATTACAATTGAAATTCACTCAACCTAGGCTCCTAATATTTTAGAATCACTACATACAACTGAACTTCATGTTCTTAACTCGAATTAACTGAGCTAGAGTCCTATTTTTAGGAATCAACACAAGTAAAATTAACTTGAACTCATTAAATTGAATTAAGTGTTCTTAACTGAGTGACAAAAGCTATGCCACCTCAGTTAACTCCTCCAAGTTGTCCATTGATGTGGAATTTCAAATTTCCTCAATTTGACATATTTCAGCGATCTAACATATTTTTGCAACAGATTACAATAGTTTGTGGAATGTTTGCCTGCCACTTCACATATGCTACACTAGACATTAGGCCCTACACTTGGCCCAACGCTCGATCCAAGCTTCAATGGAGTCTGCATCTCAGTGCCCAAATAGTCTTTATAAGCATGGCACTGCTTGTTATAGTGACCCTATACTTTTCACTTGATACACCATACTTATAACTGCATCTCAGATCTTACCTCCTTTCCCTTCTTTAGCTCTTGGAGCTCCATATGCCAACTTTCCAACTGAGTTTTAATTTGTTGAATGCTTACACTTGTATCGGTGATCGACAAAGCTTCATTTCTATCTCCAGTGCTTCAGTCTGGGTTGCAATCTGATGTTGTGACAACAAAAATCTAAGGCAAGGAGACAATGCAACAATGAACCATTCCTTATGTTGTTTGTCCGGGATCTTGAAGCTAACCTGGCTTAGAAATGTCTTAAATCTCTTGTCTACCCCCCACACAGTCCCAGAACCCAACTGCTTAATTTCTTTGATCTATGTGATACAATGGGACTACAACTTTGGCTTCTTGAATTATGTGTTCAACACGGTCTTTTTCTCAGCCAATACTAGGACATTTGCATTTGTCATAGTATATTTCATATACTAGGACAATGCTCTGTTTTGTAGCGCTGTAACCAACTATGGTTTTATCATATTTTTGTCTGTAATGTTCTATGAACTCCATATTGCCTCTACAACAAACCAGAATTGTTCAGGATCATCCAATCACTTGAATAAATGTGTCTTTGGTGGTTGGGCCATGGTGAATGGGGGAGGTGGAGGTGGATGTGGAGGTTCATGAACGGTAAGGCGATGGTTGGTGATGGGGGTGGAAGGTTGGGGAATTTTTACAGCACTCTGTTGACTTTTAGATCTCAGTGACACACTTATCGGGGTAGTGGGGTTGCTTTCCTGATCAAGGTAGATATTGGTGGCCACCCGCCTATTCCACTTGGTGCCCCACCATGGTTACTTTCATCTTTTCAGTTTCCTTAATTGAACCGCAGTTTACTATTTTTAGCAGATACCACTGATCCGAATTTATGCAGGAACACAATAAAATATAGAAATAAACATAAACGCGAAGATGGAGTGGAAATAAAACTTCATTTCATTAATATCACATAACTGAAATATGCTTACAGACAGAATGGAAATAAACTTTCTAGGGCGCTGGTAGCTTATCTTTGAGAAGAGATGCGACGGCTACAGGCCCTGTGTTACAATCAGGATCGAAGGCCTATTTATTATTGAGAAACAATGGAAAACCTTAAACATCTAAAAACCTAACACTAGGAGATGAAGTGCCAAAACTATGGGCCCGGTTTGGGTAAATTGGTTCATCAACTTCCTAGGGATGTACATTTGGCATACGATCTTCGTTTGATGCGCACAATACCTCGTTACAAATATCTATCCGATGAATACAACTTTTGAGTGAGAAACATCAGTCATAGACCCATGTTTCTCTTAGTTTTCCCAAAAAAATTTGCTTAGGGCCTCAAAACAACTCCTGATGTTTAGGACCCGAAAAACTGTTGAAAATAGTAAATTGTGCTACAATTAAGGAAACTAAAAAACTGAAAGAAACAATGGTGGGGGTCCAAGTGGAATAGGCGAGTGGCCACCAATATCCACCCGGATCATTCCCCCCCCCACCCCCCCCCCCCCCCTTAGGAAGCAATGGTCCCCATTGTGTTGAGTTCCTCCATGAGATGAGGAAACTTCTGTTGAACTTGGTCCCTAGTGAGCCACTTGCCCTACTGAAGGAGTTGGCCTGCTTTGACAAATCGATATAGCCGGTGTCTTCCCCGGCGGGTTCCCGTCTTACCCTTTCCATGATCCGATTATTTATGTCTTGTTCCATGTAGTCCGGGTTTAACTCTGTTCATGGGAGTTGTTCTGCCATGTCAGATGTGTCTAGTAGAGGTGGAAAGTATGGGTGAAGGCGGTCCAGATTGAAGATTGAGTGCAAGCCAAGGAAGGGGGAATGTTGAGCTTGAAGGAATTGTCCCCTACTTCCTTGGTGATGTTGTATGGCCCATATCGGAGTGGGCGAAGCTTGCATTGGGGCCCAACAAGGCGCTCCCTTTGCAAATCTAGGCAAAATGTGTTGCCCACCTGGAACTTGTGTGGCGCCCAATGTTGATCATGGCGTTGCTTGTACTTGGAATTAGATTTATCCAAGATTTCGTGGAAATGTTGGAAGATGTGCTAGATGCGTTCAATAAATACAATTGCTTTATCAGCCTCAGACAGTACACATGTGAATTCTATCTGTGTGGTCGCATGAGGTATGGCAACATCAGGCAGCGGTGCGCCTTTGGTCAGATCAATGGAGTGCTTGACAGCACAATGTAGAGGAACCTCTGTGGGTGAGGAGAAAAATGTCCTTGTATTCCTCCACGACTTTGTCAATCTATTGTTGTCATGCAGAGGAGCCATGTTTGGAGGCTATCGCCACAATATTTTTCTTGCCCTGTGGGAGAATTGTAATGAAAAAAAAATTCCTGGTTTGGGAAATAATATTATTGTGTTTCTTTGTAGTAATCAAAGATATGGTGGGAGGCGGTACTACCTCTAGTATCCTGTAAAACTGATTTCACAAAGTAATAATAACATAACAAGGCCTAGACTCATACACATCATGCCGCTTCCATAAGTATGGTTGGCCAAATAATACACCAAACACATCAAGAGGAGAAAAATCACACGGTACCTCATCCATTGTAAAAAAAGGTGGCACTATTGGCTAAAGCGGAGATTTATTCCTTGGTGAAGCCAACCGATGGTATACTGCTCAGGTGTGTTGTGGTCGGTAGGTCGAGCTGCTTCATGATGTCTGCTGAAATGAGGTTCTTTTGGCTTCCGCTATGGACAAGGAATTGCAGTGCTCCCCATCCTCTAAATCCTCAAGATCCTCCCTATGGAGCTTGGTGGTGGCAGCAATGGCACTAGGTTCTGCATAAATGATCTTCTTCCCTTTTTCATTCCCCTTGCCTAGTTCTGAATTAGAATGATAACATGCATCTGATTTGGATGCCTTCTATTTGGCCCGACACTCTCTCGTGTTGTGAGTGGGGTTGTTTTTAAATTTACACCACTTCCCCATGTCCTTCTTTGGCTTTATGGTGTTGTTATGAGTCGCCCCACTTTGGTTTTTCCCCTTGTTCTGTGGTTCGGGGGCACCTTTCCCTGGCTTCATATTCACGGACCCAAAGTCTCTCTTCTTCTGTTTAAATTTCTGCTCGATCTTGGCAGCATATTGATATGCCACGCCAAGCAAGGTAATGTTGATGTAACAAATAATTATATAAAAATATTATAATTATCTTTATAATAATCAAATAAATAAATAAAATTTAATCATTTTTTAAATCTGCAATACATATACCATATGGGAAAAGTTATTGACACACTACTCATATTACAATGGAAATAAATGGAAAGGACTTTCATCATATTTAAAGATATGATTTGGTGATGTATGCACTTAGTCCTTGGCTAAGGGTTCGATATGATTTTGGATTTCATTGGTGAAAAACGCTGGTTACCATTACCCTCGGTCGATGTATTAAATCTATCGGAGCTTCTCGTCATGCCATGGCTGATAGCTGTTGGTTTTGAGTACTTCCAGACGGCCTCACCTCAACAATACATCTCCAAGTGCTAAGATCGGACGGTTCTGGGGCTTCGAGGGTTGGTTTGAGTAATATCAGACCCTACCCTCTCATCAGTCATTCATTCTTCATTGTGGCATCATTGGTTTAGCCGCTCTGAAACCTTACCTTGTTGGGCTTCATGTACATTCTCTCAGCGCTTTCTTCTTGCGGTAACATCATTCGTCGCACTCTTTCTTTAATTTGGGGTTTTAATACCCAAGTTTGGTTTTCTGTTGATCTATGAAATTAAAAATTTTAAGTTTTCTTTCAACACTGGTTAATTATGTTAACTTACAGGTTGTTTTCCTTTGGTGATGCCGAGATGGGTCAAGGATTTCGACTTCTTTTACCTAGTTTCAAGTTCTACAGGTAATGAGCATTCCCACCTAAAATTCATCTGTTACAACTCTAGAATTTTTTTTGTAGAAATTTTTTAAATACTCATGGGAACTAATGCTTGTTTTTTTCTTGGTTTATCTATGCAAGCTTTAAGAGGTTTCTCCCTCAAGGCACCCAGCATAAATTCTTTCTTCCTTCCCCTCGACTTGACAAGTCTGCAAAGGGGTTTCTTGCTTGGTAACAGTGAGTTCAAATACCTTTGTATCTTCGCTCCTTGTTCTAGTTGCTATGATAGGGTGCTAGAGCTAAGAGTATGCCACTGACTTCATTGTGGCAGGTACTTGGTCTGGTTAAACCCTCAATCAAAATTGCATTACCATCATGGGTTCAGTTTCCTGAGGCTTCTCTTTCTCTATAATAGTTCTATTATCTAATTTCAAGGCTCTTGTTATAGCTGTAGGCTCTCTTTAAGACCCATGGGTCTTTCATTTTCTCCGTGAGGTGTTTTATGTATTGTGAATGTTATTTAGGGTCTAGTGAACGATGTGGATTTTCCACTGCTGCATTGTGAGCATGGATTTTATCACTTGATTTAATAATGAATCCTATTCCATGCATGTACATTTGCACTCTTACATTAATATTGAATATTGTTTTCCAGAAGTTAAGATACTCAGAAATGTTTAATTGATAGATCTGCTCCTATGTGGCTTAGTAATATATGGACCGTCGGGTCGTGCTAGCAGTTTCCTACAGTCTTTGTTATATTTCTTATAGTTTGAATATATATATATATATATATATATATATATATATATATATATATATATATATATATATATAGTAAATTCTCTTATTCATTCACAGTAATGTCTTATTTGTTCTTCTGCCCGTGATCTCTTTTGGTAATAGTCTTGAACAAAGAGTTCTACTACATTAGAGTTTGTCCAAGTTTTGTTTTCTAAGGCCAGTTGTCTCTGCCAGAGATTATTGTACATTGTATGTTTCATTTTTATAAAAATATTAGTTACTTTATGGGTTTTTCCGCCCATTTTCTAGTGAGGCTTGAGGACAAGGATTCAGCTGGCCTCCACAAGCTAGCTAGAATCCAAAATGATGGGCCCCTAAATTAGACATAAATTAAGGCCCATCTAACCTTTCTTAGGCCCATCTACCTCTCTTATGCACCTAAAAGGATATATTAAATCTCTCCTTCTGTAATTAATAATGTTTTCTTATTCTTTAATATTCTCTTAGGAAGGTTTAAAGGTAATTTCATATTTGTGCCTAATATTGATTATTTTTGTAGAATATTTTGAGAATATTGGGCAAATTATATAGATTTGAGAAGGAGATGATTTAGGGACTTGCTCCCTGCCACTGGAAGATCAGGATTGGAGAATAAATGAGCATAACATTAGGAAATTAGGGAGAAATCCTGGAGAGATTCAAGGGGATTGTCTACCCTCCTTAACTCTCAAAGGTAGCCAAAGGATCCTCATGAGATCCCTCTCTAGAAATTTGAATTCTAGAGGCAACCAAGAAACTCAAGACCAAGTGCACTCAAGTAATACTTCACTTGGAGTCTCAAGCAAATCGAATTCCAAGAGGTAGCCAAACAACTGAAGACAGAGGGCACTCAATCTATGTTTAATTGGAGTCAAAGTGGACTCAATCACCATTTTCAAGGGAGATGTTGGTAGCTGCCCTGTAGAATAAATACAGCAGAGCTAGAGCTAGGAAGGGGAGATTTAGTTAGCTGGTGGGTTGATTCTAGTTGATTCCATTTTATTCTTCGATTCCATTCAGAACTTTTGCTGCAAGCTATTAGGCTTTTGCTATTAAGACCTTCGAGATGTAATAAGACTATATTCTTAATGCAATGAGTATTCAGATGAATTTATATTGATCTAGTTCAAGAGCGATGGGCTTGTGGGTTAGGGCCCAACCCATCTGCCTCAGCTTCTCTTCTGTTGTCATTCTTTCCTTTCTGTCATTTAGCTAGTTTTGTTTCTACCATTTGCTTAGTTTTATTCTTGAACAGTTAGCTAGCTTCTGATAGTTTCATTGTTGTTTAGTCTTTGCTTTCATTTTGCTATTGTAGTTCTTCATTTTCTTTTGAGAGTAAGAAAGTAGAGGAAAAATTCAAAAGTTGTAGTCAAGCCTTCCCCTCTCATCTCTATAAATAGAGCTCGAGTAGGGTTGACCTCCCCACAGGAAAAAAAAAAACTTCTTTATGTTCATTGTTTTATCACACATTATTTTTTGTTTTCCAGTGCATGAATTTGCATGTTTGTTTGCAATAATTACTGTTAACACCCCATAGCAGCTCTGTGGTGCCTTTCCACTTCAATTTCCATCTCTATCTTCACGGCTGAACATTTCTCTTACGCCTCCATTCCCCTCCTTTTCTTCTCATTTTAACGTTGTATTTACCCTTTTTCCTAACGCACTTAATCCCTTCAAGCCTTCTTTATTTGATTTTCTTCGTTCACGGTTGCCTTATCATTTTTATGCAAAGCACGTGAAAAACCATTCAAACGCATTCAAGCGTGACCTCTGCCTTTTCTCCTCCAGTCTCCCACCATCGTACATCACACTTCGCAAATCACAACTCTCAGCTTTTACCTTTAAACACTTACTGTTGGTTCCTACGATTGCGATATTGTGACATCGTATATCGCAAATCGTAACTTTTCCATTTTTTTTTCAGACTCTCCGCCACGTCATCCCTATCGCAAATCGCATCCTGCAATTTTTATCATATCGCAAATCATATCCCACAATTCCTATCCTATCGCAAATTGCATCCTGCAACTTTTCCCTTTCTCCCTTAACACTTACCGATGTTCTTGCCGATTGTGATATTGTGATCGCGCCCCATTTTCGGTCCCACTGCCACGTCGCCCATCGCAAATCACACTTCGCACCATTTAGCTTTTACCTTTAAAATACTTACTGCTTGTTCTTGCGATTATGATATTGTGAAATCGCAAATCACACTTCGCATCATTTAGCCTTTCGCATAGCACTTACCATTCATTCCACCGATGCGATAACTCTGCCATGTCACTCGTCGCACTTCCCACTTTGCAGAACTTACCACATCACAAATCACATCGTTTACCTTTTTCGCATAACACTTACTGCTCATTCCACCAATGCGATAACTTCGCCATGTCACTCGTCCCACTTTTCACTTTGCAGAACTTACCACATCGCAAATCACAACCTGCAAATTTTACCGTATCACAAATCGCACTTCGCACATTTTAGTTTTCTCATGTTAATATTTACCGCTATCACTTTAAACTTGCGATATTGCGATTTCAACAACGCATATCACAACTCTTGTCCTGCATCGCACTCCACCATCGCACTTTTGATTTCTTCCCCCTCCAAAGTCATTTCTCGTGCTATAATAAAGGTCTATATGGCTTTAACATCACTCTTTCCCTCCTAAGCCTTGTTTCATGTGTTTAAGCCCTCCATTAGCCTCTTTAGCCCTTTTTCCTCCAAAATGCGAGAAACACCTCTTCAAATTAGAATTAGGTCATAAATAGCTGCATAAATAGGAGAATGATAGGTAGAGCAGGGTCTGTTTACCTGATTGTCCAAGTTAAATGTAATTTAAATTAGTTTCATTTCTGCCATTTATTTTCAGCAAGTTAAATTGTTCCCCTTCTGCCATTTATTTTTTGCAAAATAAATTAATTTCATTCTTGTCATTTATTTTCTGCAATTTAGTTTAGCTACCTTTCTATCATTTCCTTTTTGCAATTTAGTTTAATTTCACTGAAGTGTGACAACTTTCACTAAGAACCCTTAGAAATAGTATCCTTTCATAAAGCAGAAGATGATGACATGAACAGAATGCATCTGTTATGTATATAACACTGTCACCTCCAATTTTGAACGAACCCTGGGTTGATAAAGTAAAGTAGGGTTGCCCCTAGGAGTTGCAGCACTCTTGGAGCAATACCAGGGCTCACCACTTTTTTGCGTCGTTGTCGAGGAGGTGTCTAGTAGATGCTTTTATTCTCTTTTAGCATTATTTTCTGCTTTCCTTTTCCATGTTGTTTCCGAAATATTGAAAAATACAAAAAAAAGTTGATTTTCATGCTTCATAGGAGTAGGGATACTCATAATCGTTTTTTAAAAATACTTCTCCAACGCCAACCCCTCCACATGACCACGTGGTGCAGTAAGAACAACATCACCATACACTTTTGAAGGAAGAAGAGATGGATGGATATGATGAGAATGAAGAAGATATTATTGGGTTTTCCATTCAAGATATGGATAATAGTGTACATATGAAGAACATCCCTCCATATTTCCTTCCCAACTTCCATGGTATGAGGAGAGAGGATCCATAAAAATTTGTCCTTGAATTTGAGATACTTTGTAGGTCTTATGGCTACTTATCACACACTCAAAAACTAATATTGTTTCCTGCAACATTGAAGGATAAACCTCTTAAATGGTTCATGAGTCTAGGTACTAATTCAATAAGATCATGGAATGATATGCAAAAGATATTCCTAGAAAAATATAAAGATCGTGATCTTAGAGAAGAATTTTTTAGAATGAACCATGAAGAAGATGAGAGCCTTGAGGATCTAATAGAGAGATTCATGTATAATGTTAAGAGGGAAAAAATGCATCATCTAGGAATTGACACACTAAAAACCCTCTTAATTAGAAAAATTAGGGATGAGTGGATTTATCTCCTTAATCTCATGAGTAGAGGAGATGTATACCAATCGTCATTTGAAAAAAATTGTGAAACATGCAAGCGCATATCAAGAGGAAGGGAAAGAGCAAGTAAATCAACATCAACATTGGTAAGGCAAGATGAACTTGAAAATTTTCTTGATAACTTTAAAACATAAATTCTTAGCAATCTAAGTGAACAAGTAGAAATGTTAAGAATGCAAAATGAGAAAAAATAAGATGTTGATATTTTTGTTATCCATGGAGAATCATATGCTACTAAATTTTTTTCATTATTCCCCGGGCTTAAAGAAATTTACCAAGAAAACAATGGAGTAAGGAAATCACCAAAGAAGCTATGTTATGTAGCTCCAAGGAGACCCTGACAACCTAGTCAACTTGATATGATGGAAGGACCTACTTCACAATGTCAAGCTTATTCACATACATCTCAAACTAATTGGGACACGCTCCCTCCTTGGAAACCTTGGCCATCTCAAACCCAATCTTGGCAACATGATTGGCAAGGACCTTATTGGGAAAATCCTCAACATCGTCAATATTTCCCTCAATATCCTCCATACCCAACTCCATGCTATCCCTACCATCCACCTCCACTACAACCACAGCCTCAACCACATCCATCTCATATATCCACCCCCACTCAACTACTTGTACAACCATTTCCAAACCCACACCATGAATTATCTCAGCCCACTTACAATGCTAAGGTACAACACTACCAAACATATCCTCTCAATCTAAATGGTTTACATCTTAGTTCAAGAAAGGTATTTCAAAGAAGAGATTTTATCAATTTTATTGAAGGAAAACATAAAGAAGAAGAAGATCCAAATGAGGAGATCAAATGATCAAGGGCTACACTTGATGAAGAGCTGACATCAGAATCAGATGTTGAGAAAGTTCCCTCATGTTTACCAGCATTTCCTCCATGTGTTCAAGAGAACAATCAATAAAAAGAGGAAGATTTGAATGTCATAATAGAACAGTACATCCAAGGTGATCCAACTCAGCAAGTGAACCAGGGGCATCACAACTATATTGACATATGGTTCCAAGCAGTCATTAAGTTGCAGCAGCACACTCTTCTCCAAGAGCACTTGATACAATCCCATTCAAATCAATTCATTTCTCATATCCAGGTACATGTCAGAGCATGTATTCCAAGTGTGCACTTGATTTTATCTTTCATCTTGATGTGTACATGGCTCCATTGGAAGTGTTCCTATACTTGAAAAAGGTTTTGTTTTTTTCAAGTAGAGTAGGAAAGTGAAAAAAAGGAAAAAAAAAGAAAAAAAAAGGAAAGAATAAAATCTCATATGAAAACCTCAGCATCTGATATTGGCTCACTGATTGAAAACCTCCATGAGGCATTCATTGGGTTGAAAAAATAAATAAATAAATAAAATATCCTAGGTGAAAACCTCCTTTGACACGCCTAGGTAGACCTTCTAGTTGAAAACCTCATGGAGGTAGCTAGTAGGCCTTAAAAAAAAATGTGCATTTCTCCATGTATTTCTCTCTAATGAATGCAGGTGCTCTCCAACCTTTGTAAGCTGGAAAACAACAAGTTGGCACAAAACGAAAATTTGGTCAACACTTTAGTCAAAGGTAGTCAAACTTGGACTTCCTCCTCCTATGCTCATAACCTCCAAAAGGACCTCAAGAAGATTATCGAATGCAGCTTCAGAACCACCAAAGACAACTTCAACAGCCATATCAGCAGTTGCTTCAATATCACATGAAAAAAAAAATCAATGCTAAGGCTTAGGTATGCAATCATCTAACCATTTCTTCAAATCTATTTTATCTTAATAAAACATTATAAAGTGTGAGAAGGAAAGTTTTTATATATATCAAAATCAGTAGTAGAGCAACCTCAACCTTATCTAGCAACTAGCCTCACTTTTTCCACCAAGAAAAGGAACAAGAAAAAAGTAAAGAGGACTTGAGAAAGTGGGAAGTAAGTAGCTCGTTGTAATAGAGGACAACGAGTGCCAAGGGGTAACCAAGGGTGAACTACATTCACAGAAAAAAAGAACTGAGTTTACTTTGCATGTAATATAAAGAAAAGAAGAAAAGAAAAGAGAGAAAAAAAATAAAATAAAAAGATGGATCCACCACCTCTTGGCATGCAAAACAAATTTGCTTAAGGCATTTGAGGACCTCCATGAAGCACCTACAAGAATAATTGTAGCAATAATATTAATAGAAGAGCAGTGCATGGGCCAATGAAACAAAAAATGAAATAAGCCAGCATGCACGAAGAACCATAAGGCAGGGAGGATGAATATGTTGCTCAGAGGATGGGCAATAGTTTCAGTAGGGGGGTGATGATGGGCCTCTAAATTAGATATAAATTAAGGCCCATATAACCTTTCTTAGGCCCAACTACCTCTCTTATGCACATAAAAGGATATATTAAATCTCTCCTTCTGCACTTAAAAATGTTTTCTTATGCTTTAATATTTTGTAAGGAAGGTTTAAAGGTAATTTCATATTTGTGCCTAATATTGGCTATTTTTTTATAATATTATGAGAATATTGGGCAGATTATACAGATTTGGAGAAGGAGATGATTTAGGGACTTGCTCCCTACCATTGGATGATCAAGATTGGAGAATAAATGAGCACAACATTAGGAAATTAGGGAGAAATCATGGAGAGATTCAAGGGGATTTTCCACCCTCCTTACTCTCAAAGGAAGCCAAAGGATCCTCATGAGATCCCCCTCCAGGAATTCGAATTCCAGAGGTAGCCAAGAAACTCAAGACCAAGTTCACTCAGGCCATACTTCACTTGGAGTCTCCAACAAATTGAATTCCAAGAGGAAGCCAAGCAACTGAAGACGAAGGGTACTCAATCTATGTTTACTTGGATTCAAAGTGGACTCAATCACCATTTTCAAGGGAGTTGTTGGTAGCTACCTTATAGAATAAATAGAGCAGAGCTAGAGCTAGGAAGGGGGGAGTTAGTTAGCCAGTGGGTTGATTGTAGTCGATTCCATTTTATTCTTCGATTCCATTTAGAACTTTTGTTGCAAGCTATTAGGCTTTTGATGTTAAGACATTCGGGATGTAATAAGACTTTATTCTTAATGAAATGGCTATTTAGATGAATTTATATTGATCTAGTTCTAGAGAGCTGAGCTCGTGGGTTAGGGCCCAACCCATGTGCCTTAGCTTCTCTGATGTTGTCCTTCTTTCCTTTCTGTCATTTAGCTAGTTTTGTTTCTGCCATTTATTTAGTTTTATTCTTGAACAATTATCTAGATTATGATAGTTTCATTGTTGTTTAGTCTTTGATTTTAGTTTGTTTTTGTAGTTCTTCATTTTCTTATCAGAGTAAAAGAGTAGACGAAAAATTCAAAAGTTGTGGTCAAGCCTTCTCCTCCCATCTCTGTCAATAGAGCTCGAGCAGGGTTGACCTCCCTACAGGCCAAAAAAAATTGCTTTGTGTTCATTGTTTTATCACTCATTCTTTTTGTTTTCTCGTGCATGAATCTGCAGGTTTTTTTGCAAGAATTAATGTTAACACCCCAGATCAGCTCTGTGGTGCCTTTCTGCTTCAATTTCCATCTCTCTCTTCATGGCTAAACACTGCTCTTATGCCCCAATTCCCCTCCTTTTCTTCTCATTTTAACGTTGTACTTACCCTTTTTCCTAATGCACTTAAGCCCTTCAAATGTTATTTCTTTGTCTTTCTCTATTCACGGTTGCCTTACCCTTTTTATGCAAAAAATGTGAAAAACCATTCAAACCCATTTAAACATGACCCCCACCTTTTCTCCTCGAGTCTCCCATCGCTATACCATTAAACAATTACCGATGGTTCTTGCGATTGCGATATTGCGACATCACATATCACAAATCACAACATTTCCCTTTTTCTTTCACTCTCACTGCCACATTATCCCTATCGCAAATCCAATCCCACAGTTTTTATCCTATCGCAAATCCAATCCCGCAATTCTTATCCTATCGCAAATCGTATCCTGCAACTTTTCCCTTTCTCCCTTAACACTTACCATTGTTCTTTCTGATTGCGATACTGCGATCATGCCCCGTTGTCGGTCCCACTGCCACGTCGCCCATCGCACTTCGCACCATTTAGCTTTTACCTTTAAAACACATATCGCTCGTTCTTTCGAATGCGATTTTGCAAAATCGCAAATTTCACTTCGTATCATTTATCTTTTCGCATAACACTTACCGCTCATTCCACCGATGCGATAACTTTGCCATGCACTTGCCGCACTTCACACTTCACACTTCACAGAACTTACCACATCGCAAATCACATCGTTTATCTTTTTCGGATAACACTTACCGTTGATTCCATTGACACGATAACTCTACCATGACACTCGTCGCACTTTGCACTTCGCAAAACTTAGCATATCGCAGATCGCAACCTGTAATTTTTACCACATCACAAATTTCACTTCGCACATTTTAGTTCACTCCTGTTAATATTTACTTCTATCCCTTTAAACTTGTGATATTACGATTACAACAACGCTTATCACAACTTTCGTCCTCCATCGCACTCTGCCATTGAAATTTTGAGTTCTTCCTGCTCCAAAGTCATTTGTCGTGCTATAATAAAGGTTTATAAGATTTTAACCCCTCTCTTTCCACTACTAAGTCTCGTTTCATGTGTTTAAGTCCTCCATTAGCCTCTTTAGCCATTTTTACTCCAAACTGCAAGCAACACCTCTTCAAATTAGAATTAGGTCATAAATAGCTGCATAGTAGGAGTATGATAGGTAGAGAAGGGTGCGTTTAGCTGATTAGATGAGTTAAATGAAATTTAAATTAGTTTCATTTCTACCATTTATTTTCACAAGTTAAATTAGTTCCCCTTCTGCCATTTCTTTTCTGCAAAATAAATTAGTTTCATCCTTGTCATTTATTTTCAGCAATTTTGTTTAGCTTCCTTTTTGTCATTTCCTTTTTACAATTTAGTTTAGTTTCATTGAGGTATAACAGACTTCACTAAGAACCCTTAGAAATAGAACCCTTTCGTAAAGCAGAAGAGGATGACATGAACATAATGCATCTGTTGTGTATATAGCATTGTCACCTCCAAGTTTGTACTAACCCCAGGTTGATGAAGTCAAGTAGGGCAACCCCTAGGAGTTGAAACAATCTTGGTGCAATACCAAGATTCACCACAAACCTCTAAGCCCTATTATTTTTTACGATGGCCATGGAGAAGCATATTCGATGGACTAGGGAGAATGAGACTGTTAACGGAGTAGGGTTACAATTTCCTTTCCCTAATCACAAACTTGGTTATTTTTTGAGTAAATGCCTCTATAAATGAATCTGTAGAGGTTTTTTTCATGGTTAACATGCATATTATATAATTGTTATAGCAGAATTTTTTTTCCCAAGACTTGAAATAAAATACACAATCATTTCCACAAAAGGTCATATACATGACTACTAGCTTAGTTATTTCCAGGCTAACTAATTTATCTCTCATTGAGTAAACACTACTATAATCTTTCTCATTTTTAAATAAACATGTTTTTAATTTAAGAGAACCAAAGAACTAAATTATGGGCTTTTTCTAGAAAATAAAGTACTCTGTTACTTATATTAGAATTGTACTCCAGTTCTTGATTTCCTCCTAACCGTGAGAGAGGCTATAACATCCTCTTCTCCCCCAGTGCACCTCACCAGAGTGTGATGGTGGTAGTTTTCTTTTGTCATCAGAAGTAGACCTCGGGATTCCTATCTAGTCCACAACTCTCTGAAATACAGAGTTCCACTAATCCTAACCAGCTTTGGATCTCTCTATATTTCCAACATTATGCTATTATTTTCTTTTAACTTTCACTGGACCCCTTCTCCTCATTGTGATCTTTCGTTTATCCCTAAAGGAGAAGGTAACTGCCCCTTCCAACTGCCCCTTTAACCACTCTGGAATCTTGGAATTTATTTACCAATCAGTTGTAGTAATTTTGTAAATATTAAAGATTTATTCAAAGAGAACGTAAACACACATTCATTAACAGTGTTAATCACAATTATTTTTATGTATCTTAATAACAGTGCATAAGCTGGTGATAAACAAAAGTAAATTAAATTAAATTCCAGGGATTTTACAGTCGAGGAACTCCATTTCCTCCTAAATGTATCTGTGAAAAAGGTTGTGGTACTTGAGCACCGAATTTCTCTCTGGATATTTAATACCCAAATTTTTTCACAGGGTATGGAACAAATTCATCATCTCATGCACATCTTGACCCCTTTGCTACCGCATCGTGTTCCAATGGATGTACTTGTCCTCATAGCTCACCATGGGGTAATATTGTTCCTTGATGTCATTTTGGATCAAATTCCAAGTGGGTGTAGCTGAGAACAGAGAGGGTTCCCTCTTGTCCTTTTTCCCACAGTAGGTTTGCCACTAGTCTTTGACATGGGGGGCAGATTTGAGGAGTGAAAAAGTAATATTTTCTTAGTCAGAGAAATCATGGACTGAAAAATACCCTTCCAGCGAATTCAACCATCTATCTACGGTGTCTGCATCTATCTGGTTCAAATACAAGAATGTCTAAGTTGACATGTACCTTGAGTGGTGCCTCCAGAGTGGCTGCTAGATGTAGATGTGCTGCCAATGGGAAGGTATTGAAGGATCTAGGAAAATTTATCCAGCATCACGTTCATTTGTTTCTAGAGGGCTTCCTCAAGCAATATTTTGACAGGATCTCTTGCTTGCTCGTCTTTCTTTTCTTTCACCGTGGGAGGTCGTCGGGGTTCGCGAGGTTGATCTTGTAAAGGTTCAACCAGATCGAGCCCTAACTCCTTATACGTCGACCTCGTTGGGGACATGCAAAGAAATATTGAGAAAGAGAAGACCACTCAGATACCACTAATATGGATTTATGCAGGAATGCAATAAAATACAGAAATAAAAATAAATGCAGAGATGCAGCAGAAATAAAACTTCATTTAATTAATATCAAATAATTGAAATATGCTTATAGACAGAATGTAAGAAAACTAGCTAGGACACATATAACTTATCTCTAAGAAGATATGAGGTGGCTACAGGCCTCTGAACTATGTTACAATGAGGCTCAAAGACCTATTTATTATTGAGAAACAATGGAAAAACCTAAACATCCAAAAACCTAACCCTATGAGATGAAGTGCCAAAACTATGGGCCCCATTTGGGTAAATTGGTTCATCAACTTCCCTCAAAACATGTCGATAAGTTTAGGACCCGAAAAACTCCTAAAAATAGTAAATTGTGCTAGAATTAAGGAAACTAAAAAACTGAAAGAAACAATGGCAGGGGTCCAAGTGGAATAGGCGGGTGACCACCAATATCCACCTGGATCATTTCCCCTCCTTCAGATCCAAATAGAAGACTATATTCTGTTTCAACATAAGTAACTCGGTTTGTTATGAATCTTTTGCCACTTCACGTAGCACTAGGTTCTCTTTCTCCGAACATCAATCTAAGTGCATCCGTAGTACACCCTTTTCACACAATATCATTTTAATCCAGAACTTCAGTGGATTAAGGTACTTACCTTGCATACCTTTGAAAAATTTGCGCTCTACTTCACTATAGGATACCGAGGTATCAATCGTGAACTTCGTAATAAACCCTCCAATAATACTATCGATCCAATAATCAATAGCTCTCACGATCTCGTTGTCAGTATTCTTCATTTTCTTAATCATATTTGGAGTCCATGCAGTAGGCTTATTATTGAAACGACCCATCTGCGCAACTAGTCTTGATATCCACTCGTACAACTCGCTAGCAAACGATGAAAAAAAATATCTTGTATTGATCTGTATAAATATACTTCTATAACCAATGTTCAGTAGAGATGCATGGATTTCTTTTTTCTTGCACAAAAAAATCTCATTCTTTTAGATCTACCCAATCTTCAATCTCTTTCTTAGATGGATGCCACATCCAACTATGCCTCAGTCAGATCCTGGTCCTGGCAACAGAACCATTTATTGGCTTGATGGGGCCTAGCCCCAGGTTCAAATGTGGCTACACGAACCAACAAAAATCTCTATTACTGGACCTTTCGGCAATGATCTTCTTGCGCAAACTAAAGTCTCACCTGAGGAAATATAGGTGATGATAGAACCAAGTTTATGCATCCAGAGGGATAGTGGAATGTGGATTTAGGGATTTTATTCCTTGGCAGGACTTTGAAGATAAAATATATTAATTATACCAACGTTGTTCAACACATCTGTTTGAACTTACTAGCAAACTATATGATCTGGCTTAATCATGCATAAAACAAGGTAAAGAACCATAAAAAAAACTATGTTATGAAATTACATATCATAACCCTTACTTCACACAGATTCATAAAAAAATTAAAGTAAAACACATTAATAGAAACACAGATCTATCTCAATAGGTCTTTCATTAATTTCTCATATCTTTCTCATACATTCACTTCCACCCTGCACACTCAGCTGCAGAATTCCTAAGGTCTCCATGCACTCTGCTGCAGGAGCCTTTCCTCTAACCCAAAACCATAGACTCTAACTCAAAACAGCCTTACATCCAAATTCATCTCATCAATTCTTAGTCTTTACTGCCTATGACTTCTCTCTAGACTACTTATATATATTTTTCAATTACAATACCATGGTCTGAAAACCATGGGCGGAGTTTAGCGTTCACAAAATAATCTCATCCCATTACATAATAAGGGGCTTTGACCCACCCCAAAGCCCCTAAGACTCAAAATGGACTCTGCATTGTGCGCTCTACTCCTTGATCTACAGAGTCTTCTCTAACTATTTTCATCGAGGGGTCCCATGTCAAACTATTGGCACAATACTATTGGGTCAAATTTGGTGTTTATTTGGTTGGTTATTGGTTTGGTGTTTTGGAAAAATCAGAGAGAGCCATGTGGGCCAATCAAAGGTTGCCACATGGCATCTTGATGTCTAAGAAAAAAAAATTATAGGGCAAAGTAGCCCTCCACGGGGTTCGAGAGGGAGACCTCCCACCAAGTAACAAAGATCTCCGCCAAATATCCTATGGTATTTATTAATACCTATAGGTTGCAAGCGCTATTTAAGGTTTATGATGTTGCATGTTGGGGGTGGGGACCGGGGTTAACCCCTAACCCCATGCCACCAACTAGGGTCAAGGGCTAACCTAGGCCCGAGACCATATATTAAACTAAACCCCAAACATTATGTTATAAATTGTGTGCCAGAGTTTATAACTAGCCCCACAACCATATGTTAAATATAACGCAATTTTTTTTGGCAATGTATATTCAGCGGAGGACCATATCACATAAACCATCGCAACCATAATATAAAACCTTATCCCAATTCTACAACAATACATCAAACAGACAGATTAATGTTTCGATATGTAAAAAGCCATAGTGGAGAGCAGTTAAGTTTAATGTCGGTGCAGGGTTCATACATATACCACCACCGAACCTTATGATAAAACCATAAGCCAAGGTTTGATGAAACATTGGTTGGAGGTTACGATGTTAGTTTCTACCATGAGAACATGCACATCCGATTAAAAATTTATGCCAAGATTAATCGTAGGTGGGGAGGGGAACCTGCCTTGGGCGAGGTTCCCAGTAACCCCTAACCATGACATTCAACTCGGATTCAACCACAGGCGCTCAACCCAGGTCAACAACCCGGCGAGAAAATGGTCAATGGATCCGAAATCAACGATGGAAATCAAGCTACTTGTCTCATTTTTAATGATTTCATGGCTAACATAGTCAAATTAAGGAGGCAAAAATCTGCACCTGGTGTGACAAGAATCTCGTCATTGCAGGGCGAAAATGTCACTCCACGTGGTCGCAAAAGGAAAAATTTGTATAACAATTTGCATGAAGGTGTGAATTGTAGGAAAATTAGCAAAAACATTCATTGGAGCATAACTCATTTGGTTTTTGATCTTTTTGGTAGCAGAAAGAGGCCAGATAGGGGTTTTTCACTGTTATGGCGCCATTGGAGACATTTTTTAAGAATTTTTAACATTGTAACTTGATGTAAACACACTTTTTGGATCATAATGAAAGATGCCCAACCATTGGAAGCTGGACCAAGAGATGTAGCCCAGGAGGATTTTTAAAGCATGTTAATGTGTTAATGAAATTAACATAAATCCTCAAGATTATATATACAAATCAACTAGCTTCCATAAGGTTTCCCCCTTTGAAAATAGACTCCCTCTGGGTCTCGATCTCCCTTTGGAAAATCTCACTACTCATAAATATTCCAATATCAATAATCACAACTCCTCTTTGTGTCACTAAATATTGGCTCATTGATCTTCCCACTAGCAGTCTTCTAGCTCCATTAAGAAGTCTGCACATAGGGTCTTTTGGATCTGGCCTGAACTATGGATCCATAACTCTACCTCCTAATAGATCATTAATTCTTCAATGATCATTGTACATGAGGACTTCAAGGACTGGCTCTAATGTGAATCTTGCTATGATACCATGTAGACATTTATACAAATATATCTCTAATACCATGTATGAATTATTGCGTAGATTCGAAACTGCTCATGAAATTTACTAAAATACAAGACTCAAACCTATTTACTACTCCGTGGAAAGTAATTCACAATATATAACACAAATCATAAACATGCAATAAGAAATAACACACATGCAACAAGTATTTTCCTTTGGGGAAAGAAATATTTTAAAAACCTCAATGTTTTCTTGCATTAATTAGAAGAATAAAGATGTATTACAATTTATTTTCTCAATTGAGCACAATTTTCAAGTCACGATATCCTATCTCTCTGCACACACAGAAGCTCTCACTCATACTTAGCCAATTTTTGCCTCTACTTGAGCCCCTACTTCCTTGCGTTGTTCCTTGAGGAATTAGGCCCCGATTAAATACAAAATTCCTCTAATTCATTGCGCAAATCCCAAGTATGGTGCACCTGACCTCATGCAACATATGTACAATCAACTAGTACACAATTGTTGGTTAATTAACTTGGAAACTCCACCGTAACCAGGAAATTCGAATTCTTTCCTTGCATGAGCTAATTATTAGTTGATTGATCACTTAACTAGATGATATTTAAGTTACACGGATGTCCCACTACTTAATTCACTAGCAACTATTTATATTAACATTTAGAACTAGTTTAACTTATTAAAATTGAAATTAACTCAACCTAGGCTTCTAAAATTTTAAAATCACTACATACAACTAAACTACGTGCCCTTAACTTGAATTAACTGAGCTAGAATCATATTTTTAGGAATCAACACAAGTAAATTGAACTTGAAATCATTAACTCAAATTAAGTGTTCTTAACTGCGTGACAAGAGCCATGTCACCTCAATTAAATACTCCAAGTTTTTTTTTGATGTGGAATTTCGAATTTCCTCAATTTGATTAAGGAAAAATCAAAATTGGGACTTTATTGTTTCATTTTCAACATTTCATCAACCCCATAAATACATGTGTCTCTCACCTGGCCAGTAAGTTCATCGATCCAACAAGGTTACCAATGGGTTCATCAACCTTAAGGCAAGTCATTTCCCTCTGATTTTCAGCAAGCAATCCCTCTTGGGTTTCTTCAACTAGGCTATTACCAAAGTGAACTCCCTTCTTTCAAACTCACTGTATTTCTTATTCTCTTGTTCCTCCTTTTGTGAGTAATTTTCGTCCCCTCAACGACTGAATCCAGTGCCCTTCGTGAATAAATGAATACCTGAATGAATTCATCTATTGGTCATGCCCTGATTTGGCAGCATTGGCCCACTACTGCAGTTAGAACAATGTAACGGTTGCATGGACATGGACTTGACTAGTGAGATCACCTTGCCAATGCAATCCATCACAAATTAATTTTTTGTCCTCTTTCCCTTGCTAATTTTTCCAAATAGGTATGGTTCTAATATTTATTTCTGTAGCCGAAGTTGATGTATAGTCACCTCATTAAAGAACACCAGTCAGTTTCCCATAACTGTCATTAATGACTAACAACCTCCAACTTCCGAAGCAGACTCTCTCTTCAAATTATGAAATTTGTGTCCCAATATCTCAACCATTTTTTTTCTTTTCTAAATTGGACTAATTCTATTAATAAAAACATAGTGTACAGGTTGAAGCTTGCCTCTGAAATTTCTATGCTAGCCAATTCCGGAGGGAATAGGTTTCAAAAAGATAAAAAACTAACCGCACCAGATGGGCAAACCGGTCTGAAAATTTTTGCCCTTAGTGGGGAACCATCATTATCCAGAAACGACCAAGAGTTTCACAAATTGTTCAGGAAATACATAATAACAGAGAAATTAATAAAAAACGAGAGAAGAAACCTCTCAATGTTGTGGTTGAATATCATGCTAGGTTTCATGCGGCTGTGGCGGTGGCTCCTCAACAATAAGACACCTGTATTCATCTGAAGAGTCATCATCTTTCTTCGAGTGCTAGGCGGTGGGTTCTGGCGTGGTAGCAGTGTGCACAAGGTTGGCACTGCCCTTTCTCTTTTCACCACCCGACCATTCAAGACTTCCACTTCCACTACCTTCGCTGCTGGAGGAGTGAGTTTCAGGTTTGACCGGCAAAGCTTCGGATTTTCGAGAGTGTTGTGGAGGGGCTAGAGCAATTGTGGATTTCTGTGGTCGCTTTCTGGAACCCATCCCCCCAGAGCTTGAAGGCATTTCTTGGAAGCTGACGGTGATTGTGGCTATAAGTCGGGGTCTATCCATGGAACAATCATAGTGGAAATGGGCAAAATTTTCTTCAGGAGGCATGGAGTGACTATCGGAGTGAATGGATATGGGCAGTCGTGAGGACTGGCCCCTTCCTATACCACGACAGCAACACATTCGATGCCTCAGTGGCATGCTAGAGCTGGAAGGAGCGCGAGAGGGGCTAGTAAGTGGAGGTAATGAGGTTGAGTGAGCAATGGGGTCAGTGAGCTGAAGATGCGAGACAGAATGATAGCAAGTGCATATGGGCATCAGAGCAAACAGAAAATGGAGGTCGCAATCCATCTCTAAGGGCGAGCGAGAGCTCGAAGCCGAGACAACAGAAAGACAAATGCTGCAAGAAGAGAATGGGAGAGATGGAGGATGCAGCGCCATTAAGAAAATCTCAGGGCAGCGTGCCAGATGAGCTTTAAGGCTAAGGGCAGAGACAGTTAATGTGATCTGAGGCAAGAAATTGGAGTATTTAAAGGCTACCAAACATGCCCCATGCATGGCCATGTGGATAGGCCATGTGTCACATGATGGGCTTGCCACCTCTTGTCCTATTTCAAACACCCACATCTAGGATATCTCAACCATTTTTAATTTAACAAAAATGGCTACATTATTTACAGCAGAGGAAATTTTTCAAGGGTTGTCACAATTTGTAGCCCTTAACACATAGATCAACTTCTTCGACCAGTCCTTCGCAAATTTCCACCTCTATCTATATTCATGCACAAAAATTATCCAATTTTGACAAATACCCATCCTCCATTTAGATAAACTGACCTAATTGGTTTCCAATGGCTTTTAGCACCTCTTTCATCCATAACATAAAAGGTAAACCAAGTATAATGGCTCAAAGATTCTGATGAGCTTACAACTCTCTAGTGGGGTCAAAATTTATATTCCATCTTTGCAAGAAAAGCCCTGCTTTACCCCAATGTCATTCATGGTTCATGATATTCAATGATGTTATCTTAGAGGGAAATATAACACAAAACCACCCTTGGATGAGGATATGAATATTCAGCGTCGAGCCAATCACAAGCTCCCAACTATCCTTAACCCAATGTGTGACAAACCACAGGCTAATTAATTTTCCCATGAATATACCCACAATAGGAAATTCAATTAGAATGGGAACCTCCTACAAACCAATATCTTTGCTCATTATACGAGTCACCACCCTATGAGCTTTCATAGTCCTTTTACACATAGATCGTCACGAAGGATTCAAACTGATATAGGCTTCATTAAACTGTGATTACACAGATCACAAAGGCAAGGAGACATGAGGGGTTTTACCATTAGTGCAAGGGGAAAATTCATTGGAATAGTAATGGGACTCAGGACTGGAGATGACATCCAAAACATCCAGTGGAGGTGAGATCCTTTGATAGAATTATTCATCCATGGGAAATATGCCTAGCAAACATAGAATATCTAGCCCAAAATCCACCAACTCAATCTTCAAAAACATTCTATCAACTCCATTATGTTCAAGCCTCGAAAAAACACACAACCCAAAGGAATGGCACTTGTCATCAAAGAATCACCACTCAAATAGCATTAGCGAAGGTGAGAACCAGAATTAGATAAAACTCACCAAATAATTAATGGCTATAGAAAATAAGTCCTGATCCATGAGGCCAAAAATGAAAAATAACCCTATGTTGTAGGATAGAAACACCCCACCGCACCCCTCCCACCAACACCCATGACATTCATGGAGAAAACTATGACCGTGAAGTTACAATAGGGAATTTATTTAATCTAAGGGTCCAAGATACTTGAATTCTGCAATCCAATGTGGAGGCGATGTGTAGGTATGTCCGTGATCAACTTGGAATTGACATGTGCCCCTCTTAAAATAAGATTAAATCATTAAAAGAAATGTTGGTTATAATAAGAAATAAAAAACAAGATGCAATGTGTGTTTAATTAGTTGTCCATATGACCTAATATAATTTAATGTAAAGTAATTAGAAGTGAAAAAAGCATGTGAATAAGATGTTTAAACCTTATAATTTTCAAAAATTTGACACGTGATTTAAATAGTCTATTTAAAGATCTTTTTTAAATAATTTAAAAAATACAATTTAAACAACGAATAATAAAACATTATTTTTTTCACTCTAAAATAAGTTTTCGCATGAATAAATTTGATCCCTCTATGCTCATGTTAAATTTGTGTTGAGCGAAAAGGCTCATTCTACAACCCAGTGTGGAGGCTATTATTATTTGATCCCTCTATGCTCATGTTAAATTTGTGTTGAGCGAAAAGGCTCATTCTACAACCCAGTGTGGAGGCTATGTGTAACTATGCTCGTGCTCAACTTGGAGTTGACACGGGTCCATCTTAAAATAAAAATAAATCATTCTCCAAATAGAAAATAAATGTCGGCTATAATAAAAAAAGAAAAAAAATATATACTATGCATGTTTAATTAGTTGTCCATATGACCTAATTTAAATTCATGTAAAGTAATTAGAAGTAAAAAAACATGTGAATATGGCATCTAAACCTTATACTTTTAAAAAATTTAACATGTGATTTAAATAAAATATTTGAAGATCTATGTTAACTAATTTAAAATTAAAAATACAATTTAAATAATGAAAAATTACACATTGATTTTTGCACTCTAAAATGAGTTTGCATTTGGAGAAATTTTGTCCCTCTAGTCTCATGTTAGATCCCTGCTTAAGATGGGTCTAACTAGACTCCTATTTTTTAGGAATCAACACAAGTAAATTGAACTTGAACTCATTAAATCGGTGTTATTAACTAAGTGACAAGAGCCATGTAACCTCAATTAACTCCTCCAAGTTTTTTGCTGATGTGGGATTTCGAATTTCCTCAATTTGATTAAGGAAAAATCAAAATTGGAACATTCTTGTTGCATTTTCAACACTCCCTCTCAACAAGACATTGATTATCAACTACCGCAATCCTACATATGTGGAATTTACTATAGAAACACCTCTCAATTTTGTTGTTTCTACTGCAATATATGCAACTGAGAAGCATCCAAAAATTAAATCAATTGTGTCTACAACTGTCTACTAGGACTGTGTTGTTGTTGACTCTGCTACTGAGCCTCTTGTTCTATTGTCAACACTCCTTTTCACTCCTCAATATT
Source organism: Pinus albicaulis (assembly GCA_034641835.2). Classification (NCBI taxonomy): domain Eukaryota; kingdom Viridiplantae; phylum Streptophyta; class Pinopsida; order Pinales; family Pinaceae; genus Pinus; species Pinus albicaulis. The sequence goes on along the minus strand of CM076581.1, from coordinate 1,420,839,929 downwards.
TGACTGACACTAATCCTCCTACTACTAAATACTATGGGCCCCTATAGCAAGGTAATGATCCAGGAGGATAATGCCTCATTGGATCCTGCCCAATTGTTTGCAAATTTAGGACTAAGGATCAAAATCGCCCCACCTCACTCCAGGAGGTATAGTTGCATGCATGGAAAAATTCGATCTACTCATACTATTCTTGTTATTGCTTTGTTGTTGCTTACAAACTGATGTTGAAACCCTTGGAATAATGAGTCTGATCTCCCCAAATCCTGAAGCAGTAGCTTACATAGGGTTGCTCCCTCTAAAACTAGACTCGCTTTGAGTCTCAATCTCCCTGTGGGAAATCTCGCTACTCCTCAATCTACCAATATCATTTATCACAACTCCTCTTTGTGTCACTAAAAATTGGTTCATTCATGTGTCCATTAGCAGTATTCTAGCTCCATTAAGAAGTATGCACATAGAGTCTTTTGGATCTACCCTAAAATAGTGCTCCATAAGTCTACCTCCTAACAACTCATTAGTTCTTCAATGATCACTGTACATGAGGAATTCAAGGATTGGTTCTAATGTGAATCTTGCTTTGATATCATGTAGAAATTTATATAAATCTAGCTCTAATATCATGTAGAAATTATTTGTAGATTCGAAACTGCTCATGAAATTTACCAAAACAGAAGACTCAAACATACTCTACTTCCATGCAGAAAGTAATTCACAATATAGAACACAAATCATAAACATTCAATAAGAAATAGCACACATGCAACAAGTATTTTCCTTTGGGGAAAAAAATCTGATAAAAACTCCAATGTATGCTTGCATTAATCAGAAGAATAGAGATGTATTACAATTTATTTGCTCAACTGAGCACAATCTGCAAGTTCATAACCTATCTCTTTGCACACTCAAAGGCTCTGACCCAGACTTAGATAATATTTTCCTCTACTTGAGCCCTTACTTCCTTGCATTGTTCCTTCAGGAATTGGGCCCTTATTAAATAGGAAATTCTTCTAATTCATTGTAAAATTCCCAAGAATGGTCCACCTGACCTCATGCGACATATGTACACTCAACTAGTTCATAATTTGTATATAAAGTATTTCGGTTATAATCACATGTAAGTATATTTTGCCGATGCGTTTCGAACCAGCCAGTGTGGTTCATCATCAGGATAAGATGAGAAATCTGATATACGAACCAATTTAGATAGAAAAATAAATAAATGTATAAATAAATAATAATAATAATAACAATATATTAAAATTATGCATAGCTATCAACTAATTCGTTTTTATATTAATTGTATCTCTTATTTTCCTTTTGTTAGTCAAACTAGCCGTTATTTAAAATGACTAGTTGGAGCATCCCTTTATCTATTTAAACTATTTCATAGATCGTATTTCTCATATTGTCCTGATGATGAACCACACTGGCTGGTTCGAAACGCGTCGGCAAAATATACTTACATGTGATTATAACCTAAATACTTTATATACATTTTATGGATCATGAAAGCAAAATTCCTAATAGTTTACAATTGTTGGTTAACTGCCTTGGAAAATCCACCACAACTGGGAAATTCGAATAATTTGCATGCATGAGCTAATTATTAGTTGATTGACCAGTTAACTAGATGATCGTTGATTTAGACTGATGTCTCACTACTTAACTCACCACCAACTAGTTCTATTAATAGTTAGAACTAGTTTAATTGATTACCATTGAAATTAAATCAACCGAGGATCCTCAAATTTCAGAATCACTACATACAACTGAAATTCATGCCCTTAACTCAAATTAACTGAGCTAGAATCCTATTTTTTAGGAATCAACACAAGAAAATTTAGCTTGAACACATTAACTCGAATTAAGTTTTCTTAACTGAGTGAGAAGAGCCATGCCACCTCAGGTAACTCCTCCAAGTTGTCTACTAATGTAGAATTTCTAATTTCCTTAATTTGATTAAGGAAAAATAAAAATTGAGACTTTCTTGTTTCATTTTCAACAGTTCATCAGCCTCATAAATACATGCGTCTCTCTCATGGCTAGTAAGTTCATCAATCCAAAAATCTTACCAGTGGGTTCATTAGTCCTTAGACATGCCACTATTAATGCGTTCATCAACCTTAAGGCAAGTCATCTCCCTATTATTTTAAGCAAGAAATCCCTCTTACGTTTCTACAACTGGGCTATCACCAGAGTGAAATCCCTCCTTTCAAACTCACCCTATGCCTTATTCTCTTGTTCCTCCTTTCGTGAGGAATTTTCGTCCCCTCGACGATTGATTCTAGCGCCCTTTGTGAATCAATGAATGCTTGAATGAATTCCTCTATTGGATATGCCCCACTTTGGTGGCATTGTCCCACTACCATAGTTATAACCATGTAGCGATTTCGTGGTTATGGACCTAACTAGTGAAACCACCCTGCCAATGCAATCCATCACAAGTTAATTTTTTGTCCTCTTTCTTTTGTATATTTTTCCAAATAAGTATGATTAGAATATTTTATTTCTGCAGCTGAAGTCGATGTAGATTCAACTCATTTAAAGCACACTAGTTAGTTTCCCATGACTGTCATTAATAAATAAATTCCTCCAACTTTCCAAGCAAACTCTCTCTTCAAATTATGGAATATATGTCCCGATATCTCAGCCAATTTTAATTTAACAAAAATGGATACATTATTTACAATAAGGGAAATTTTCCAAGGGTTGTCACAATTTTTTAGCCCTTAACACATAGCTCAAATTCTTCGACTATTCCTTGACAAATTTCCACCTCTATTTGTATTCATGTACACAAATTATCCAATTTTGACAAACACCCATCCTCCATGTAGATAAACTGACCTAATTGGTTTCCAATGGACTTTAGCACCTCTTTCATCCATAACGTAAAAGGTAAACTAGGTATAATGGCCCAAATATTGTGATGAGCTTAGAACTCTCTCATGGGGTCAAAATTTATATTCCATCTTTGCAAAAAAAAACTCTGATTTACCCCAATGCTAGTCATGTATCGTGATATTCAACGACTTGATCTCAGAGGGAAATATAACACATAAACACCATTGGATGAAGATATGAATAATTAGCGTCATGCCAATCACAAGCTCCCAACTATCCTTAACCCAATATGTGACAAACCATGGTATGATTAATTTTCCCATGAATATACCCACAATAGGAAATTCGATTAGCATAGGAACCTCCTGAAAACTAATATCTTCGTCCATTATAAGGGTCGCCACCCTATGAGGTTTCATAGTCCTTTTACACATAGACCATCATGAAGGATTCAGACCGATCTAGGCTTCATTAGACTATGATTACACATATTGCAAAGGTGAGGTGACATGAAGGGTTTTACCATTAATGTAAGGGGAAACATTCATTGGAATAGTAATGGGAAGAGGACTAGAGTTGACATCCAAAACATCCAGTGGAGGTGAGATCCTTTGATAGAACTCTTCATCTGTGGGAAATATGCACGTCGGACACAAACTATCTAGCCCGAAAACCACCATCTCAATATTTGAAAACATTCTATTAGTTCCAATGATGTTCAAGCCTCAAAAAAACACACAACCCTAAGACTTTCCACTTGTCACCAAAGAATCACCATGCAAACAACAATAGGGAAGGTGAGAACCAAAATCAAATAAAACGCGCCAAAGAATAAATGGCTATAGAAACCAAGGTTTTATCCACGGGGCAAAAAATGAGAAAGAACCCTATGTTGTAGGATGGAAACACCCTGCCCCACCCCTCCCACCAACACCCATGACATCCATGGATAAAAATATGGTTGTGAAGTCTCTGTAGGGAATTTATTTACTCGAAGGGTCCCAATAATCATATTTTTCCTAGTTAGTTTGATGTCTTCCTTGGATTTCTTCTAGGCTTTAGATAAAAAATATTTTCTTCCTGCATGTATGGTGATGGGAGGGTCTTCACTCAAACCTCCATGAAAGATGACTTCCAAGGATATCTTAAGACATGACTAAAGGTGTGCATGCATGTTCTCATTCATTGAAGTCCTCCAAGAAACAAATGTATAATGACCTGATAAGGCATAAAGGGGGTGCCTGCAACATGGAAGACAAAGATTAAAATAAGGGATGATAGGGGGAAAAGAGCAACAGGAATTTATGATGGACATGCTCTTGGAAAATTGTATCTAAATTGGGAGACCGATGGGGGGGGTGGGGGACATTAGGAGCAAAGGGGGAAGGGGAAATTGTCAAAATAAATTCCATACGGATAGGGGAAGAAACATTATGAACAAGGGAGGAGCCTAAAACCATACCTGTGTGATTTTTTCTACATGGTTGACTTCAACTTGCTTCAAAGGATCAAAGGGTGTGGCACCAATATTTTAAGAATATACCACTACTTGACTGGCATTTTTACGAACCCAAATATTCTTCATAAGTTTTATTCCATGGACATTTCACTCACATTCATCGGTAAGGTGGCTGAGACTTCTTCATACATAACATTTGAAGGGAATCCTCCAATAGTTGATTATCTGAAGCCATTTGTAATCGTTAAAACACAACTCAAATTATTCAACCAATCCTTTATGAATGTCCACCTCTATTTATATCCATGGACAATATCAATCCAATTTTGACTAACGCCCATCCTCCACGTAGATATATCGACCTAATTGATTTCCAGTGGCTTCTAGCACCTCTTTCGTCCATGACATAAGTAGTAAACCAGGGAGAATGACCCAAAGCTTCTGATGAGCTTGCAACTATCTAATGGGTCAAAATTTAAATTCCATCAAAAGCCTTGATTTACCCCAATGCTAGTCAGGCTCATGATATTCAACAACTCATTCTCAAAAAGAAATATAACAAAGAACCACCCTTGGATGAGGATATCAAGAATCGACACTTATCCAATCACAAGTTTTCGACTATCCTTAACCCGATTCACAACAAACCACAAGCTAATTAATTTTCCCTTGAATCTACCCACAATAGCACAATCAATTAGCATGGGAATCTCAGCAAACCCATATGTTCGCCCATATAAACCCATATGTTCGCCCATATAAGGGTCGCCACCATACGATGTTTCAAATTATTTTTATGCAAAATTTGTTGTGGAGGATTTGAATCGAGCTCAACTTAATTTGGCACTAAATCTTCGCCCACTATAAGGGTTGCCACCCTACGATGTTTCAAAGTATTTTTACGCAAAAGTTGTCATGAAGGATTTGAACCGAGCTCAACTTCATTAGACTGTGATTACACATATCGCAAAGTGGAGGCAATAGGAGGGGGTTTACGGTTAGCGTGAGGGGAAAAATTCAACGGAATAGTAAGGGGAAGAGGAATAGAGCTGACATCCATCACATCCAACAGGGATGATATCCTCTGACATAATTCTTCATATGTGGGAAATATTCTCGCTCGACACAGATTCTCTCGCCTGAAATCTACGAACTAATTAAACATGCATAGTATATTATTTTTTTCTTTTTTTATTGTACCTAACATTTTTTTTCTATTTAGAGAATGTTTTATTTTTATTTTAAGAGGGACAGATGTCAATTGTCAACTCCAAGTTAAGCATGAGCATACTTACACATAGCCTCGACAGGGTTGTAGAAGGAGCCTCTCAATTACGAGCCTCTTGTCTTAATTACCAAGACAAATTTAACATGAGCATAGAGGGATCAAATTACTTGATGCTCAAACGTATTTTAGAGTGTAGAGTGCAAAAAACAATGTGTAATTTTTCATTGTTTAAATTGTATTTTAAAATTAATTAACAAAGATCTTCAAATAGTTTATTTAAATCACTTATTAAATTTTTGAAAATTATAAGGTTTAAACATCTTATTCCCATGTTTTTTTTACTTCTAATTACTTTAGATGAACTTATATTAGATCATGTGGACAACTAATTAAACACACATTGCATCTTCTTTTTTCTGTTTTATTATAGCTACATTTCTTTTAATAAGAAATGAGGCATTATCTCAAACACCCCCCCTTAATGCCTACATTACAGAAATGGAGAACACACTAATTTAATACAAACATGTGTCTGCCCTGGTCTTCATTAACATTTGTACCCACTCTGAGATCTCATAGAAAACGCTCTTTTCTCCACCATTTTTGAGCTACCATTCAACCCATTTAAAATACATTTGTTGGAATGACAATCTCTCTCTTTAATTTAGCAAGATCAAGATTCATGACACCTGAAAGAAGAGTCTCAACGAACTATCCTATTGAAGTATTTCCATCTGTGAAATAACCCCGAAGAATAAATTTCAACAGTCTATAGGAAAATATTCTAGGTACAGAATATGATCAGCGATCAATCCTACAAAGTGACCTTTACACACAAGGATCTCATTGTATAACCTCTAACCGATGCTCTTGAAGCCCGAAGCACAACAAGATCCATCAGCATATAACAAATTCACACAATCAAATTAGCCAATTGTTCTCTCGGCACCTAAGAACGTCGAGAACGACTAATTTAAATAATGCTAATTTGTTCAATAATTGGTTCTGCACTACACAAATCTCACAATAAAAAATTTATAAAATTATCCACTGTCATTCAAGTAATTAATAGCATTGCTGGTGCATTCATAGAAGGTGCAGTATCCTTCTAAAACAGTAATAATGAGAACACAAATTCCAATAAGTTGGACTTTCTAGTTTCATTTGATGAACCCGTAGAAGGATAAGGATTCTTTCACAACTCTTAAGCCGGTGTAGCTGAAAGCCCAATACATAGTCACTATTCACAGGTTTTGGGATCGAACCCCATAGGCCACTGGAATCATCAATATATTGGACTAGGACCAGGAATGGAGAGGAGGCAGAGGCGGAGGGCGACAACATCAATCCAATTCCGAAGAGACCCTGCAGGTGCAGAGACGACGATTGTTTCGAAGAATTCTTCACTGTGCTGAAACGGATCAAGGTGATGCACAGGTACTGCGTCAGAACTAGTAATGACCTCAAATGCCAAGAGCTCGCATTAAAATGCGTCAAAACCATTTCATTCAACGCGTCTTGGCGCCTGTCTTTCGAGTGGGAGGATTTCTCAAACCCTGGGAAAACCGGCGACGTCGAGCCTGGGTTGTCCACCATGAAGGATGGAGATGGGCGGCTCGAGGAGAAAGAAGTAGTCTGTCACGTGAATAACAATCTGAAACTGGATCAGGGCAATACGAATCCAGACGTAGTTCTTAATCACACACAAAAAACTTTCACCCAGAAAATAAATTCACTAAACTATCTACTCTCCAGTAGCAGCGGTTAGACAATCATTGCTCTCACATCTTCCTGGGTACTCCCGTGAGGGATTAAGCCCAGCCAAGCTCTAATACCATATTAGAAATTGGAGAGAGCATCCATTGAACAGGAATAACACACAATAATTATTTTCTATATTATAATCAAACGAACATATCACAATTTTATAGTGCTGCTGAGATCCAACTAATTCCACTCTTTGAGGGAGAAGTTGAGAGAATCTCTCAACATCCTCCAACAAACCAAACCAATCCCTAATCTTTAGTATGCATCATAAATAAGGCATTATCTCAAACAATAAGTTATTCTTATTTTAAAATAGACACTTGTCAATTCCAAGTTGAACACGTACATACTTACACATGACCTCCATATTGGACTGTAGAATGAGCCTCTCCACTCAATTATTAAATTGTAATTTTTATTATTTAAAATTTATTTTCTTTTAAATATAATAATATTTAATTATAAAATTTTAGTTCTTAATTTATAAACCATTTTTCAAAATCATTTAAACTTAACAAATACACTAAATTAAATTTACAATTTTAACCATCTCTTGTATTAAAAAAGAAAAAAAAAAGGTTAAACGGTTAGAATACCCTTTTAAACAACACATATGTCGAAAATAGTGACGCATATTTCGTCGTCGCTATTTCGAATCCTGTTAGCGCACTCACCGGCCTAAAATGTAGAGGTCGTTCACACGGCCACAAGTGGAGGCACACGTACTTTGAGTGCCGAAGGAAAGTGCGCTAAATGGAACAAATTCCAGATGAGTTAGATGCCTGAAAATCGGAGATCATATCATATTTTTGGAGATATTTGCAGTCAGCCTCGTCATTTTTTGAAAGTCGCTTATCAAAGATTGACAGAGAGTGACGGATTTGTGGCTATGACCATGAAAATCATGTAATCATGAGAGTCTCGTTCACCTCTCTACCTTGTAGTCTTTACTTGTAGTATACGCAAGGTTCTTGGAGACAAAGCAAAACGACTATAACTAACTCTACTATGAATCATCACCGGCAGAGGAACTTTAAAGAAGTGTAGAATATGAATCATCACTGCCAGAGGAACCTTGCATCCACAGAAATTCCAAAAGAAAACCTCAAGGACGTCCCTTTCGATATCTTTACTTGCTCCATCTTTGAATTTTGCAACGACTGTAACAAAAAAAAAAATTAAAAAAATAATAAATAAATTAAGTGGTCTCATTTTTTTTTGTATTTTTTCAAGAAATTTGTTAAAATTACAAGTTTGAGTTTGTATTTTACATTATCCAAATGTAATAAGTTTTTAAGGGTGTTGAATCCATTAAACATTCAAAAATATATTTTAAATAACTAAAAGTTATAACCTTACCCAAAATTATATAACTTAATTCTCACAAAACAAAAACTAAACTTAATACAATCTTATGATTAAAAAAACTGTCAAATAACTATAACTCAACTTCAAAAAAAAAAAATATCAATTAGTTCACACTAATTTTTTTTGTTTGTTAATTTATGTGAGTCAAATGATCACTACATCACAAACATATGGCTTGAGTAGCGGCTAATTAAAATATCTAACCTATCAAAATCACTAAAATCTAATCTAAGCCACAGCAATCCTTATCAATACTAAATTTTTGCAGTACATATTTTTAAAATAAAAATGCCTTAACAAAACAGCGTCTTAGCGTCTCACTATCTGTTCTACACACTGTGCCCTTGTTCACACTCGCTTTCAAGACAGCTGCCAATTCTTTTCCTTTAATTGTTTTAATACTTATGATAAAAATGAAAATCCAATTATAAATAATTTTAAAAATAAAAAATAATGGTTAGAAAAACTACAATGGCAAAACTATAAAATAGTTTTTGAATACAATAAAAGCATGAAATCCGCTGGAAACCAGCAATTCATTTCGCTGGTAAGTCCAATTGTTTTGCCGCATCGATTTGCATCGGCCGGAGTTGAAGACGCTGCTCGTTATGACAAAGGTACCGTAGTTTGAAAATTGTGTGTTCATTTAGATATTTTTTTCCTCCCGTGTTGATGAGAGGGATATCCTCGAGCTCGGGGAGTAAATTAAGGCAATCTCTACTCTCTGTATTCCTAGTGCGACGGTAATGCCTCCGCTCTCTATTCCCTTAATGTTGGTTTATATTGGATTTGGGCAGTGATGTTGAGATAATGTCTCAATTATTATGCTTATTTAGTTTGGATTGGGTTGTTGAGGAAGTTGAGATATTCTCTCAACTTCTCTCTCTAAGATTAGCATTAGTTCAACTATATATATTTGATGTATCTCTGAGTATGAAATATAGAAATTATTATTGTGTGTTATCCTTGTGCGTTGCTGCTCTCTCCAATTTTTAATTTGGTATCAGAGCGTCCTGTAATGTCGACTTCTTTGAATACAATTTCCCTCTGAAAAATTGGACGATGTCTGTATCTAAAATGGCAATCTTTGGCTGCTGTACAGACCTAGGCATAAATGTTTTTACGGCATAAGTGTCTGTTGCATGTTTGAATTAACTTACCAGAAGCTTTCGAGGTGATCATTAGATTGATTCATCTATCTTTCGAGGCGACTCATGGTAAATACGTTGTGTATCTAGTTACAGCCGCAATCTGTATAAACATTTGCAGTTTTTTTTTAACTCTGTATTGTGGCAGAGCGTGTAAATTTTGTTCATGATATCGGCGTTGCAAGAACGCGTTCCGCCAACCTTGGACTCATGGTAAATTGTTCGTCCAACTCAGGATGCGTTCCACTTACGGTAAGTTGACGGGGCTGTGGATTTTGTTGTGATACATTTTAAATTGGTTAAAGACTCTGGAAGACAATCCGCCATCGTGAAGCAGCGTGAGCTAATTTTTTATTAAGTTTAAATTGCAATCTGTTTTAGATTTGCAGAGTTCTAAAATTAGCTTTTATTTTTAAAAATGGAGCAGCCTATTGTATTAAAAAAGTTTAATGGCTTTAATTTCTACACTTGGAAGGTAAAAGTTCAGTTGCAAATGATGAGTAGAAATTTATGGAATATTGTAGAAGGCTCAGAAATAGTACCTACAGATGCTCAATAGTTAATTGCATGGGAAAAAAGAGAGGAAATAGCCAAGTCTATCCTTGGACTATCACTTGCAGATTCCCAGCTACATCTTATTGACTTAAAGAAATCTTCTGCAGCAATATGGGAAGAAATGAATAAGGTATTTGGGGCAAAAGTTGTTAATGCAAAATTTTTCTTAAAGTTACAATTGTTTAAACTTCAAATGGATAGTGAGACATCATTGTCAACACACATAAATGAGTTAAGAGCTTTGATGAGACAATTGTCAGAAATTAATTCTAAAGTAGATGATGATGATGCAAAGGCAATTTTATTAAATAGCTTGTCTTCAAAATATGATAATGTCATATTTACTCTAAGTCAAATGCCACATCAATCACTTGATGAAATGATAGCAGCTCTTATGGCAGAAGAAAAGAGGATAGGTGGCCCAGAGGCTAGTTCACATAATGAACTTGCACTATAATCCAAAGGAAGGGTGAATAAAAATAAGACTGAATGTTTCTATTGTCATAAATATGGACATACAACATTCAATTGCAAAATTCGGGCTCAAGATATTTTGAATGGACAATTGAAAAAATCAGCCTATGCAACATTTTCAGACGATTCACCCAATGCAATGTTTAAAGATTCTTCAAATGAGGATGAACCTCCTAATCCATCTCTTAAACTTTTCTAAAGCATGTTTCGTGATTTGCAAGTGTGTGGAATATAGTGTGGAGTTTAAGCCTTATATTTATTGCTATGAGATTTTTGTAGAAGATAACCAACTATGAACAATTTAGTATAATTTAAATTAGTTTTTCTCTACGTTCTACAGGGACGAGAGAAACATTGGCTAATTTGACTGTGTGAATTTATTATATGCTGATATTGTTGTGCTACGGGCCAAGAGCATCAGTTACAGGTTACAGTATGAGATCCATTTGTGTGAAACATGTCAAGTTGCTAGATTAGCTCTTGAACACATTCAGTATTCAGACCATTTGCCTAGCCACTGATGGATAGCCGAAAGCGAAATATCCGACAGATGGTGATTGGTCCATAGGATGGTTCATCACTTGTCAGCTCTTATCGTGGAAGCCCCGACGAGCCGAGTTGTCAATACTGTTGATCTTGCAAAGTTCATTATTGCTGGTCAGAAACAAATGTATTTTAAATGGGTTGAATGGTAGCTCGAAAATGGTGGAGAAAAGAGCGTTGTCTATGAGATCTCAGAGTGGGTACAAATGTTAATGAAGATCAGGGTAGACAAATGTTTGTATTGATTTAGTGTGTTCTCCATTTCTGTAATGTAGGCATTAAGGGGGGGTGTTGAGATAATGCCTCAATTATTATGCTTACTTAGTTTGGATTGGGTTGTTGAGGAAGTTGAGAGATTCTCTCAACTTCTCTCTCTAAGATTAGCATTAGTTCAACTATATATATTTGATGTATCTCTGAGTATGAAATATAGAAATTATTATTGTGTGTTATCCCTCCATGTTCGTTTATATTCGATTTGGTGTTTGGCCATTAAAAAAAAAAAAATTAAAGTTTTATGATTTATTTTTCAATTTAGTTTGTTTATATTTAGTTTAATAGTATAAATCTTCACAGTGTCTTAAAATTCGTTGATGTTAAATTCATATATAATAAGAAAAACAATTTAAATAACATTAATCAAATTTTTTTCAACTAATTCTTACTCAAAATTCAACAAATAAAATACAACTAAATACATTTTTATTCTCATTCCAAATTATACATACCTACCAACATAAATATAGAAGAATTACATAACACCAATTTAAATACCTGGCCGTTTTACATGATACCAATTTAAATGCCCTGTAGTCAACATTCCACCCCCAAAGACCTGAACATCTGTCAACCTCGCCAAATTTTCAAAGTAATTAATCAAAAATTGATGGAGATTTACCTATCACGTATTCAGAAACACAATAATACAATGAACAATGAACATTCGCTTTATTTATGGAAATTTAAATGATATTTTATTATTCAGGATTTTATTATGATATAATATTTTTGGAGAAAATATGTTTATATTTCCAGAGATGATCTAAAAATTGGATCTGTACCTTTTTAAAAGCTTGTAGCATTGTTTATTGCTTTACAAAAGAAATTACAAAATTTCACAGAAAGGAGGATTACGGGATTGAAAAAAAAAATGCTTAAAGAATATTAGAGATATTTAGAGATATTACGCACTGAGCTTTTATACGTTGTTAATTCACAAACTCTTCGTATTCCATAACTCTAGGAAGGAGTTATAGAGTTTTTTTTAAGACAGTTTGATTGTTAGGGAATTCATTGCACTATAGATATGATTGGAAGTGAACCATTCCAAATTTACAGGGGCATGTTTTATTCTCTCAAGAATACGAGTAAGATGTGGAGCAGTAATACCAATTACATTTCCCAACTTATTAGGAGCTTTGAGTTTTCCAAGATTTAAATATTTTTCATCTTTTTTTAGATTTGTCCCAAAAGCTAATGCTTATAAGGTGAACAATTTGGACTTCATATTTGTGTCTCGACTAGTCATATGATAAAATGATGATGTTTACTGATAAATAAAACAACACTTGCTTTGCATGTTGGAGGATCGCCTTGGCTAGCTCCATCAAAAAATCCCAAGGAATTGATTTATCAAGATCAAGCATGGTATGATTTCTTGTTTTTTAATTCATAATCTCATATGAAAAAATTGCATATATATTCAATAATAGCTGAAACAATCTCCACAAGAATATGGTTTTTTTTTTAAATGACCATGTTCTTGGCCCACCAAATAGAGTGAACAAAAGTTGTAGGGAAAGCCTAAAAAGTCAAATTGTTGGACCAATCCAAAAGGAACTCATCCAAAGACCGTGGAAACGAAGAAGCAATTGTAGGGTTGAGAAAAGATTTAGATAATGACTAGACCTGCCATGAAGATGGATAGTGGATGAAAAGATGTTGAATGGTTTCTTCGTTTGATTTGTGGAGGGAGCACCAACTAGGGTCTAACCATATTATCTTTAAACAATTGTCCCATGTAAGAAGTTTATTGGAAAAATCCAGCCACAACGCTAACCAATGCTTGAGGGGGGCTTTCTATTTCCACAGGAAACACCACCACCACACTGGTGGACCTAAATCATTTGAGAACCAAGCTTGGTTGTGAAAACCATTAATAAGGGGTTTTTGGCCCATGTGAGTTTGTCCTCATCTTTGTTTGAAACTTTGATCATGCAAGTGACCAAGGCCCCAACAAATATTCACCACCCCTCAACACCTAGACCTAATAAACAAGGATCTTAAGCAAATTTCCAAGCATATATACCCCACTCTTGTTCAGGTTGGGAACTTGCATCCGCAAGAGACAAAACACCCATTGCATGCAAAAATAATATGGTGTTTTCAAAAAATTTATAGGAGTCCCCCGATCCACCCCAAGGATCTAAGCCCAATATGCTATTCATCCTTTCCCCCACCTTCCTAGCAATCAAGTTACCAATACTTGGGAATGAATTAAGAAGAGGCTTCGAAACTATAGACAAGCCAGGAATTGAATTTCTAACACTTATGATCCATTCCACTTCAATTTTGTTCCCAAAATATTTATCCTTTAATGCTTTACCAAAATAAAATAAAATAATGAGGAGTCTCCACACACTATTAGTTAGATCTAAGACTTTTGTGATCCATAATTTAGATAAATTTCCTTTGGATTAATCACATCATTAGGATTTGGTCGATGTTTTGAACCATCTAATGTGGTTCATCCTTAGGATAAGGTGAAAAAATATAATTGATCTTAATGAATAAATAGTGAGGATGCGTCATTGCCCGGAGATAGCCATTGAAAACAAGATGATATTTTTGTTGGATTCCTATTTCAAAGAGGTGCAAGGTTGATTTAAAGATCATCTTGTTTGGATGAGCAGAACTTATATTTTGAATTTATTTTCCACACATGTGCAAATTGTCAAGGTCGGCCAGAATTGTAATGTAGGCTCACAAGCCCCAACATATGTGTCACTCACCACCAATCATGGATATAAATTGGAGAGACATGGTACTCATTTCATCATCAAGTCATCTAACACATCTCTCTCTCATCTAATTGGTTCGTACAGACTTGAAGATGTTTCTCTCTCGTCCACATGTGTGAAACATGAAGCTGTAATTTTCAGATTGTTTTAGGGTTTTTCTCGCAGCGTTGACCAACGTTGACTTTGGGTCAACCCTCTTTGTTTGACAATGTTTCCTGCTCAGAAATTTCAATTTTGGAAGGCTACATTGGAGGGCATAGAAATCGAGATCAACCATTGACCTTTGACCGCACGTTGATTGATTCGACCGCATATTTGACTGGTGCGTTGAATGTTTTATGGATTGGTTTTTGGGGTGAGTTTGACCTTGAAGGAGAACTAACTTTGACCGAGTTTGATTGAACTTGATTAGAGGTTGAAAGGCTTGGTTTGACTAGCATAGTCTTTGTTGGCTAGGGCATCTTGTTGACTCTTGTAACAAAAAAAATTCTCTATCTTTGTTGAATAAGAAGAATTACAAATTCTTCTATCTTGTATCGGCTTGTCTTCTGTTGACCTGTTTTATGTTCTATCAACATTTACTTTCAATGGTTATGTGATTGCTAATCTGAAATTGAATGGAGCTAATAAGAAGAAATATTGAAGTAAATTGCATTAGGCATAGAACATACCATGCTTATCTAAAGCTTGACTGAAAAGAATCGAGTCTTTAAACCTCTAACCACCAATCAATTTTGGATTTACAATTATCTTCTAACTAACTAAGGAGAAACCTTTCGAATTCTTACAACTGACCATCGGAATTTAAAACTGATGCTTCTTATTTTATTCATGATTCCTTCTTGTGTGGACGCAATCAACGACCAATAAACAAGAATTCCTTCCAACACGGACTTAATGAGGACAAGCTTGCCTCCTATAGATATGAAGTGATTAGTCCAAGCATGAATCCATGCTTCTATTTCTTTTATCATTTGGGTCTAGTCACTCTTTATGTAGGAGTTTGGATTTATGAAAAAGCTCAAATATTGCACTCCTTCCTACATGTCAATAATTTTGAATGGAAAAGCTTGCAAAAAAGAATTCCTAGCATGATTAGAAATAATATTGAACGACATTGTGGATTTCTCCATTTTCACTTTCATTATAGCGACTAGATTGAAAGATTCCAATATATTTTTCATGGAAAAAATATATACTTTTGAACCTTCCAAGAAAAAAAAAATATCATCCACAAACAATAAATGTGAAATATAGGACTAATGTACAAATTTCACAGCTTTGAGTTCACCTCAAAACAATAGCCTTTTTTATCAAAGAGCTGAGGAATTTTACTACTAGAAGAAAGAGTAACGATGAAAAGGGATGCCATTTCCTGAGTCCTTAGGAAGCTTTGAAAAAATTTCGATGGAAGACCATTTATAAGTACAACAACATTGGCAGTCGACATGTAGTTGAGGATCGAGTTGATTGTTCTAATGTTCATTACTAGATGAATTAGACGTAAGTTGATGAAAGACTGGTCAACAAAATCATAGGCCTTTGATAAGTCAATCTTAAGAGAAATGACAGAGGATCATCTGATTTTTATAGAGTGTAATTTTTCTTGTGCTAGGGCCACAACATCATGGATTTGTTGGTTTTGGAGGAATCCAAATTTCTCCCATGAAATGTAATCACTTAAGATGGGATTCAACCTCATGGAATTAATATTATTTTTCTGAAGAACTTCCTGGATTATCCACAGTATCATGAAACATTTGTCGACGTTTCGAATCCCAACGGAGATCCAACTTCAAGACAGTAGAATGAAGAAATTGAAGAAGAGTCATAATTAATTAATAGTGAAGAAGGTAGGGAAAGGTAAGACAAGAGCCGACCAATAAAGTTTTATATTTAATTTTTAATTTTAATTATAGATTTTTATTTCTTAATTTAATTTCTAATTTTTATAATTTACATATAAGAATTAATTTATAAATTTTATCAATAAACTAATTAAATTTATTGTTTATTAATAAGTTTATTATTCTTTCAAAGTTGTTAAAAGTCTTAATTTATGTATAATGTTTATGTTTTTTTGTTGTTTTTTTTATAAATTAATTTAATTTATATTATTTATGGTTTTTTAATTTAATAAATAAAATTAGTTTTTATTTTTTAATTTAATTTAATTTTTATTTAATGTAATTTATATTTTAATAGATTAAAAAGGTAACTAATTAAATTTGTATTAACCTACTTATTTTAAAATTATTATTTAATTTCATTGATCATATTTATTAATTTTATTTTATAAACCATGATTATTATTTCATCTAATAAATAAAGCTAATTAATGAAATAATTTTAATTTTATAAATAAACCAATGTTTTTCTAATAAGTATTAATATTTATTTTAAAAAATAAATAACTATTAATACAATAGAAAATTATTGATTTAATACATTAGTTATGTTTTATTGTTAATTCTACTAACTAATATTAAAGTTAGTTATTAATTATCATTAATTAGTTAATATTTTAATCTAATAAATATTAATCTAATATAATTAATTAATGAGAATAATTATTAAAATTAAGTTCTTTATTTGCTAAATCATCACTAAAGGAAAGGGACAAACCTGAGACTATTTTACATGAAAAACTATACCTGGGAGGATTGTGCTTTCGAGGAACATATTTGTCGAAGAAGACGATGCTAGCTGTCGCTAATTTCATAACCCCCATCTCTATTAAGGTTCTCAGGATGTTTTTTAATCTCAAGGGCCTCTCTTACTTTTCTTCTATAATAGTGATCTTCTCTTGCAATGATCTTTGCATCTTCAAGATGTACTTGGTGCTTAGTCTTCGACGAGTGTTCAATTTATAAATAACATTACAACATAAAATAGTTCTGAAGTCATTGAAGGATACATCGTCTTGGAATTTTGGAATGAAGTTGATTTTAGGGCACCATGCATGCGTGCCTTGCTTTGGGATCCCCTTACCACCTTGAGAATGCTTGATTTGAGGAATTAATAGAAGCCCATATAAAATTCCACAATAAATCCATCATGTCCTTGCAATTTTCCTTTCTGCATTAATGAAAAGGCACCCAACACTTCAAAATCTAAGATTTTTTCTTCCAACAACTCATTTGATTCATTATTAGAAGCACGAGGGAGAGAGTTTAGTACCTCTATAATTTCTAGAATAGGGAAACACAAATGCTTGGAGAATAAATTATTGAAGTAGCTAACACCAGCCAAGGATTTTTCCTTAAAATATTTTACCATATTACCATCCTCATTTTTTATCTCCCATATAGTATTGCATGATTTTCGAACATTGGGAGAATTATGAGAAACCTCAGTTTCATTGTCAACATCCTCCAACCAAGTCACTCAGTTTTTTTGACACCACAGTTCTTCCTCAAGTATCAAACTATCCCTTTTGTTGGCCTCTAGAGCGCACAATGAGTCAAGAGTTTCCTGAGAGAGAAATCACAAAACATTGGAGTTGAAACAATCAACAATATTTTATTCAATCTCAGTGAGTTGAGCCTCTTGATTAATCTTACAAAAAATTCTCCATCATTTCATTTTAAATACTTCAAGTTGTTAGAAAATTGCAACATATAAGGAATGGAATCGTTGTCTCTAAGATGTGTCCAAGAATTTTCAACCAAATTCATGAAATTAGACTCCTTAAGCTATTAGGAATTAAAATTAAAAGGGGATGGGGGCTTATCATCTTCTAGTTCAAGCCCAAGTACAATAGGACAATGATCTGAGATAACACCCAATTCAACCCAGGACTTATAAATCATCTTGTTTGAACAAATTGACACAGAGATGAAAAAATGATCATATCTTTTAAACAACATTCACACTTGTCCTCATATTTATCCATGTCTGGGTCAATTTATTAGGAATCATATCGACCAATTTCACCGAGTCAAAAAGTGGTGAAAATAATCCTCCATAGGATCAACTTAGTGGGAATGACCCCATACTTCTCTAATGGAGGTGCTGAAATTGAGGTCGTCACCCATGATGATGGATGGGGAGGAGAAGAGACCTAAGGATAAAATACCATCCCAAAAAAATTTTCAATCAGTGTAAGGCCCATAAATATTCATAATTTTCTAGGTCAAATTGATTTATTTAAATTCTAAATCTACAGAGATAACATTATTAGATGTCGAGGAAGAAAGAGCTTTGAGAGAGGTGTTCCATGTCAACAACAATCCACTAGAAAAAACATCTATATCCATAGTACAAATGGACCAACCCTTTAATCAAGGTTCCACACTCCCATGGGTTTTACAACTCGAGGTCATAGTACCTCTATGCTTTCTTTATGCATGATTGACTCGAAACTACATAAAAGGATTAGATGGCGTGGTACTAGGGTTTTAAGAAGATTCCACTATGCGACTTGCATTTTATGAACTTGGATCTCCTTCAGAGACTTTATTCCAAGTACATTCTACTCACATTCATTGGCAAGGTGGACGACATGTCTACATGCATAACATTTGAAATGAACCCTCCAATAGTCGATTATCTAAGCCATTTGTGTAATGACCCCTTCCAAAACCCTAGAATCTCTAAGGCCCATGAGAGGTGTTACTTATATTTGACCCAACCTCCATAGCCATTTCATGGAAATGGGGTCACAAAATTCCTCATCTTCCAACTACATTAAAACAAAAAATCCATACCATTATCATTTCATCTGGCCGATACCTTTCCAATGATATAAAATTTACCCCAATAACACTTATGGATTGAAAGTTATGGTCATCCTAATTTTCGCCCATTAAACCCTAACACCTCATTAGTGTCCACCACATGGCGCCCACGTAGTAGCTCATGTGGTTCCCATGCGGTCACTCCACCACCCTTAGATTTTATTATGTGGAACGGCAGAAACACATGCATATATTAACGTAGTTTGGGTCGATCCTCGTTGCCACAACTAGTAATAAACTTTACCAATACCCAACTGTCAACCCTTGACCTAGGCAGCTCTCAAACTGGAAAACCCCTTACTTGAGCTTAGCCCCGACCAGCTTGGATCTGAACTTTGTGAAACCTTGCTTCTGAGATGACTCACCGACCTCCAACCTAGCTGACTCCTAACTCAAGCTCAGCCTCGCTTTCACGAAGTTCTTAGACTTAGCATTTTTAATATAATTCTTTCAGACCGTGTATACCTGTATTTTCACACTTTGATTGCAGCTTCAAGAGTTTTCCTTTCTTTCTGTGAGTTCATAAATCATATATTTGAATTCATCCAGACTTCATCTGAGCTACCTTAGGCACAAAGACTCCAGTATTCCACACTTATCCATCAACCTTACTTGTTGAGATGCACAAGGAATCCTCATTCTCTAATTTCACTTAATTATCACAAATGTCTCTGGTCATTTTATATAATGATTAAAATACATGATTATCATACACATGGATGTAGATTCATGAATGTAAACCACAAGACCAAATGGAAGCTTAGCCCTCTCCCTATTGACTTATACACAATTACATGATTGAATTCATTTATAACAGCTCAACTTATACATGGAGCATAAGAATATAAACAACAATATTAGATGTTCAAACCATGTTATTTCATTACAACTCAACATACACAAAGCATGAAACATAAATAATAGCATTACTTAGTAACAAGACCACATCCATTAATTCAGTGAAATAAAATGACAAGAATGAAAAACATAAGTAAGCATGTATCTTATGAGGATTTCTGGAAAATGAGATTGGGACTTCAACTCCCCACTCGACCTTAGAAAGAGTGCATTGCAATCATTTTTGCAGGAAACCATTCCTGAGCCAGATTCTAGAACTTGAGGAAGAGTGCTCGAAGGAATAAAACCAATACTACTAGCTAAAAAAGGGTCCCCAAGGTCAATCCACCTCTACCCACAAACTAATCAAGAATTTAAATACATTGTAATAGGGATTCATTTCCCTCAATTTTTCCCAACAATTCTCCATTGTTATACCATAGGGATTTTAACTTAGTTAAAACCAATATAGGGGTTCTTTACAAGCACAGGGAGTCACAACACGATTGCAGGAGTTGAGTTTCATTTTAGCATGGAAAGCCTTCATCAATTGGATAAGTTACTGTAGGAGCATAGAGACCACATCTCTAGGTAGTTCATCAGTGAGCGCAAGCACTAATGTTTTCAACACCATGGCTACACTTGGTGGTTCATGTAGAAATTTTTGGGTAGATTCGAAACTGCTCATGAAATTTACTAAAACATAAGATTCAAACCTACTCTGTGCTATGTGGAAAGTAATTCAAAATCTAGAACACAAATAATAAACATGTAATAAGAAATAACACACATGCAACACATATTTTCCTTTGGGGAAAGGAATATGCTAAAAACCCCAATGCATGCTTGCATTAATCTGAAGAATAGAAATTTATTACAATTTCTTTTCTCAAATGAGCACAATCTGCAAGTGCATAAACTATCTCTGTGCACACTCAGAAGCTTTGACCCAAAATTAGCCAATTTTTTCCTCTGCTTGAGCCCCTACTTCCTTTAGTTGTTTCTTGAGGAATTAGGCCCCTATTAAATAGGAAATTCCTCTATTTCATTGCACAAATCCAAAGTAGGGTCCACCTGAAATCATGAAATATTTGTATACTCAACTAGTTTACAATTGTTGGTTAACTGCCTTGGAAACTCGACCACAACTAGGAAATTCAAATTGTTTACATGCATGAGCTAACTATTAGTTGATTGATCAGTTAAATATCTGATCTTTGAGTTAGAATAATGTCTCACTACTTAACTGACCACCAACTAGTTCTATTAACAGTTAGAACTAGTTTAGCTAATTAAAGCTGAAATTAACTCAACCTAGGTTCCTAGAATTTAGGAATCACTGCATACAACTAAACTTCATGTGCTTAACTTGAATTAAATTAGCTAGACTTTTATTTTATAAGAATCAGCACAAGTAAATTGAAATTTAACTCATTAACTGAGCTAGACTCCTATATTTTAGGAATCAACACAAGTAAACTAAACTTGAACTCATTAACTCGAATTAAGTTTTCTTAACTGAGTGACAAGATCCATGTCACCTGATTTAACTACTCCAAGTTGTTTGCTAATGTGGAATTTCAAATTTCCTCAATTTGATTAAGGAAAAATTAAAATTGACACTTTCTTGTTGCATTTTCAAAAATTCATGAGCCCCATAAATACATGTGTCTCTCTCCTGGCAAGTATGTTCATCAACCCAACAAGCTTCCCAGTGGCTTCATTAGTCCTTAGACATGCCACTATTAGTGGGTTCATCGACCTTAATGCAAGTAATTTCCCTGTGATTTTCAATGAGCAAGCCCTTTTGGGTTTCTTCAGCTGGGCCATCACCAGAGTGAACTCCCTCCTTTCAAACTCACCCTATGTCTTATTCTGTTGTTCCTCCTTTCATGAGGAATTTTTTTCCCTTTGATGACTCACTCCAGCGCCCTTCGTGAATCAATGAATTCATGAATGAATTCCTCTATTGGCCATGGCCCACTTTGGTGGCGTTGGTCCACTGTTGCAATAATAACCATATAGCGGTTGCGTTGACATGGACCTAGCTAGTGAGACCACCCTGCCAATGCAATCCATCAAAAATTAATTTTTTGTGCTCTTTCCCTTGCATATTTTTCCAAATAGGCATGGTTCTAATATTTTCTTTCTCGAGCTAAGGTTGATGTATATTTAACTCATTTAAAGCACGCCAATGAGTTTCCCATGACTATCGTTAATAACTAACTTCCTCCAACTTCCCAAACAATCTCTCTCTTCAAATTATGGAATTTGTTTCCCATTATCTCAACCAATTTTAATTTAAAAAAATTAGTTACATTATTTACAAAAAAGGAAATTTTCTAATGGTTGTCACAATTTGTAGCCCTTAAAACATAGCTCAACTTCATTGAGCAGTCTTTCGCAAATTTCCACCTCTATCTGTATTCATGCACAAAAATTATCCAATTTTTACAAACATCCATCCTCCAAGTACATAAAATGACCTAATTTGTTTCTAATGGATTTTAGCACCTCTTTCATCCATAACATAAAAGGTAAACTAGATATAATGGCCCAAAGATTATTATGAGCTTGCAACTCCTTAATGGGGTCAAAATTTATATTCCATATTTGCAACAAAAGCCGTGATTTAACCCAGTGTGAGTCATGGCTCATGATATACAACGACTTGATCTGAGAGGGAAATATGACACAAAACCACCCTTGAACGAGGATATGAATAATCAACATCAAGCCAATCATAGGCTCCCAACTATCCTTAGCCCAATGAATATACCCACAATAGGAAATTCAATTAGCATGGGAACCTCTGAAAAACCAATATCTCCGTCCAGTATAAGGGTCACCACCCTATGAGGTTTCATAGTCCTTTTACGCATAGATCATCATGAAGGATTCAAATCGAGCTAGGCTTGATTAAACTATGATTACACATATCACAAAGATGAGGGGACATGAGGGGGTTTACCATTAGTGCGAGGAGTAAAATTTATTGGAATAGTAATTGGAAGAGGGAGCTGACATCCAAAACATCCAGTGGAGGTGAGATCCTTTGATAGAATTCTTCATCCGTGGGAAATATGCCCTCCAGACAAAGACTATCTACTAGCCCGAAATCCACCAACTCGATCTTCAAAAACATTCTATCAATTCCAATTATGTTCAAGCCCCGGAAAAACACACAATCCAAACACATGCCACCTGTCACCAAAGAATCACCACGTGAAAAACATTCGGAAAGGTGAGAACAAAAATCAGATAAAACTCGCCAAAAAATAGATGTCTATAGAAACCAAGGCTTGATCCACGAGGAAAAAAAGCAAAAAGAACCCTATGTTGTAGGATATAAACACCCTTCCTCACCCCTCCCGCCAACACCCATGACATTCATGGAGAAAACCATGATCGTGAACTCCCCGTAGGGACTTCCTTTACTCCAAGGGTCCCAATAATCATATTTTTCCTAGCTAGCTTGATGTATTCCTTGGATTCCTTCTAGGATTTAGATAAAAAATATTTTCTTCTTGCATGGATGGTGATGGGAGGGTCTTCACGCAAACCTCCATTAGAGACGACTTCCAAGGATATCTTAAGACATGACCAAAGGTGTGCAATCATGGACTCATTCATCGACTTCCACCAAGAAACAAATGTAGGATGAACCAGTATGGAAGAAAGGGGTGGCCAACGTGGAAGAAAAATATTATAAATAAGGGACGATAGGGGGAGAAAGATCAGCAAGCATTGACGGTGGACATGATCTTGGACAATTTTATCTGAATTGGGAGACCAATGTGGGAAAACACAGGGAGCCAAAGGGGAAGGGGAAATTTTCAAAATAACTTCCACAAGGACAGGGGAAGAAACATTATGAACAAGGGATGAGCCCGAAACCATACCTACGTGCTTTTTTCTGTATGGTTGACTTCAACCTGCATCAAAGGATTAGAAGGCATGGCGCTAGGATTTTAAGAAGATACCATTATTTGACTTGCATTTTAACGAACCCAAATCTTCTTCATAAGTTTTATTCCATGGAAATTCCACTCACATTCATCGGCAAGGTGGTTGAAACTTCTGCATAACATCTTAAGGGAACCCTCCAATAGTTGATTATCTGAAGCCATTTGTAACCCTGAACACACAACTCAACTTCTTCAACCAATCCTCTGTGAATGTCCACGTCTATTTGTATACATGCACAAAATCTATCCAATTTTGACTAACACCCATCCTCCATGTAGATAAACCGACCTAATTGGCTTTTAGTACCTCTTTTGTCCAGAACATAAGAGGTAAACCAAGGAGAATGGCCCAAACATTTATGATGAGCTTGCAACTCTCTAATGGGGTCAAAATTTATATTCCATCTTTACAGTAAAAGCCCTGATTTACCCCAATGCCATTCATGGCTCATGATATCCAACAAGTCATTCTCAGAGGGAAATACAACACAAAACCACCCTTGAATGACGATATGAATAATTGACATCGATCCAATCGCAAGTTGTTGACTATGCTTAACCCAATTAAAAATAGACCATAGGTTGATTAGTTTTCCCATGAATCTACCCACAATAGCGCATTCAATTAGCATGGGAACCTCCTGCAAATCATTATCTTCACCCATTGTAAGGGTTGCCACCCTACGACGTTTCAAAGTCTTTTTACACAAGGACTGTCATGGAGGATTTTGATGGCACATATTGCAAATGTGAGGCGATAGGAGGGGGTTTATTGTCAGTCTGAAGGGTAGAATTCAATGGAATAGTAAGGGGAGGAGTGTGAGGGTAGAATTCAATGGAATAGCAAGGGGAGAAGGAATCGAGCTGACATCCAACACATCCGAGAGGGGTGAGATCCTGTGAAAAAAATCTTCATATGTGGGAAATATGCTTGTTGGACACAGACTCTCTCACCTGAAATCGATAGTCTCAATCTTCAATGACATTTCGTCATTTCCAATTAATATGTTCGAGCCTCGAAAAAAAACACAACTAGGAAACGCACCACCTATCACTAAAAAATCATCGCATAAACTACGTCAAAGAAGGTGGAAACTAGAATAAGAAAAAACCTACCAAAGAATAAATGGGTACAAAAACTAAGACTCAAACTACTAGGCAAAAAGGGAAATGGAAAAAGGACCCACCACCAAGTCTTCGTCAGCATTACATGTCATGCTAATAAAATCTAATTTTACAATATTATGATTAAATTGTAATTTTTATTATTTATGTGTTTTATATAAATAAATTTAATATTTAATTATAAAATTTTAGTTTTTAATTTATGAATCATTTGTCAAAATCATTTAACCTTGATAAATACACTAAACTAAATTTACAATTTTAACGAATTCTGAAAGAAAAAAATTTAAAAACGAAGTTTAAACGGTTAGAATACCTTTAAGCAATACATATGTCGAAAAAAGTGACGCATTTTCGTCGTCGCGATTTCGAATCCGGCTAGCGCACTCACCGGCCTAAATGTACTCGTTCACGCGGGCACAAGTACTAGAGGCACACGTACATTTGCAACCAGACGCGTCATTTTTTGAAAGTAATTTATCAAAGATTGACCGATTTGTCACTGTGACCGTTGAGTCTCGTTCACGTCTCTAACTTTACTTGGAGTATACGCGAGGTTCTTGGAGACAAAGCAAAACGACTATAAAGAACTCTACTATGAATCATCACCGGCAGAGGAACTTTAAAAAGTGTACCATAAATCATCACTGCAAGAGGAACCTTACATCCACAGAAATTCCAAAAGAAAACCTCAAGGACGTCCCTTTCGATTATATTTACCTCCTCCCTCCTTTAATTTTGCAATTACTGTAACTATTCCACCAAATAAAATTAAAAATAATGAAAAATCAGCAGATCGGCGAAAGTTATTTCCAAAGAACAAATTTTATGACGCGATGCTTTTCATTCCTTCATTTCTGTTTCCATGCTCGAGTTTTTAGCCGTGAAAATTCTCCGGATGATTTATCTTATTGAATTGAGATTTTTTCATTTTTTTTTCCCAAAGTTTTTAATTTTAATATTAATTTAATAATTAAAATTATTAAGATAAAATAATTAATTTTTTTTTTAATATTAAAAAAATTTAAAAATAACCATGATCATCAACCTTTCATTCCCTAAACATGCCAAAATCCACAATCGACATAAATTTATTAGTGTTCTCCTGCGTTGCAGAGAAATTGATCCCAGGTTCAAGTCCCCAGCGGGAGGAGGCAGCCACAGGTTACATAATTTGAGTTCCGTTACACAGATTTTCATTTATTCGGACTTCCATTTTTTCATTTTTCATGGGAATTTGGATTTATTTATTTATTTTTTTCAAAACTTTTGATAATAAGAATGATTGAACCATTTTTTTAATGATAGAAATAGATTCAATATCAAATAGAAATCTTGCTGCATCTCAAACTTGAAGTTTAACAACTGTTTATTTATATTTTTCAAATTTATTTTGGATTTTATCTAAATCTTACTAGAATTTCCATTATTTTTCTAGAAAAGTTGTAGTTTGTTAGTATACTTTTTTATATACATAAAAGTTCATAAAAAATAAAAATATATAAAACTTGTTTTTTTCAAAAATAAATAAAAATATTAAAATATATATATAATCCACAGGTCTCATTGCTTTGCATTTTTTCATGTATTTTTTTGTGTAATTTTGTTTAAATTTTTTTAAGAAATTTCTTAAAATTACAAGTTTGAGTTTGTATTTTGCATTATCCAAATGTATAATGTTTTTGAGGGTGTTGAATTCATTATACATTCAAAATTGTATTTTAAATAATGAAAAATTATAACCTTACCCAAAATTATATGACTTAATTCCAACAAAACAAAAACTAAACTAATACAATTTTATAACTAAAACAGGTTGTCTAAAACTAAAATAATACAATCCTATAATTAAAAAAGATTGTCAAATGACTATCAATTTTATAATTCAACTTAAAAATAAATAAAAATAATATAGCAATTAATTCACACAATTTTTTTGTTTATTTATTAGTTTATGTGAGTCATATAAGGTCACTGCATGACTAATATGTGGCTTGAGTAACTGAGACCTAGGATATCTAACCCATCAAAAACACTAAGATTGAGTCTAGGCCACACCTGCCCTTATTAATGCCCTTATCAATGATAAATTTTTGTCAACATATTTTCTAAATAAAAATACCTTAACTAAAAAACCCTCTCACTATCTATTTTACACCCTATGCCCTAGTTCAAACTTAAACAACTGCCAACATTTAAATACTTGTAATAAAAAATAAAAATCCAATTATAAATATTTTTTAAAATAAAAAAATAATAGTTACAAAACTACAACGGCAAAACTATTATATAGTTTTTAAATACAATAAAACGCATGAAATCCACTGGAAACCAGCACATTCATTTCGCCGGTAAATCCAATTGTTTTGCCGCATCATGTTGCATCGGCCAGAGTTGAAGACGCTACTCAAGTGGTCGCGAGATGACAAAGGTACCGTAATTTGAAAATTGTGTTTTCATTTATTTATTTGTTTTTTTCCTTCCCGGTTCGATTTGGTCTTGGGTCATAAAGTTGGTGTAGAGTATAAGTTTTTAAGTGTCTTTTTTTAAAAGATTTTTTTGTTTATTTATTTAATTTAATTTGTTTATAATTAAGAAAAGATTTATTGAAATTACAAGTTTAATTTATAATTAAAAAAATATTTATTGAAATTAGAAGTTTAATAGTTTAACTTTTTATAATTAAAGTTTCTCAAAAAATTTTAAGAGTGTTAAAATCATATATAAAGTCAAAAAAATCAATTTAAATAACACTAATTAAAATTTGGCAACATTTTTATCATCCAATTTCTACAAAAAAAAAAATCCACCATTGTATATTTAGGTTGATGGTTAATTTCTACCTGATTTTGCTGAATAATGAATTAAAAAGAAATAGAAAACTAAATACATTTTAATTCTCATTCCACATTATACATACGTACCCACACAACTATGAAAAAATTACATAACACCAATTTACCTACCACCTATTTAGAAACACGCGTGAGATTTCACAATATTACAATGAACATTCGCTATATTTATGGAAAATTAAATGATATTTTATTGTTCAGGATTTTATTATGATATAGTTTTTTTGAGAAAATATCTTTATATTTCCAGAGATGATTAAAAATTGGATTTGTGCCATTTTAAAAGCTTGTAGGATTGTTTATTGCTTTAAAAAAAAAAATTACAAAATCTCACAGAAGGGAAGATTACGGGATTAAAAAAAATTGCTAAAAGAATATTAGAGATATTTAGAAGATATTAGGCACTAAGCTCCTATACGTTGCTCATTCACAAACTTTCAGTATTCCATAATTTTAGGAAGGATTTATAGTGAGTCTTCAGAAAGTTTGATTGTTATGGAATTCAGTGCACTATATAGATATGATTGCAAGTGCATCAATTCAAATTTTTCAGGGCATGTTTTAATTTTTTTAGAGAATATGAGTAAGATGTGGCTCATTAATATCAATTCCATTTTTCTAATTCATTACTGAGGCATTAATACCAACTCTATTTCTCCATTTCATTACGAGTTTGGAGTTTTCCAAGATTTGAAGTTTTTATTTTTTATTTTTTTTAGATTTGTCCTAAAAACTAATGCCCATAAGACTAACAATTTGAGCTTCATATTTGTGTTTTGACTAGGCAGATACTTCATGATAAAATGATGATGTTCATTGAGAAACAAAACAACACCCGCTCTGCATGTTGGACGATCACCTTGGCTGGCTCCATCAAAAAAGCCCAAGGAATTGATTTATCCAGATTAAGCATCATAGGAATTCGTGTCTTTTTATTCATAATCTCATATGAAAAATTTGCATATATGTTCAATAATCCCTGAAACAATCTCCACAAGAATATGTGTTGTTTTAATGACCATGTTCTTGGTCCACCAAATAGAGTGAACAAAAGTTGTATGAAAAGCCTAAAAATTTGAATTGTTGTGCTGTTTGACCAATGTAGAAGGACCTCATCCAAATATTTTGTAAACCAAGATGCAATTGTAGGGTTGAGAAAAGATTTAGACAATGACTAGACCTGCCACAAAAATGGATAGTGGATGAAAATATGTTGCATGGTTTCTTCATTTGATTTGTGGAGGGAGCACCAACTAGGGTCCAACCATATTATCTTTAAACAACTGTACCATGTCAGAAGTTTATTGCAAAAAGCAAGCCAAAACACTAACCAATGCTTGAGGGGGGCTTTATATTTCAATAGGAAACACCACCACCACCACACTGGTGGACCATTTAGTTGATCTTGCATCAGCACTTGAGAACCAAGCTTGGCTGTGAAAACCATTATTAACGGATTTTTCGCCCATGTGAGTTTTTCCTCATCTTTGCTTGAAAATTTGATCATGCAAGTGACCAAAGCCCCAACAAAAATTGACCACTCCTCAACACCTAGACCTACTAAACCAGGATCCTAAGAAAATTTCCAAGCATATGTACCCCACTCTTGTTCAGGTTGGGAACTTGCATCCGCAAGAGAGAAAACACCCATTGCATGCAAAAACAATATGGTGTTTTCAAAAATTTTATAGGATTCCCTCGATCCAACCAAAGGATCTAAGCCCAATATGATATTCTTCCTTTCCCCCACCTTCCTCACAATCAAGTTACCAATAATGGGGAATGCATTAAGAAGAGCCTTTGAAACTATAGACAAGTGGGGAAGTGAATTTCTAACACTTTTGATAAATTCCACTTCAGTTTTGTTCCCAAAATAATAATCCTTTAATTCTTTACCACAAAAATATTTTTCAATGCGGAGTCTCCACAGACTCTTAGTTGTGAAAGTTTGGCTGAAAATAATCGAGTCTTTAAACCCCTAACTACCAAACAATTTTGGATCTACAACTATCTTCTGACTGACTAAGGAGAAACCTTTTGAGTTCTTACAACTGACCATAGGAATTTAAAACTGATGCTTCTTATTTTATCCATGATTCCTTCTTGTATGGACGCAATCGAAGACCAATAAACAAGAATTCCTTCCAACACAGACTTAATGACGACAAGCTTGCCTCCTCTAGATATGAAGTGATTAGTACAATAATGAATGCATGCTTCTATTTCTTTTATCATTTGGGTCTAGTCACTCTTTCTGTAGGAGTTTGGATTTATGAAAAAGCCTAGATATTGCACTCTTTCCTACATGTCAATAATTTTGAATGGAAAAGCCTGTAAAAGATATGTCCTAACATTATTAGAAATAATACTAAATGACATTGTGGATTTCTCCATTTTCACTTTCCATCTAGCGTTTAGATTGAAAGATTCCAATATATTTTTCATGGAAAAAATATAGACCTTTGAACCTTCCAAAAAAACAAAAATATCATCCACATTAGAGAACTGTTGATGTTTAAAATGGGCCACCTAATAAAAATGTACCACCAAAATAAAATTTATAAGAACCAATAGGATTCAAGATGATGATGTCAACCATGGGGGATGATTCATACTTTTTGGGATAAAAAAGTAAAAAAATTAAAAATAATAAAATAACAAAACTACTTTTTCAACTTGTATTTTCAACTTATCTCCCAAAGGTTTTACTCAAATTTCGAGTTGGAATACTCATTGGATGAAAAAATTAATTCCTCATCCAAGGAGTACCCATGTTGCATACTTTCGATGGACTGCGCTACACAAAAATGAGAAATACTTGAAAAAATGTGATTGCAATCACACTTTTCATGTATTTATCATTTTTCGTGTAGCAGTGTCCATCGAAAGTATGCAACATGGGTACTCTTTAGATGAGTAATATATTTTTGCATCCAAAAAGTGTTCCCGCTCGAAATTTGAGTAAACTCATAGGGAGATAAGTTGAAATAATATTTTTTTCTTTTTTTCCTCTAAAATTCGATGATGTGATATAATCTTATTTTATTATTTCGACAAATATTTTATAATTTCCTTATGAGGCTCATTTTAGACCTCAAAATTCCCCTAATGAAAACAATAAATCTGAAATATATGACTAATGTACAAATTTCACACCTTTGAGTTCACCTGAAACAATAGCCTTTTTTTATCAAAGAGCTAAGGAATTTTACTACTAGAAGAAAGAGTAACGAGAAAAAGGGATGTCATTTCCTCAGTCCTTGGGAAGCTTTGAACAAATTCGATGGACGGCCATTTATAAGCACAACAAAATTGCTAGTAGACATGTAGTCGAGGGTCAAGTTGATTGTTCTAATGTTCATTACTAAATGAATTAGACGTAAGTTGATGAAATACTAGTCAAAAAAATCATAGGCTTTTGTTAAGTCAACCTTAAGAGAAATGAAAGAGGATCATCTAATTTTTATAGAGTGTAAGGTTTCTTGTGCTAGAGCCAAAACATCATGGATTTGTTGGTTTTGGAGGAATCCAAAATGCTCCCATGAAATGTAATCACTTATGATGGGATTCAAACTCATGGAATTAACCTTAGTTATCAATTTATAAATAACATTACAACATGAAATAGTTCTGAAGTCATTGAATGATACATCATATTGGTATTTTGGAATGATGTTTATTTTAGGGCACCATGCATACAGGCCTTACTTTGGGATTCCCTTACCACCTTGAGAATGCTCGCTTTAAGGAATTAATAGAAGCCCATATAAAATTCCACAATAAATCCATCAATTCCCTGAATTTTCCTTTCTGCATTAGTGAGAAAGAACCCAACACTTCATACTCTAATTTTTTTCTTCCAACAACTCATCTGATTCATTATTAAAAGCATGGGGGATAAAGTTTAGTACCTCTAGAATTTATAGAATAGGGAAACCCAAAGGCTTGGAGAATAAATCCTTGAAGTAGCTAACACTAGCCAAGGCTTTGGCCTTAAAATATTTTACCATATTACCATCCTCATTTTTTATCTCCCATATAGTATCGCATGCTTTCCGAACATTGGAAAAATTATGAAAAAAATCATTATTATTGTCGACATCCTCCAACCAAGTCACTCAACCTTTTTGACAACACAATTCTTCCTCAAGAATCAAACTGTCCCTTTCGTTGGCCTCTAGAGCGTGCAATGAGTCAAGAGTTTCCTGAGGGAGAAATAAAAAAACATTGGAGTTGAAACAATCAACAATATTTTATTCAATCTCAGTGAGTTGATCCTCTTGATTAATCTTAAAAAAATTCTCCATTATTTAATTTTAAGTACTTCAAGTTGTTATAAAATTGCAACATATAAGGAATGGAATTGTTATCTCTAATATGTGTCCAAGAATTTTCAACCAAATTCATGAAATCAGGCTCCTTAGGCCGACAAAAATTAAACTTAAAAGGGGACGGGGGCTTCTCATCTTCTAGTTCAAGCTTGAGTATAATAGGACAATGATCTGAGATAACACTCAATTCAACCCGGGACTTATAAAGCATGTTATTTGAATAAATTGACTTAGGGATTAAAAAATGATGAAGTCTATTTTAAACAAAATTCACACTTGTCCTCATATTTCTCCATGTCGGGGTCAATTTATTAGGAATCATATCGACAAATTTCACTGAGTCAAAAAGTGGTGAAAATTATCCTCCATAGTATTAAATTAGTGGGAATGGCACCATACTTCTCTAATAAAGGTGCTGAAATTGAGTTCATCGCCCAAGATGATGGATGAGGAGGAGAAGAGACCCGAGGATAAAATACCATCACAAAAGGTTTTTTCAATCAGTGTAAGGCCCATAAATATTGATAATTTTCTAGGTCAAATTGAATTCTTTAAGTTATAAATGTACAGAGATAACATAATTATATGTCGAAGAAGAAAGAGCTTTGAGAGAGGGGTGCCATGCTGAAAATAATCCACCAGAAAAACCATCTACATCCAGAGTACAAATGGACCAACCCTTCAACTAGGGTTCCAAAATCCGATGGGTTTTACAACCTGAGGTCATAGTATCTCTAAAGAGTATTATATTTCGATTATTTTTTTAGGAGACATTTGAGGGTGATGTTTTTTAGGGGCACCCAAAAACCCCTAACATTCATGGAGAAAACTATCATCGAGAAGTCCCCACATGGACTTTCTTTTCTCCAAGGGTCCCAATAATCGTGTTCTACCTACCTAGTTTGATGTGATCCTTGGATTTATTCTGGGATTTGGATAAAAAATATTTCCTTAATGCATGGATGGAAATGGGAGGGTCTTCATTAAAACTTCCATAAGAGCCGACTTCCAAGGATGTCTTAAATATGGGACTGAGGGTCATAATTGTGCATGCAAGGAGTCTTCGACATCCTCTAGGAAACAAATGTATGATCACCCAATAGGGAAGAAGGGGACACTGGCATGGAAGAAAAATAGTCTGAATAAGGGACAATAGGGGGATGAAAAGCAGGAGCACCAACAGTGGAACACGCTCTTGGAAAATTTTATTTAATTTGGGAGACATAAGTGGGGAAATAAAGGGAGCCAAAGGTTAAGGGGTAACCATTGAAATAACATCCACAAGGATGGGGGAATAAAAATTATGAACAAGAGAGAAGCACAAAACCGTACCTGTGTGCTTTCTTTATGTATGATTGACTCCATCCTACATCAAAGGATTAGATGGCATGGAACTAGGGTTTTGAGAATATTCCACTATGCGACTTGCATTTTTATGAACCTGGATCTCCTTCAGAGACTTTATTCCAAGTAAATTCTACTCACATTTATCAACAAGGTGGCTGACACTTCTACATGCATAAAATTTTAAGAGAACCCTCCAATAGTTGATTTGAAGCCATTTGTGTAATCTCTCCTTCCAACCCCCTAGGCTCTCCAAGGCCCATGAGAGGTGTTACTTATATTTGACCCAACCTCCATAGTCATGTCATGGAAATGGGGTCACAAAATTTCTCATATTCCAACTACTTTACACAAAATCCATACCATTATCATGCAAGCTTGTCGAGACCTTTCTAATGATATAAAATTTACCCCAATATGAGTTATGGATTGAAATTTATGGGGATCCTAAGTTTGGCCCTTTAAACCCTAACACCTCATTAGTGTCCACCACATGGCGCCCATGTAGTAGCTCATGTGGTGCCCATGCAGTCACTCCACCACCCTTGGATTATTCCACGTGGAATGGAAAAAACACACACATGTATTAATGTAGT
Source organism: Pinus albicaulis (assembly GCA_034641835.2). Lineage (NCBI taxonomy): Eukaryota > Viridiplantae > Streptophyta > Pinopsida > Pinales > Pinaceae > Pinus > Pinus albicaulis. The sequence continues at coordinate 1,420,805,728 of CM076581.1, read as the reverse complement.
TGGGGTCGATCCTCATTGCCACAACTAGCAATAACCTTTACCAAGACCCAATTTTCAACCCTCGACGTACGCAACTCTCAAATTGGAAAACTCTTGACTTGATCTCGACCCCGACCAATTTGGATTCAAAATTTGTCAAACGTTGCTTTTGAGACGACTCACCGACCACCAACCTAGCTGACTCCCAACTCAAGCTCTACCTCGCTTTCACGAAGTTCTTAGACTTATCATTTTTAACATAATTATTTCCAGCCACGTAGACCTAAATTTTCACACTTTGATTGCATATTCAAGAGTTTTCCTTGCTTTCTATGAGTTCATAGATCATATATCTAAACTCACCCAGACCCTATCTGACCTACCTTAGGCACAAAGACTCTAGTATTCCACACTTATCCATCGACCTTACATGTTGAGACGCACAAGGAATCCTCATGCTCTAATTTCACTAAATTATCACAAATGTCTCGGGCCATTTCATATAACCATTAAAATACATGATTATCATACACATGGATGTATATTCATGAATGTAAACCACAAGAACAAAGGGAAGCTTAGCCCGCTCCCTATTGACTTATACACAGTTACATAACCAAATTCATTTATAAAAAATCAACTTATAAATGGAGCATAAGAATATAAACAATAATATTATATGTTCGAAACCATTTTCTTCCATTACAACTCAACATATAAAAATAATGAAACATAAATAATAACACTACTCAGTAACAAGACCACATCCATTAATTCAGTGAAATAACATGACAAGAATGCAAAACATAAGTAAGCACTAATCTTATGAGGATGTTTGCAAAATGAGATTGGGAATTCAACTCTCCACCCAACCTTAGAAAGAGCGCATTTCAATCATTTTTGCAGTCAACCATGTCTGAGCCAGATTTCGGAACTTGATGAAGAGTGCTCGTAGGAATAAAACCAATAGTACTAGCCAAACTCATGGAATTAACCTTAGTTATCAATTTATAAATAACATTACAACATGAAATAGTTTTGAAGTCATTGAATATACATCATCTTGGGATTTTTGAATGAATTTGATTTTAGGGCACCAGGCATGCATGCATTACTTTGGGATTCCCTTACCACCTTGAGAATGCCTACTTTAAGGAATTAATAGAAGCCCATATAAAATTCCACAATGAATCCATCAGGTCCTTGGCATTTTCCTTTCTTCATTAATGATAAAGCATCCAATACTTCAGACTCTAATATTTTTTCTTCCAACTACTCATCTGATTCATTATTAAAAACATGGGGGATAGAGTTTATCACCTCTAGAATTTATAGAATAGGGAAACCCAAAGGCTTAGATAGTAAATTCTTGAAGTAGCTAACACCAGCCAAGGTTTTGTCCGTAAAATATTTTACCAAATTACCATCCTCTTTTTTTATCTCCCATATAATATCGCATGCTTTTCGAACATTGGAAAAATTATGAAAAACCTCAATATTATTGTCGACATCCTCCAACCAAGTCACTCAGATTTTTTGACACCATAGTTCTTCCTCAAGAAATAATTATCCCTTTTGTTAGCCTCTAGAGCGCGCAATGAGTCAAGAGTTTCGTGAGAGAGAAATAAAAAAACATTGGAGTTGAAACAATCAACAATATTTTATTCAATCTCAGTGAGTTGAGCCTCTTGATTAATCTTAAAAAATTTGCTCCATTATTTCATTTTAAGTACTTTAAGTTGTTAGAAAATTTCAACATATAAGGAATGGAATCATTGTCTCTAAGATGTGTCCAAAAATTTACAACCAAATTCACGAATTCAGGCTCCTTAAGCCAACAAACATTAAAATTAAAAGGGGATGGGGGGCTTCTAATCTTCTAGTTCAAGCTTGAGTACAATGGGACAATGATCTGAGATAACACCCAGTTTAAACCAGGACTTATAAATCATGTTATTTGAATAAATTGACTGAGAGATGAAAAAATGATCAAGTCTCTTTTAAACAACATTCATAATTATTCTCATATTTCTCCATGTCAGAGTCAATTTATTAGGAATCATATCGACCAATGTGACTCAATCAGAAAGTGGTGAAAATAATCCTTCATAGGATCAATTGAGTGGGAATGACCCCATACTTCTCTGATAGAGGTGTTAAAATTGAGGCCATCGCTCAGGATGATAGATGGGGAGGAGAAGAGACCCGGGGATAAAATGCCATCCCAAAAAGTTTTTCAATCAGTGTAAGCCCCATAAATATTGATAATTTTCCAGGTCAAATTAAATTCTTTAAGTTAGAAATCAACAAATATAACATTATTAGATGTCGAGGAAGAAAGAGCTTTGAGAGAGGGGTGCCATGTCTACAAAAATCCACTAGAAAAACCATCTACATCTAGAGTACAAACGGACCAACCCTTCAACTAGGGTTCCACAATCTCATGGGTTTTACAACTCGAGGTCATAGTATCTGTAAAGAGTATTATATTTGGATTATTTGTTTTAGGAGACGTTTGAGGGTGGTTTTTTTAAGGGCACCCCAAAACCCCTAAAATTCATGGAGATATCTATCATCGAGAAGTCCCCACATGGAATTTCTTTGCTCTAAGGGTCCCAATAATCATGTTCTGCCTACCTAGTGTGATGTGTTCCTTGGATTTATTCCAGAATTTGTATAAAAAAGATTTCCTTCCTGCATGGATGGAAATGGGAGGCTCTTCATTCAAACTTCCATGAGATCTGACTTCCAAGGATGTTTTAAATATGGGATCGAAGATCATCATTGTGCATGCATGGACTCTTCAACATCCTCTAGGAAACAAATGTATGATCACCCAATAGGGAAGAAGAGGACACTGATGTGGAAGACAAAGAGTTTGAATAAGGGACAATAGGGGGAGAAAAAGCAGGAGCACCGACAATGGAACATGCTCTTGGAAATTTTTATTTAATTTGGGAGACAGATGTGGGGAAATAAAGGGAGACAAAGGTGAAGGGGGAACTATTGAAACAACTTCCACAAGGACGAGGGAATCAACATTATGAACAAGAGAGAAGCCCAAAAATGTACCTGTGTGCTTTCTTTATGTATGATTGACTCCATCCTACATCAAAGGATTAAATGGCATGACACTAGGGTTTTTAGAAGATTCCACTATGCGACTTTCATTTTTACGAACCTGGATCTCCTTCAAAGACTTTTTTCCAAGTACATTCTACTCACATTCATCGGCAAGCTGGCTGACACTTCTACATGCATAAAATTTGAAGCGAAACCTCCAATAGTCAATTATTTAAATCCATTTGTGTAAAAACCCTTCCAACCCCTTAGAATCTCCAAGGCCCATGAGAGGTGTTATTGATATTTGACCCAACCTCCATAGTCTTGTCATGGAAATGGGGTCACAAAATTTCTCATCTTCCAACTACTTTAAAACACAAAATCCATACCATTATCGTGCTAGCTTGTCGAGACGTTTCCAATGATATAAAATTTACCCCAATATGACTTATGGATCGAAAGTTATGGCCATCCTAAGTTTGGCCCATTAAACCCTAACACCTAATTAGTGTCCACCACATGGTGCCCGTGTAGTAGCTCATGTGGTGCCCATGCGGTCACTCCACCACCCTTGGATTATTCCACATGGAATTGCAGAAACACACACATATATTAATGTATTTGGGGTCAACCCTCATTGCCACAACTAGCAATAGCCTTTCCCAAGACCCAATTTTCAACCCTCGACCTATGGAACTCTCAAACTAGGAAACTCTCGACTTGAGCTCGGCCCCGACCAACTTGGATCTCAACTTTGTCGAACGTTTCTTCTGAGATGACTCATCAACCACTAACCTAGCTAACTCCTGACTCAAGCTAAACCTCGCTTTCATGAAGTTCTTAGACTTAGAATTTTTAATAAAATTCTTTCAAGCCGCATAGACCTACATTTTCATGCTTTGATTGCAGCTTCAATAATTTTCCTTCCTTTCTATGAGTTCATATATCATATTTCTAAACTCGTCCAGACCCCATCTGATCTGCCTTAGGCACAAAGACTCCAGTATTCCACACTCATCCATCAACCTTACTTGTTGAGACGCACATGGAATCCTCATTCTCTAATTTCACTGAATTATCGCAAATGTCTCAGGTCATTTTAAATAACCATTAAAATACAATATTATCATACACATGGATGTAGATTAATGAATCATAAACCACAAGAACAAAGGGAATCTTAGCCTACTCCCTATTGACTTATACACAATTACATGACCGTATTCATTTATAATAGCTCAATTTATACATGGAGCATAAGAATATAAAAAATAATATTAGATGTTCAAAACCATTTTCTTCCATTACAACTCAACATACACAAATCATGAAACATAAATAATAGCATTACTTAGTAACAAGACCACATCCATTATTTCAGTGAAATAACATGACAAGAATTAAAAACATAAGTAAGCACTTATCTTATGAGGATGTTTGGAAAATGAGATTGGGAATCAATTCTCCACACAACCTTAGAAAGAGCGCATTGCAATCATTTTTGCAATCAACCATCCCCAAGGCAGATTCTAGAACTTTAGGAAGAGTTCTCGAAGGAATAAAACCAATACTACTAGCCAAAAAAGGGTCTCCAAGGTCAACACACCTCTACCCACTAGCTAATCAAGAATTAAAATACATTGTAATAGGGATTCATTTCCCTCAAGCATTCTCAACAATTCTCCATTGTCACACCACAAGGATTTTAACTCAATCAAAATCAATATAGGGGTTATTTACAAGCACAAAGAGTCACAACATGATTCCAGGAGATGAATTTCATTTTACGGTGGAAATCCTTCATCAATTGGATAAGTTACCATAGGAGCATAAATATCACGTCTCAAGGTAGTTCATCAGTGAGAAAAATCACTAGTGTTGTAAACCCCATGGCTACACTTGGTGGTTCATGTAGAAATTACTGGGTAGATTCGAAACTGGTCATGAAATTTAATAAAACAAAAGATTCAAACCTACTTTATTGCTCTGTGGAAATTAAATCACAATCTAGAACACACATCATAAACATGCAATAAGAAATAACACACATGCAACAAGTATTTTCCTTTGGGGAAAGGAATATGCTAAAAAACCCAATGCATTCTTGCATTAATCAAAATAATAGAGATGTATTACAATTTATTTTCTCATCTGAGCACAATCTGCAAGTGGATAACATATCTCGATGCACACTCAGAAGCTCTGACCTAGAGTTTTCCAATTTTTTCCTCTGTTTGAGCCCCTACTTTCTTTCTTTGTTCCTTGAGGAATTAAACCCCTACTAAATATAAAATTCCTCTAGTTCATTTCGCAATTCCCAAGTTTGATCCACCTGACTTCATGCAATATTTATATACTCAAATAGTTTACAATTGTTGGTTAACTGCCTTGGAAACTCCACCACAGCTAGGAAATTCAAATTCTTTGCATGCATGAGCTAATTATTAGATGATTGATCAGTTAAATATATGATATTTGAGGTAGATTGATGTCTCACTACTTAGCTGACCACCAACTAGTTCTATTAATAGTTAGAACTAGTTTAACTAATTACAGTGGAAATTATCTCAACCTAGGCTCCTAAAATTTAGGAATCATTGCATAAAACTGAACTTCATGTTCTTAACTCAAATTAACTGAGCTAGACACCTATTTTGTAGGAATCAACACAACTAAACTAAACTTGAACTCATTAAATCGAATTAAGTTTTCTTAACTGAGTGACAAGAGCCATGTCACCTCAATGAAATCCTCCAATTTGTGTGTTGATGTGGAATTTTGAATTTCCTCAATTTCATTAAGGAAAAATCAAAATTGAAACATTCTTACTGCATTTTCAACACTCCCTCTCAACAAGAAAGGGATTATCAACTACCCCATTCTTGCATCTGTGGAATGTATTATAGCAACACCTCTCATTGTTGTTGTTGTTGTAACTGCAATATCTGCAACTAAGAAGCATCCAAAAATTGAATCAACTATGTCTGCAACTGTCTGATGGGATTGTGTTGTTGTTGACTCAGTTATTAAGCCTCCTGATCTGTTTTCAACACTCCTCTGCACTCCTCAGTATTTGACTAACACTAATACCCATTCTACTAAATTCTATGGGCCCTTATAGCAAGGTAATGATCCATGAGGATAATGCCTCATTGGACCCTGCCCAATTCTTTAAAACTCTAGGACTAAGGATCTACATCGCCCCACCTCACTCGAGGGGGTACTATTGCATGCATGGAAAAATGTTATCTACTCATACTATTGTTGCTACTGATTTTTTGTTTCTTCCACACCATTGTTGAAACCACTACAATAATGAGTCTGATATCCCTAGATCATGAAGTAATAGCTTCCATAGGGTTGCTCCGTCTGAAACTAGACTCCGTCTGAGTCTCAATCTCCCTTTGGGAAATCTCACTGCTCCTCAATCTGCCGATATCAATGATCACAACTCCTCTTTATGTCACTAAACATTGGCTCATCGATCTCTTCCCACTAGCAGTCTTCTAGCTCCATTAAAAAGTATGCACATAAGGTCTTATGGATCTACCCTGAACAAGAGCTCCATAACTTTACCTCCTAAAAACTCATTAGTTCTTCAATGATCCTTGTACATGTGGAATTCAAGGACTGTTTCTAATGTTAATCTTGCTCTCATACCATGTAGAAATTTCTACAAATCTAGCTACAATACCATGTAGAAATTATTGCGTAGATTCGAAACTGCTCTTGAAATTTACTAAAACACAAGACTCAAACCTACTCCATTGCTCCGCAGAAAGTATTTCACAATCTTGAACACAAATCATAAACATGAAATAAGAAATAACACATATGATTTTTAGTTGTATTGAAAGTATTAGTGCATAATTTATATATTGAAATCACCAAGGAACTTCGATCAATAATATCCAACAATGCACCAAAATTTGATACATCTTAGTGTTAAATATAAATATTATACATTGATGCATATTACATATATTTTTTATCCCTGATGCATACTTCACATACATAAAAGCACATGTCCATATAATATCTTCAATGATGTCTTGTAATGGTAAGGATAAACAACAATGTCAATGATATCATTAAATGAAACAATAACTTCATTATTTTTGGGAGAAACAATGCATTTATTATAGTTATTTGCATTGGTGCAAAATGCTTATTTAAAAGAATTAGTGCATAGATATGTATTAATGGTAGTACCATTAAGTTCAAATGAATATAATGCAACAATATGTTTTGGTGCTGGACTTTTCCATGTTGTAGGTATACAAATGCAACATTTTTTTTTCTTTACAAAATTTTAATTAATAATTTTAAAATCAAATGCTTTTATGGTATAGTTGATTTATAAATTTTAAGTATTAGATTTATATATATTCATCGCAATAATGCATTGTATTATTTAACAATATACTAACTATTCATACCATTGTTCTTTGTACCAATCTAAATTATCCATTTCTATTGTTCGTGATGTAACCTTTTACGATATTAGACAATATAATAGAATAAGAAATTCATCTAATTCTACCAAAAAAAGAGGCCCTTTCTTATACAAAGGGGACAATATAAAGGTCCACAATAATCGAAATATAAATAAACAAGTGTTATAGTTATTGGTAACATATCATCATCTAATTGGGGTAATATGTCCACATTTAACAAGATGTATTCTTTTTATAGGAAATAATTCCAAAATATACAACTTAAAACATTCAATTTTTATGATCACCATTCATCTCTCAAACTTCTTTCATTGCTCAACTTGCTTGTGTGCCTCATTTCTTCATGTTTAGGTGATTTTATACTTGATTATTACAAATGTTTTACATATTAGATTGATTTTTACATTGCAACTCTTCATGTACCATCTACAAATAAGCATATAAATAAAGTGTAGTGAAAATATTATGATTATAATATAATATCCATTATTTTGAATAAAAACGTCTACCATCACAACAAGTGCCTCACAAACAATATACATTCTTTCACAACCATGTTTCATTTTGTCTCTTAACAAATCTTATGTTGACTTTGCTCCATAATTTGTTTCCTATGAGTTCTATATACCATGAAGAAATATAGATATAATTAAATATTTCTTGTTGTTCCATTGATTATTAAATAAAGAAAGTAAAATAAACATAGATAACTACAAATTGTCCAATTAAACCTTAATACTCCAACATATACTCACAACCCATGCTTAATCAAATGCCAATAAAATGTTTAGATAGCTCTTCTTTGTATGTTAGCATATAATAGAAAACATTTATAGATGATCATAAATTAATTAAAACACGAACAATATAGAAAATATTAAATCTTAAGGGAAACCAATTAAACACTCACAAACTTTGCATCAACCCCTTTCTACCTTGTTGTTTCATCTTTATATAATTAATGGGTTCCATTTTGTGTTCTCTTCTACAATGATGAAACAATAAAAAAATTAGTATTTCAAGTGATGTTGGAAGGGCTAGTCAACTTTATTGACTAGTCCAAACAATCGATTATGTACAAGAGAAATTGAATGAGAGGTAGTTGAATCTGTAAGTAAGTGAACCACTCATTTGGGTCAATCAACCCATGTAGTTAGATAGTTATAACTACCTTGTAATGGAATTCTAAGTATGAATGTGTGCATTCGTGTAATAGAGAATAGTTTTTGTTTTGATATTATAATAAAGTAGTTATTCAGGGTCTCTCAATTATTTCATTTTTCCCCTTCTCCTCTCGTTGTGTGTGTCTGTATATTAGTGTATATTGTTGTATAATTCCTTGTGTAAAATATTTCTTGTGACATCTTACAAACCCATAGATTACAATATTGGTTGGATTACTAGGAGTTGTGACTAGGGTCTCTTAGGAGAGAACTAAGAGTCCTAACCAACTATACTACAATAGAACATAGTTACCAATTGACTATCATAACCAAATAAACTACAATTGAACTTAGTTGCTAGTTGATCATCAAGCAAACCTTTGGGAAGATAGAGAAACAATTGAATATTGTATTTCGTATCCAACCAACAACAATAACTGATGGAGATGAAATTCTATGACCTCTCCAAGATGGAGAATTTGAAGATAAGAACAAAGTTGCACTACACATTGTGAAATTTGTCATTGACCATGATGTCAAATCCAATAAATGACAGAAGAAGCCCTACTTTTGGTACCCTTGTTATGGAAAATTATTGTGAAAATTCTTTGTAGACCATCATCTGATAGTACTCGACATGCCATTTCCAGTAATAGGTGCAAAGCCATGAAAATATTCATGGTTGAGGAGATATGAAATTTTAAAGATGAAGCCCCGAAGTTATGGTCAAGGTGCCACAAATGAATGGTCCAAAAATTTGACATAAAATTTAATGAAAATAAATGTTCCTTATGTTGGAATTTGGATAAATAATATGGGTCCTAGCATTTGCAAAAAGGGACCCACTCTCAACTCCCTCATGTTTAAAATGATAACTAAATCGATCCTTAAAAGAGGAATTTTCATTTTGAAAATGATATTAAAAATGAAGTTTAGGTCGACCTCATTATGGGGTTAATTTTTAAATTAAAATTAAAATTATTAGAGCAGGTTGGTGCTCCTTTTATCAACTCCCCCTCCCCACTTCATAAGAATAAATAGGGAAATCGTTGTTGAAAAGTGTAACTATTTTTGGTCTTCATAAAGACATTTAATTATGATTTTAAGTAAGAAGGGACAAAGAAGAAAAATAAAATGAATTTATTGTATTACTTGCATCATGGGTTTCATGAGCAAGAGATTTTATTTTTAGGTCAAAGATTCTCATTTTATATTATCTATAATTTTTTCATCTTGTCATAAAATTAATAGAGTCATTGTCATGTAAATGAATTCATGTTACACTTTTTAAAAGACACATTTGTCTATTTAAAATTAGTCCTCCAAGACCTTGTCACTAGGCCTCTCCAAGCCGGACTAAATCTAATGAATTTCCTCCATAATGAAGTCGACTCTCCTCCTAAAGATCATGTCAGCCTAAAGACAAAAAAACAATCCATATAAATAGCATCACTCGACCTCATTTCAGAGCATCAATTTTAGTCAAGGATTTCAGACATAAGTGTGAAGTTTAGGGACTATAAGGAGTGCGAAGGAGGCATATTAGTGAAGGGATAAGGTTTATGTATTTCTCTCTCTCTCTCTCTCTCTCTCTCTCTCTCTATATATATATATATATATATATATATATATATATATAGATATAGATCAGAAAAGGCTGAAGCCTGTTGCAGCATATAAAAGACTCCAGTCTTAGCTATAACATGACATGTAAATTGTGCAGAAAGGTGACCAAGAAAATGACTTAAGTAAGCTGAGGTAAATATCGAAGGAAGCCAAGTGCAAGCACTTGTCTCAGAGAAAAAAAGTATAGAGACCAATTTTCTCTACTATAGTCGAAGGTGCAGTGCACTGCAGTGCAATGCATAAACGAAGGATCGAAAGGAGAAGCTAAGAATAGGAGGGAAGGCTAGTGACAAGGGTCTTGGGAGGATACTTGTGTTAATGGTCTTTTGCATGGTATTGGTACTCGTTAATTGAATATCTATAAGAATAATTTTTTATCAGATTTTCCTCTCAAAGTGTGAGTGGTTTTGGCCTTGAATTACAAGCCTACATATTGTATCTCTTGTGTGTTTGATAATTGACTTGATGAGAAGAAATTAATAATAATCTATCAAAGACAAGATTGAATCCAGAAGCATAAACTACATCACAAGTTATTATCAAAGAAGATAAATCTCATAATCATTAATAGCCCTTGATTTCTCAACATGGTATTAGAGCTTAGGTGTTGAAGTCAAGAAAGGGAATTCTAGCAATAATACACTCAAGGATCAAGTTTCAAGAAAGACATAAAATATAATTTTGAATAGAAGAAGAAGTCTGCAAAGAATTTGGTGAAACCCTTAAGTCATCTCAAGAAATGTCAAATACCCTACTCAAATTGAAGGACTTATACATTAGTTCCTTTACAGAAAATCAAGATGAAAGGTGTGATCATTATCTTCAAAAGTTTTAAGGAAATATCCCTCTTGTTGAAGCAAAGGAAACATCATTGAAGGCATCATCAAGACATCATTGATCATCATCATGAAGAGCATTTATCATCAAAGGTATAAGGTGATCTACCTCCTTATACCACTCTTGAAGAAAAAATGTCTTCATCAAGAAGGAGCCTTTCTCTCTATATTATCATCAAATTCAAGAAGGGAGAAAATAGAGAAAGAAGCATCTACTCAAGTAAGTATATTTATGACTTCACCTAAATTTGTCAAAAATGTATTTTTGCAAGGAAAGAAACAAATTGGTTGGGGCTTCAAACTTTATTACATGGAAGAAAAGGGAAAACCTAAATATTATTGAGAATGAAGTCATGGATCTTATTAAAGGGTCAAAAACCTTGCCTTCAAAAGAAGATACTCAAGCACATGTTAAATACATGAAGGGAGAAGTGAGATCCCAAAGGATTCTTATAGAATCCATAAAAGACTCTCTCATCCCATATGTATCAAAACTATAAACCACACAAGAAATATATGACAAAATGGTCGAGTTATTTTATGTGAGTATTGCAGGAGAAGTAATATCACTAACGAAAGAAATCTACAAGATAAATTTGTCAAGGGAATAAGTAATAACTTCATATTTCATGAGGATCTTTGAAATACGATATCAAATACAAGAACTAGGAGAAGTTATGTTTGATAAAGAAATGACCACATTGGTACTGAATGCTCTACCAGAAGGATGGTGAAACTTCACTTCAAGTATATATGGGAAGAAAGAAGCCACACATGTGCCTTGGTCCACCTTCATTGACATGGACAATGAAGCATTCATTGGGACACAAACCATCACTCCTGGAGAGACCCCTGCCTCTAGCCTTGGAGAAAGGGGAAATTAAGTAGAATAATAAGGGAATGAGAGGACAAAGGAAGAAGAGGGAATGGAAACAAAAGCATATCCCAAAAAATAGGTAGGAGAAGAAAAATAAACTGAAGAGGAGGAAGAGAAAGATGAAAAAGAAGAGGAAGATAAAGATGAAGATGAAGAAAGAAAGATAGAAGAGGAGGATATCCTAGACCCCAAGCTTACCAATGATATCTCCCCCCAACAAACCAAAATTTCACTAGGGACCATTGAAAAGGAAGTGGCTACCACTTTAGCCACTCTAAGCACCCTTATGAAAGAAAAAAGGAAGCGAAAAACCCCCATGTACTTCAAGGCTAGGAAGATCGATAGGGTGAGACAAGGGAGGCCTCAAACTCCAACCAAGAGCCATATCACAATCAAGGAATAATCAAATAAGAAAGGAGATTTAGGTGAGAGAAGGGAAATATTTAAGAGGTCACTTCACCCAAAAAGACACTTGTGAACTACACAAGAAGGCACTACTCAAGGCTAGCATCCCTCAATCAACCACAATCACCCATAGACTTCCAATAGGGAGAAAAGAAGGTGCAACATGAAAAACAAGGTATGCTACAGGAAACTTAGACAATGTTTTTTATAGCATCATTTATCACGAACTTATACTTGACGACTTATACATTGGCCTTGGGCAACCCTTCCCTTCAGATTTGGACATATTGCTCAAAAAAAGTATCTTAAAACCCATACGTGACTCTGCCTAGAATTTTCCGCGTATACACGAGAGGTCATACATAGAGAACCACGTATGCCATTTTAAACATTAAAAAATAAATATTTTCCCTATTTTAGAGGTGGGGTTTATGGTTTTTCCAGTATCTTAACCACCCCATCCCGTGGCCTAACTATTCCCAACTGAAAAAACTAATTTGAGGGAGTATAAAAGCCCCTCAAGGAAATGGCATAAGGGGGAAGAGAGAGAGAGAAATATAGATATTGTACGTTGTTGGAGCCCTATCCAAGTTTGATATATTCCCGTGCCTCCTGCACTTCCCAAATATTTGCAGGAAACCCTTGTTTCCTTGAGATTCTCACCACCCTATGTGACATCCATTGTGTACTACTCTTGGAAGAAATATTAAGAGGCTAGGGATGGACGGATCCAGAGAATGGTATGATCGAAGGTCGTGGCAGATGTCAGGTGATCTCTCCACATTTGTTTACTATACATGTCATTAATAATAGAAGTAACATCTTGTTCCTGATGTTTAAGTGTCAATAATTCTTTATACATGTGTAATGATCATAAATCGTTCATTTAATATTGTTTTTATGAGATTATGCATGCTTTTCACTAACATCTAGAACATATATATCCTGTACAACTAGGATTTTGTGTTCGGTATTTGCTGATTTACAGATTAAGGAGTACAAAGAGTTGTAGGGGGTTTGCACCCCGCGGGATCTACTACAACCGAGGGACATCCGGGTAAGGTCTGAAACCTGTAGATTCTAGTTATTAGCATAAAATTTGGTTAAGTGAGTCTGTAATGTTCCAAAATTTTCATGAAGCTAATTGGAACATTAATTTTTCTCATATCATCTAGGAGGTGAATAAATGGGTGAGGAGACCCATGAGTAGGAATAAAATCCCTCATAGTGTGAAAGGGATCTATGGAGTAGCTTTATTTTTCACCTTCCAGTGTGAAAAGGGGCAATTGCATGAGGACAAGGTCAAGTTTGACCAAGTCAACAATGTTGCCTAAGAGGGTGTGGCTTGCTTGGGAAGACAGTGCAGTTTGAGAGGGAGAAAGATTCCTTGTGGAAGAAACCCTAATGTGTGGGGTCCAAGGCAAAGAGACATTCACTTGCATAAAAGGAGGAAGAGGCGGCCATAGTGAGACATGTTTGAGTATTTTTATTATTGGTCTAGTAGACTATTTGTAGTCTCTAGTTGTTTAGCTGAGTTGCAGTGCTATTTAGCACGAGGGATTCCTGTTTAGGATTTCCTCTCCTTCTTGAGAGGCCTCTTGAAGGTTTGCACTTAATTTCTGCACATCTAGGATCAAGGCCAAAGCCACTTCTTCAAAGCCCTGGACCTTACCTTCTCCTACCTCCACATTAGAAGAAGGACAAGTGGGTGGAATGGCATTTCCTATGTCTACGACTGAGATTTCTTATAGCTCTATTTTTTACTTTGTAGATTCCATTCTAGTTTCTCTTTCGCTGGAGGAATTGGATGGAGATGGGCTTGCCAGGGACTCTCAGTTCATCTTCAACTCAAGATTTCCTTGATACCACTCTTCCATATGAGGAGGCTATCATTGAAGAAATGACTGGTGTGGAGAGACCATGGGATGATTTGCATCATCGGTCTTACTTTCTACCGGACTTGCGCGAAGTTGAATCAAGTTTTCCTAGCCCTCAGTGTTCTGGTCCTGTTCACCCAGTCTTAAACCCTTTAGCACCAGCACAGGTTTTTGCTGAAGGGAACATGACTGTGATTTATCCTACTATCCTGGTGAACATATCCTGGGATCCCAACATCATAGAGAATGTCTTCATTGGAGTCGAGTGTTCCCTTGAAGAGATTCAAACTTACACCGATATCTTTCAAGAGTTTAGAGATGTGTTTGCTTGGTCTTATGAGGAAATTCTTTGTATAGATCCATCTATTGTCCAACATGAGATCAAGGTATATGAAAATGATAAGCCTATCAGGAAAAATCTTCGTCCGGTAAACCCTAGGAAGGCAGTAGCTATCAAAGTTGAGGCGGAGAAGCTACTTAAGGCAGGGTTTATTTACCCCATTCCTTTAACTAAGTGGGTTTCAGATCCAGTTCCTATGGACAAGAAACAAGGAACGATTCAAGTTTGCATTGATTTCTAGGAACTAAATAAAGCATGTCCTAATGATAACTACCCCACATTGTTTATATATCAGATTATCGATGAGTGTGTGGGGAATGAGATTTTCTCCTTCATGGACGGTTTCTCTAGATATAACCAAATTACTATCTGTCCTGAAGATTAGCATAAGACTACATTTATTTTTCCCTGGGGTGTCTTTTCTTACAAGAAAATGCCTTTTGGCCTAAAAAATGTTGGAGCTACTTTTTAGTGGGCCATGTCTTATGCCTTCCACGATATCAAGCATATTATTGAGGCATATTTGGATGATTTAGCTGGTCGTTCTCATAAGAGAATTGATCATCCTTCTCACCTCTGTCAATTTTTTTAACGATGTGAGAATTATAAAATCCGGTTGAACCCGGACAAGTGTGTTTCTACTGTCACATCCGGTCCGTTGTTGGGATTCATTATGTATACGGAAGGGATTAAGGTAGATCCCTTCAAGGTTGAGGAAATAATTCAGTTTCCTCCCTCGTCTTCAATTTGTCAACTTCAAAGTCTGCAAGGAAAAGCTATTTTCTGCAGAGATTCATCGTAAATTATGACAATATTACGAAAGGATTTATGAGATTATTAAAGAAAGGAGTTCCATTCTTTTGAGATGACGTTTCTCAACGCTCATTTTATGCTTTGAAAAAAGCATTAACCTCTGCTCCTTTACCGAGTCCACCAGATTATAGCAGGGATTTCCTCTTTTATCTCGCAGCAGCAGCATCTACCATTGGTATGGTTCTAGTTCAGAAGGATGGTGCTATTTTTGTGCATGTTATATACTACCTTAGTCGAGGCTTGGTAGGACCTGAACTCTGGTATTCTCCGATAGAGAAGCTTGCTTTAGCAGCTGTTCATGATGTTCAACGGCTCAGACATTACATTCTCCTTCGCAAAACTTATGTTTTGGCAGCAGTCAATCCATTTTAGTTTGTTCTTATTAGACGAGTGATTGGGGGAAAATAAAATCGATGGATTGTGATTTTGCAGAAATTTGATCTTGAGTTTATGTTTTCCAGGTCCAAGAAATCATTATTTTTTTCGGAATTGATTTATGAGTTTCCCTATAGATAAGAGATTGTTTATGACGAATCATTTCCTGATGAACATCTTTTTCTCATTTCTTCACAGGATCCTTGGTATGGGTATCTCATAGTTTATCTCCAGACCGCGAAGTTTCCCTCGACTTTTTCGAAAGATGAGCGTCGAAAGTTATGTTACTTAGCTAAAAGTTATTTAACTATTGGTGACACTTTATATCGTCACGGGTTCAATTCGATCCTTAGATGTTGCTTAAATCTCGAAGAGGCTGAGGTTGTGTTGAATGATTTCCATACTGGAGCTTGTGGTGGTAATTTATCTAAGCTTGCTACAACCCAAAAAATCTTGTGTGTAGCATACTTTTGGCCTTCGATTTTCAAAGGTTGTATGGAATCGGTCAAAAGGTGTCATCCATGTCAGGTCTATACCAGAAATATGCACGCTCATCCAGCTCCACTCTTTCCTATCGTTACTGTTGAACCCTTTACAAAGTGGGCTATTGATTATAATACTTGTAATCCGTCTTTGGCTAAAGGTCACAAGTACATTATCGTAGCTATGGACTACTTCACGAAGTGGGTTGAGGCTATGCCTAATTTTTGGAATGATGGTGAGACAATAGCTCTTTTCCTCTTCATTCAAGTCATTTCTCGCTTTGGTATTCACAAAGAGATTGTCACTGATCATGGAAGCCACTTTCAGAACAACATGATGGCTAAATTGGCTCTGAAATTAGGTTTCCAGCAGGAGCATTCGTCTCCTTATTATCCTCAATCCAATGGGAAAGTTGAAGCGGTGAACAAATCTTTGAAGAAAATTCTTCAATGGAAGATTGATAAATCTAGATCCAATTGGGATATTATGATGTATCCTGCACTTTGGGCATACCGGATGTCACTCAAAACTGCAACCAGTTTTACTCCGTTTCAACTGGCTTGTGGGTTGGAATCTACATTTCCTATTAAGTGTGAAATTACCTCTCTTAAGTTAGATATTGATCTTCTTCCTAATACTTCTAGTATTGAGGAATGTCTCCTTCGTCTGGAACATCTTGATGAGTAGCGTCAAGATGCGGTTACGATGAATGAGGCACATAAGAAATAGGTAAAGGTTCAATACAATAAGGCGATCAAACCTAGTGTTTTCTTTGAATGTGACCTTGTCTTGGTTTATGCCCAAGAGAAGGATGCCTTTGGGGCAGGCAAGTTCAAATCTATGTGATATGGCCTCTTCATCGTCAAAAAGGTCCTATAAAAAGGGACTTATGACTTGATTGATTTTGATGTAAATGAGTTGTCGGAGCCCAGAAATGGGCTCGATTTGAAAAAGTAGTATGCCTAGGCTTTGGCCTAGCATCTTTCTTTGTTGTATATATATATATATATATATATTTGGTACATATCTGGGTTTCTGATTTTTGGTGTGATTTTTATGAATTTGATCTTCTTTCATAGGTAATATTGGATGACATGAGTCACTTTGGTTCCGTCGATGGTGCTGGTAGACATACCCAAAACTTGGCTTCCATAGCTTGGGTACTTCATTATCCATCTGGTTAGTTGTTAGTTTCAAGAGGTGTCTGCATTGGTCGTGCTTCAAATAACGTAGCAGAATACACTGCAGTGATTAATCTACTCTCGGAGGAAATATCCTTGGGTGTTGATTCGTTAGTAGTTTTCTTAGATTCACATCTGGTGGTTTCGCAGTTGAACAACACATATCAGGTCCGAGACCCATTTTTACATCGATTGTTTTTTAGGGTACGTTTGTTACAAAGATCATTTCAATTTATAACATTCATTCATATTCCTCGAGCTAACAATTGCATGGCAGGATTTTGGCTAACCAAGAAATTGATTGGGATATTAATCATTCAACATTTTAAACAATATATCAAATACATCATTCATTATCATACATTTGAGTCATCACATCATATAAATCGCTGTATATATAGATATAGTCAGAGTGTTCAAAAATATACAAAATATGGACCATCATGTCCTAAAAAATTAGGGCTTATCCCGATCATGTCTATCATAAAAAAATATTACAGTCATCTGATCATCTCTATAAATCTACTCCTAAGGTCCCTGCCCAACATTTGTGTTCCTATAGAACACAATGTTAGTCGCTACATGAAAAAATAACCACACCCAGTCTTGTGGTATTCCTACCACCCATCTCTGGATAGCCTCCGGTAGGCCCTCTATAGCGTCCATAGGCACCTGGCGAGTCAAACTCTCCAAGTTCCTCTGTACTGCATGGAGTGTCCTGCCAGGGTCTTCAACATCTGCCTCACCTCTGTGACGCTTGTGCCTTGGATACCCCTCAGGCCTGACCGGTCCCATGTCTGCATCATGACCATCATAATTTTGTAAGTCTTTAGTCCAATAAAAAAAAAATCACACAATCAAAAATAAAAAAAATGCAATCTCACCAATTGCTCCCCATTTTGCACTGGGTGGCAGGACTAGATCTGGATCTGCACGAAAGTCAATCCAAACATAGGGATAATATTCCACTATGATGACTTGTTCTTCCCACCATTGGAAGAACTCATCATCCCAATTGGTCCGGGGAACTTCACTTTCCCCTAATCTCTTCATCAAATCAGCCCATCGGGCTATTCTTGGATCTCTCAGGCTTCTGATAGTTGAGATGGCCTTAGGATGAAGCCCTGGGACCCTCTTGAAGAAGAATGTCAGTAATATTATACCATACCCAAAAATTTTAGTCTTTGCTTTCTGGATTGAATTCAATTGTTTTTTCATATTTCTTAGCAAGGCTGTGCACCAATTAAAGAGATGAATCAAACATTCTACTGCTATGCTCATTTGTGTTCGTGAAGCCTGATGCAGAGAGGCAGATACTGCTACTCTACTAATGGTAAAGAGAAGGATCTTCATGTATAAATCCTTCATATCTCTGATAGGAATCTGATTTCCTACCTTTTTTGCATCCTCTACGCAATAGACTTGGACATAATCCTCTACAATAAGCCCTCCAACAGGCTTTCCATGCAATTATACTGTGTATCCTCTCTGAGAGAGTCCAGTAATGAAGTATATATCTTCCACTTCTATGCATAGTGGCATCTGATAAATTATGAAATAATCTTCTTCTGGCTCCCAATGATCCACCAAAATTTGAAGAAAATGTACATTGCTTTTCATATTGGGAATTTTGAAAAATTTGAGAAATCCGCAATTTCGAAGAATATCTAGCGAAGTTTGATCCTCCATCACCTCATTGTAAATTGCACTATGCTCACGCTCTCTCCAGCTGATGGAAATATTGAGAAAAATCATTAAATGGTTGATTAGATTCAAATTTTAAATTTTCACTCTACGCATACGCGAAATCGTGTGTACACAGTCGTATATGATACACAGGTCCATCCACATGAACCCGCGTATGCGGAAAGGGTTTCAAAAAAAATATCTTTTCTATAGTCAAATTTCCAAAATTTGGCCTTAAACAGGAACGAAATTGATGAAAAGGACGAATTTAGAGCTTACGTGACTGATTTGGCGCAATTTGATGGTTGATTGCTCCGCATTTGAGAAGAGGAATTTTTGCCCCAAAAGCTCCTTCTCCACTTCTGCAATGTGAAAATGATCCAAATGTGAGTCAAATGGTGTATTTATGCCCAAAATTTGAAATTTTTTTGCAAATTTCTTTTTCGAAATTGACTAAGGCTGTATAACCGTTTGGATTGTAAGTGTTGGGCAAGGTATTTTTTAAGGTACATGTTGTTGAATTCGATATTTTCCTAGTTTTTCCTTCGGATCCATGCCCGCTGACCTGTCATGATAGGTATCTGATTTTGAACTCGCATATAGGCTAGGGAATTTACTTTCTGTTGCATTTTGCATACTAGCCTCCATTCTGATCACTTGCCATAGGGTCTATCCCATCATGTCATGAGTACTTAACCCATTTCATTCGTTGATTTGTTAATCGTGACTTGGTGATAGAGCCTTCCTTTACATGGGCTTCCTAGTTAGTTCCTCGCTAGCATTTGTCGCCCATGCTGATATTTTTGTAGGCTCAGGAGTCTGCTTTAGTCCTGCCATGCCCTATGCATTGAAGCTTCATTCTTCTTCTCCTTCACTATCATTTTTCTGGCCATTACCCTAGAGGATCCCTTATGTTGTCGAGTTGTATTACTGCATTGCATATTGACTACTTGTTTATCTTGGCCATTAGCTGGCTTCATATGGACCCGATTTTAAGCCATCTTTTGACCATGTCTTTTTGTAAAAGTTAACCATGCAATCACTTAGCTTCTGCAACTTAACACCTTTACCCATGGATGGAACATTCCTCTGAGTGTCACTTACCAGTTTTTTCCACCTTGCGTTGAGCATAGGATTGTTCCTATCCTAGGAACTAGAGCATTTGTGTCACGACACTCGTTACATCCATTGTACTATAGAATTATTGTATTATTTTTCAGGCGTTGAATATGAAAAATACAAAAAAAATAAATATTTTGAAGAAGAGCAGGAACGAGATATTACTTCCATATTTGATGACAGCTACAATTTCAGTTGTGTCTCCCTTGAAAAACGCAAACAAAAAAGCTAAGTCTTTTCTCCATTTGGGATGGTTTTAGTTTTGACTTAGCAGAAGCCATAACCTTGTTTTATGAGTTAGTGCTCCCTCGGTTGGTTATCTCTTCCAATCATATCGAGGGTTTGTGTATGCCTCCTGCATGACAAACTTATACAAACTTATCATTTGCTGCCATATTCAAACATGAGTCGTGCTTTTGTTCAAGGGAAGTTAACCTGAGTTGGCCTTTCTGCGGTGTCTCTTAACTCATTTTTCAGTTGGCCTTCCTGGTCTTGTCAGTATCTTGTTCTATCACATCAGATATTTGGTCCTTTGCTCATGCTGGTTTGAGAAGGTCCCCATTGACTTCTTGTCGGCAGGTTTGTCTCTTATCGACTACGACATATGGCTCTGAGAGTAAACCTAGAGCTGAACCCTGGCCCTATTTACATAATTGATAAGTGACCTTGTATTGAGCATTTGATCATCATCATGGGTCTTTGACTGAGTGGTTTCCCTTGTGTTCGACATTAGCTTACATTATCACACCTGGGATTCATGAAATACCTTGATTTCCATTTGACCCTATCGGTGGATATCTCGCATCTTTGTCAGCTTTCATTATTGGTTGGTTCAAAGGGTTTCTACCATGCGCTAGCTTCATCTTGTGCATGCTGGAAACGTGCTTCGGGTTGATTACTTCACTCTACTTCGTCCGATTCCTTCCAAATCTTGGCTTGCGGGTTACACTCGCGCTGGACTGATGTGGGATGCCTTAATGAATTCCTTCCAACAGATCTTTTTCTCATCAAATCCAAATCATTGCACTGGGAATAAGGTCTAGAGTCCTTTTGTCAGTACCTTAGGGTTTGCAGTCATCAGTGGCAGACTTTTCGCTATCGACAGTGAGAATACATCATTTCCTCTTGATTGATAGATTCTTCCAAGTGTTCGACTTCAACTCATTCATTCGCACTTGCTAGATTGTACTGGGGCACATTGGCACTCATTATCATTATCGATGGGTTGTCTTGTGTTTGTTAACGGTATACATCAATGACTAGTAATCAAACAATTTCTCACATGGTCGACCTCAGCTCATTTATTCCCATTGTGTAGAATTATGCCATGGTGATTGGTGAAGAACTCGGGTTTGCATCAGCATGCTTTGGTTCACTTTGACACCTCCTTCAGTTTTCTGCCAGTGACACCATCCACCCTTATATGTTGCAGTTTCATCACAACATCATCTTATATGTTGGCTCCCGAGTTGTGTGTTGTACCATTTGTTCCACCACTTATGATTTGGTACTTGGAGATTCAGTTGTGAATTTTATGATCAAATATATGTTCCAGCATCATTGATCAGTCTTCTATATGTGATACTTGGACCTGATTTTGACTTATACTTCCGGGCAGTGATCAGATGATTCACTATGTACTTTACATTTTAGCTATACTTGTATACATATTGGATCCTCTCTATCCTTCATATGCTGACATGATTTTCTTTCACTGAGCATGGGTATGCCTGCCTCAGACATGAGCTATCTTTCGGATCTCTCTCACTGGTTTTTTGGTAGGCTGAAATTTGGTGAAGTCCTCTCTAGTCCTCACAAGGTTCTTTCTATGCACATAATACATTTCGGCCATCATGTACCCCTTATGACCTCATATATTAGAGGGCATCTTTTATACCATCATTTATTACCAGCTTATACTTGATGACTTATACATTGGCCTAGGGCAAACCTTCCCTTCAGACTTGGACATATTTCTCAAAAAACAGTATCTTAAAACCCATATGCGACTTTGCCCAGACTTTTCCGCATATACACGCGAGGTCATACATAGAGAACTGTGTATGCCATTTTAAACATTGAATATATATATATATATTCCTTATTTTAGAGGCGTGGTTTACAGTTGTTCCAGTACCTTAACCACCTCAGCCCATGGCCTAACTATTCCCAACTGCAAAAAATAATTTTAGGGAGTATAAAAGCCCCTAAATGGAATGGTCTAAGGGAAAATAGAGAGACAGAAATATAGATATTATACGTTGTTGGAGCCCTATCCAAGTCTGATATATTCCTATGCCTCCTGCACTTCCCAGATATTTACGGGAAACCCTTGTTTCCTTGAGATGCTCACCACCCTATGTGACATCCATTATGCACTATTCTTGGAAGAAATCTTGAGAGACTAAGGCTGGATGGATCCAGAGAACAGTATGCTCGAAGGCCATGGTAGATGTATGGTGATCCCTCCATGTTTGTTTACTATACATGTCATTAATAACGGAAGTACCTTGTTCCTGATGTTTACGTGTCAATAATTCTTTATACATGTGTAATGATCGTAAATCGTTCATTTAATATTGTTTTTATGAGATTATGCATGCTTTTCACTAACA
Organism: Pinus albicaulis; assembly: GCA_034641835.2. NCBI lineage: Eukaryota > Viridiplantae > Streptophyta > Pinopsida > Pinales > Pinaceae > Pinus > Pinus albicaulis. The sequence continues at coordinate 1,420,782,833 of CM076581.1, read as the reverse complement.
TATAGAACATATATATGTTGTACAACTAGGATTTGTGTTCGTTTTTTGTTGATTTACAGATTAAGGAGCATAAATTGTTGCAAGGGGTTTGCACGCCGCGGGATCTACTACAACTGAGGGATATCCATGTAAGGTCTGCAACCTGTAGATTCTAGTTATTAGCATAAAATTTGGTTAAGTGAGTCCTTCTTGTAATGAAATGCCCCCGATCTGTGAAGGTTCATCAACACAAGACCTTTAGAGTAATATTTCCTGAAAAATTGTTACAGAAAACCCAAAATTTTCTACAGGAAGAGAAAAATTTCAAGGGAGAAGAGAACAGGGCACCATTAGGAGGGCAAGATTCCCAAGGTGATGAAAAAGAGGTAGAGGTTGAGGGGTAGGATTCCAAAGTTGAGAAACAAGAGATAAAAGAGGGGGAATCAAAGGAAGAACCAACCTCTCCAAAAACTGTCCCAAAATACATTACATTACAACAATTCAACATCCTAGCCCACAACCAAACATAAGCTCATATTACACATTCATTGAAGGACGGAGGTTTATCCCTCAAAATATCTTTGTTCCCCTATTCTATGAGCTAGAGAAAGAGAGAGGGTACAACCACCACTAGATGCAAATTTCCAAAGCTAGGAATGTGGAAGATGTGGGGACCATGGAAGATAAAATCATTGAGATGGGGAGAGATTTGTTTGATGTCATAAATTGGGAGCCAGTGTTGAACGAGAAGCTACAAGATGCACAAGATTGAATGACCAATTTCAGCAAAAAGACAAAAATATTGCCACCATGGAAGACCTGTGTATGGAAGCAATACAACACATACATCCCTCAAATTATTATGCCATTTACCTGAAATATAAGTTGTTCTAGTTCCAGATCAAAAATTTAGCATCACATGAATCATTTCCTTTCCATAATTATAGGCAATTTATTGATTTTTGTAGTCAGCCCAATATAGAACATAGGGCCAAATTGGCAAAGTTTTACATGCATAATCTTGTCCTAACCGATCTGAACATTTGGGACCCAAAATTTAGGTTGGGGGATATGAAACTAATGACCCTAGCCTCTTGGATGACCAATGAAGAAGCCAAGGTAAGGAGGTAAAAAATGTGATGAAGAGATAAGGAAAAGAGCCTCTCCAAATCAGGGGAGTGCTAATCAACCCTAAAGGGGTTATAAAAAACCACCAAATGATAACCAATGATACCAATCTTGTAGACAAATATCTCAACACCTAATCATAGGAATTTTCACATTATGATTCATCTATAGACTATTGGGAGAGGAGTATGCGATGACATTTCATACAAGATGGAATGGCCTCCCACTTAGCCTAAGAAACCTGTAGTATTATACTCCATACAGATTGAGAGTTGCCCTAGAAAGAGCACCCTTGTACAAAAGGGCCATGCAAATAATTAAGATCAAGCGACTTGGATTAAAACTCATTTCACCTTTGTTGTCGGGACTGAGTGAAGGAAAACATCAAGCTGAGGAGAAAAAGGAATGGGAGGAAGCGTAAAAAGATGTAGGGTTTTACCCCCGTTAGGGGACTCCTTCCATGATACCTTGGGATGTCAGAGAGGCCAGAAGGATTCTAAAAGAACTCAAGAAAGAGGAATGAGTTGCATGAGAGGATGAGAAACCATTTGGTAGGGGGGTGATGATGAGCACCATCATTAGGTACATTCTAAGGGGTTAATTTTCACCTATTTAGCTTAATTATTCTCTCTCTCTCTCTCATTTAATTGCATTTTGTCATATTTTGCTTAGGGAGAATGGTGTATTAAGGGTTGTCAGACATAATGTGGTTTAAATGCAGGAAAATCAAGGGAATAATTCCATTTTTTAGAAATATTTCATAATCAAGGCTCAGAGTACATAAAAAGGAGTGATTGTAGGAGGGATGACCACCTTATTAACTCCTAAAGGTAACTGATATCTCCTCAAGATTCTCCTCCAACGGCTCGAAATCAGAGGCATCAACGCAAGTGAAAGATCAAAGGGAGCCAAGATCCACTTCTTTCGAGTTCCAATGGAACAAAGACCTACTTTTTAGGGAGTTGTTGGTAGCTACCCTTTAGCATGAATAGTCCATAGAAAGATCTCACTAGGATTCAAATTTTGGATGTAGCTAGATAAATCTTGACTTTTGTATTAGACATTTTTGGTTTTCATATTTTATGTACCATACTGGTTATGAAATAAAATTAGCATTTGGTTTCTTCTCCATTGAGTTAGCTTTAGCGATTTGAGCCTGTGCGTTAGGGCCCAATCCATTGGCCTCATTCTCTCTTGTGTACTAGTGTTCTCTTTTATCTTGCAGTAGTTAATTTCTTTCATTCCATGTTTTATAGCATATAAAACATCAAAACTATGTGTTAAGCCCCCCTCTCTCACCTCTTCAATTTGAGCTTGAGGAGGAAGGTATTCCACCATAGACCAAATGTCCTTTTAGTTTATGATTTCTTGGAAATGTTATATATATTTACTTTGTTTATCATGAATATGTTGTAGGTGTAGAGGTATAATCTTGCTTCAATTCCATAGGTAGGTTTATTTAAATTCAAATCATATTTTCCACCATTTTTATGATAAGTTTGTCAATGATGAAAGCATGAACCGGTATCTTAATTTCATGTTTGAATAGGGAAGTAGAGGAGGACCCCTTCAACACCAACATCTTCAATATTCACCCTTCATCAAACACCTTCCATCCAAGTCTTTGTTCCATTGGAACTCGAGAGAAGCGGAGCTTGGCTCCCTTTGATCTTTCACTTGCTTTGATGCGTCTGAGTTTGGCCAAGGGGTTGGTTACCCTTCCTATCAGAGGCTTAGTATTTAGTTGAAAAGTGAAATTTCTTAGAAATTGAACGATAGATACCAACCCATCGCCAGGAATCCAACGCAATTCGTTTCGTCGAAAACCGACTCCGGATGAAGAAGTTATAACCTACTGACCGTCATTCAAAGAAGATATATTTTTTTAAAAATATTGCAAAACAATGACAGGTTAGTGACATGGCAGCCCAGTCGGCATGCAGGGAATATTATTCAATTTTTTCTCAGTGGCACAGTAACAAGTGTCACAACAGGATTCACTAGTTTGGGTTTGAGAAGGTGAAATTTCCCAATGTCCTCCAAAGTTGAATTTGGGTTCATGATGAAATATTATGTGTTGGAATTTTTTTTTTAATTATTAAGGTTGGATATATATATATATATATATATATATATATATATATATATATATATATATATATATATATATATATATAACTCCAAACCTTACTATTAAATTCGACATATATTATATTAAATACAAAGTTCTGCACATTATATTATATCCAAGGTACATGGTTTAATATTTGGGTCAAATTTTTATATTACATAGTGTGAATTAATGTTTATGGTGGCACATATTTAATCATAGAAAAAGTTGTAAACCATGGAGGCACTATATATTATTATAAACCAAGGTTCTAAACTTTGGTTGGGCGGTGTATTTTCAAGAAAGACTAATGTGCGGGGGTCGGGGTCGAACCCACGACCTCCCTTGCACCATCCGACCACCATACCACCATGCTATCCATTGGGTCTTAATAGCCTAAGGATACAACTAATATTTAAAGATTTTTGGTTCATACGACAGGGGTTTGGAGGGGTCCAACCCCCTCCCCATATAACCATGATGCAGAACCGAGGATGGAGTGGACTATATTACGGCGGAGGAAAAAGCTAAATTTTTGTGAAAATCTCCAGTTGATGAAAATGGGAAAATTTTAGTGGATATAGGCTGAAATGGTGAGGGAACAGTACCCTCATCCACATGATCAATAATCAGAGATCTTTTGGGGTCCAAAAGGCTTCTAGTGGGGAGGAATAATCAGAGGCTCATTATTTAGCTCAGAAATGAAAGTGCTCAGAATTGATTGGAAACTGAACGAAAATGAATTAACCATCACCAGAAATCTGGTGCAATTCATTTCGTCGAAAACCGACTCTGGATGAAGAAGTCATAGCCTGCTGGCCACCGTTCAGAACATGCAAATTTAAAAAAAAATGCCCAACAGTGACAGGTTGATGACATGGAAGCCCAGTTAGCATGCATGGAATATTATTCAGTTTTTTCCCAGTGGCACTATGACAAGTGTCACAACATGATTCACCAGTTTGGGTTTGAGAAGGTGAAATTTCCCAATGTGCTCCAAGGTTGAATTTGGGTTCATGATGAATTATTGTGTGTTGGAATTATTTTTTTAATTATTAAGGTTGGATATATATATATATATATATATATTAATAATTAAATGCAAACCTTAGTGTTAAACTCCACATATATTATATTAAATCAAAAGTTCCGCATATTATATTATATCCAAGGTTCATGGTTTAATATTCGGGTAGAATTGTTAAATTACGTAGTCTGAGTTAATATTTATGGGAGCACATATTTAATTATAACCAAAGTTATAAACCATGGAGGTGCTATATATTATTATAAACCAAAGTTCTACCCTTGGTTGGGCGGTGTATTTTTGAGAAAACTAATGTACGAGGGTCAGGGTCGAACCCACAACCTCCCCCACGCCATCAGCCGCCATACCACCATGTTATCCATTGGGTCTTAATAACCTAAGGCTTTGACTAATATTTAAAGAGTGTTGGTTCATACGACAGGGGGTTTGGAGGGGGCCAACCCCGCGGGCCATCCCCCTCCCCATATAACCATGCTACAAAACCAAGGGTAGAGCAGACTGTATTATGGCAGAGTTTAATTTTAAGTGCGGGTTAATCCACTAATATGGTGGTTAAGATTAATTAAACCATGGTTGATATTAAACATGCTTTATGCGCTAAGCATTCTTATCACCTTCTAATATGCAATTTAATATTAATTAACTGCAGTTTTAAATGGCATATTTTTAGCGGACTCCACCAATTTTGACGGAACCACCAGATTTTCAGAGTTATCTGGAGTCTTCTCTAGATTTAGAGGAGATATTGTAGGAAAATTTGTTTTGAACATAACTGGAGCAATTTTCGACCAATTTTGGCTTAGGAAGAGTCATTTCTAGAATATTGGCATGATCTGAACACATTGGAATAGGTTTCAGAGGTAGAGGAGAAATTTTACATTTGTTTTTGTCACTTTGAATAAAATTGAAGCCTAGGGCCAGCAGGAAGGAAGGTCATGCCTAGATCAGTTGAAGACCAAATGGAGTGAATGAATAGTCATTTCTAATATATTTAGACATTCTAGACTCATTGGAGTATGTTTTAGAATCATTTGATGCATGTAAACAACAAATTTTGCATTATTGAGCTAATACAGAGGCCGAATCCATGGAAGCTGGACCAAGGAGATGTAGCCTAGGAGGGGTGAAATCCTTCATCAAAACTCTATGTTGATGGATCAATTGTGATGTTTTGTTGTTATTTATGTTGATATTGTTCAAAATTTTATTTTCATACTTTATGCTCTTCAATTCACTCATAAAAACTTAGTTAAATTACCTATTTGACACACATAAGCAACAAGGAAACATGTACATCAAGCATAAGATCATAAAATAAATTATAAATCTGAAAATGAAATTAACATGAAAAAACTAACATTCATACTTATATCACCCTCATTTACCAAGATCCACCTTTACCCCACCTCTCCTAACCTTTTTCTCACCATCTTTAGCCTCAACCTCCACTTGGCCTGTTTCTTGTAGCTTTTCATGACATTCTGTAACACTACAGGAAATATTGTAGTAGTGCAAAAAAGTCTCTCCTTTAGTCTAGAATCATTCTTCTACCTCATATAATCCTATTCAAGCCACCAATATACCTTAAGCTCTGAACCTTTGGTCCAGGGACCCCCTTAGACCACCTAGGTGCCTCCTTCTTTTGCTGCAAAACAGAGTCATTTTGAAGTGTGATTAGCTCATTACAAGATGCATCATTAAAAACTGTAGTTAAGAATAAGTTAGATAGGAATTTGTTAGTAACATGATTCAATATGTGTGCTCTAGATTAGTTTCCTTTTCTGTAATTCAATTCACCAATCTAGATTCTGAATGCCACTTAGTATAATTTCATTTCTTGCATTAGCATAAGTGTGAACTTCTCTTTCTTGCAAATAGCTAGATGACCCAATGTGATCTAGAGTAGTTTATTTCCTTGTTGATAGAGTAATGGTTATGATTTATTTCCAATCTTAGATTACATTTATAAGTGTGACCGAATTTTTTTCCTAAAATTACCCCTATCACTAGCACCTCATTATAGAACTTAGATGAAGATGGCACGAGTAGAACTCATCTGATGTGCATATAACACTGTCACCTCCAAGTTTGTATGAACCCCGGGTTGATAAAGTAAAGTTTAGTAGCCACTGGGAGTTGCAACACTCTTGGTGAAATACCAGGGCTCACCAATCACACTTCCAAGGTTGTCACAAATTTAGATTCCAAATTCTAGAATGTATGTAAAATTAAATATGGAAACAATTTGAAAAAATAATTCAAATGATTTCATAAAATTTCAAATTGTTTAAAAGGTACCTCCACTGATGAAAGATATAGATATTACCAAATACCTAATAACAACACAACCCAAAAAATGATCTTGTACCTGTTAATTTGGATCGAAATTCGAATGAAATTTTGTGGATCATTGGTTTCAATTACCTCAACAATGAATGGTTAGAATAAGAGTAATGAGATCATAAATGTATTTGAATATTTTATCCAAGAACCTAACAAACCTCAGGCATGACAAGAGGTATAAACAAAGAGGAAATGAACTTTCTTCCTTTACAGTTCATTAGGATATGTTCCACACGGTAAGTAGTAGAGATTTTAAAGCCAATGAGGAAGAATATATATAAGTACAAGAAATTCAAACCACTCAAGGAAAAAGAGATCATTAATTGTGAAACACCATTCCTAGAACTCCTAATCACTTACAAGAAGATCAAAAATTTCAATTTCTTCTTCACATTTTATACAATCCAAAATTTTATTATAACATATTTGATCAAAGAAAATATTGGTTTATCTAATTTACTCATGATTATTCAATGGTGTGAATTGATGTTCCAAATCATTAAAAAGGAGGATCCACTCCAGTTAGAGATGCCTTAATTGTCAATGTCTCTATATGTAATAACTCAAGATCCAATATTACACCAAATACCTTTATAGTTGCTCACACAACAATATAAAAGATCGATGTGCTCCCTATCATTGGGTGGGGTGACATAAATTGGCTACTATGGCGGCGCCATGTTGTGCCCTCTAGTAGCCTTACTCCTTCATGCTCCTCTTCTAACCATGGTACCTATTCAAACAATTTCCCATTTACATAAACCTAAATTGATATAATAGCCTCAATGTGGAATATCCTTCGGGACCATCCTCCATCACAATGGCGATTTCAAAGAATTGATGGTATACTATTGTTTACCAATGGTCACTTAGGTCAAAATTTAATTAATTTTCTTCTACAATAGACACCATTTAATAAATAAGTTAATAAATATATACAAAAAATCCACTTATGGCGTATTAGTTAATCCAAGGTGAAAATAATCACATATTAGTCACTCTTTAAACAACATGCATTCATTTTGAGAATGATGCTTCCCATTTAAGAAGCTTATTTGCAAGGAATTCTCTACCATTTTCACATAAAGATTTTAAACATTTATTATAAATAAAACATTTATCAATCAAGAAAATTTAAATTTAAATTCATGAAAATTGATTAATCATATAATATATCATTGAATTCAAGTATTAGCACTAACTCGTTAATCATACTAACTTTGCCTCCTCTAATAAGGTAGCAACATTTCGTATTTAAATCAAATATTTTTTTCATTTAGGAGATAAAATGTTTCAAGTACTTGCACTAACTTGTTAATTATGATGATGTTTACCCACTTGGAAATATATTTCCTTATTAATATCATAAAAATATGGTAGTCATTTTTTTTATAATAAGCTGACATAAAATATGTTGGCTACTTATTTTAATAGACCAATTGATGAAACCATAATCACTGCTATCCTTTTCTCAATAAGGTGATAATATGAAATACAAGCCATATAAATAAATAAATGAGCCTAGAATAAGCGTACTGATCTCACTGGTAAATGTGTGAATCTACTACTTTTGTTGTTGCTAGTGCTACTAGTGGATATGTTGCTAATAGTATGCTCGTGGTGCTTAGTCAACTGCTGAAACGACATATTATACATAACCTACTAGATCAAAAACTAGCTCTCCTACTGATGTTTCTTACCTTACTAACATGATACCAATCCAACCAAAAAACTATGGTGTTACCTAACAACTTTTGATCCATGACTGATCGAATAAAGTGCTTAAGAAATTTGATTAGTTTTTCCTTTAGATTGACTATTATCTGAAGTATTATTTAATAAAAAATGACATAAACCAACAACATAAATTAATTGAATAACAACAATAATTAGAGAGAAGAAGAGGCAAAAAATTTGATGACGGAGTTCGTCCCTCCTGGACTACATCTTCGGGTCCGCTTTTAAGTGGGCGTCCGATTTTATTAGGATTGATCTTGAAGAATATTTACACTGAAATGGAACAGAATAACTTTTCTCGCAGGCACTTCTGAACCCTGTAAACAAAAAGTAATATTCCTCGCCTTTCCGACCCCTATCTCCGTGCTAAATTCTGACCACCGACGATTGAGAAATGCTGCAAACAAATTCGCCTCTAACCTACTGAAACTGATCTCCAAAAACTCAATATCTTCACAAAAATCCAAGATGAAATTTATGAAAATTTCCATGGCTTAAATAGGCTGCATCGAACCTCCATTTTCCTCATTTAGGAATTGGTTGAATAAATCATGTGATAAGGTCTCGAATCTTTCTTCATTCATGAACCTTACGGATAATGTTGATAAACCTTAGGTGCTGAATTAAATTTAAAAACCCATTTTTAAACTTTGGATAGGCCCTTAACCCGATGGTTAGCCTAACCACGCGGGAAAATGTAACAATTAATCATATGAATAGGTGGAACAGATCTCCACGGTTATTAATAGTGTTATTCCATCGCAATTAACTCTTGAAATTTTAAAACCTTATCATATGAACATGGTTCCGACAGGGTTTATAATACGCGACATACACAACTATTTACCTTTGACATTTTTCTTTTCGGTTAGACCTATCACATGGCTATTAAGCCGGTGGTCTCTACGCAGTTACAACTGCCGGACAACTCCCACCATGGTTTTCCCATCCCTGTTCACATGTGCAATAAAACTCCGACACGGTTTGCTGGCAGCTAGTAGTTTAACTCAGTTTTTTTTAAATATAGTTTTATATCAATGTATTAACCCATCGAACCTTATAATAAGGTGTTATATCGTAGGTTTTAATACATGGATTTTATTTTGTGCTAGAACTTTATCACCTTAGGTTTAATGTTTATGTATATGAGCTTAGTATCTAGGTTAGGTTCTTAGATCCATAGGGTTTAATGACATGTCTTAGAATTTGACACCTTAGGTCTAGAAATTTTAGGCTTAGGTCCATGATATGTGTATAGGGTTTTAGCCTTAGATATTAGGGTCTAGGCTAGGTTTGCGCTAGGACTTTTGTCACCATAGATTTTTAGGTGTTAGGTCTAGGTCCGTAGGTTAAAAACTTAGACCTTTACATTTGTATAAGGTATTTCACCATGGTTTTAACCCATTAAAAAACCCATATATATTACCACACACCCATATAAAAACTGATGTATAACATGAACCCAACTGAACCATGATACTGAAGTACTTTTTCACTGGAAAATTGATGAAACTGCAGATTTGGAAACCGAACTGGACATCAACTGCTGGAGTTGACTTAGATCTTTCTGCTGAACTGTAATGATCAAGATCCTCCTGGATCAATCCTCTCCACTTAAAAATCTTTTGGACCACAAAAGCTTGATTTTAAACTGACAATAAGTGAGAATACAACTCCCTCACTTTCATCTTGACTTTGATGACATACAACCATACCTGATTTTCGACCTGAAATTGATGCTTATCATGGCACAACTTGAACCTGACTTAACTCAATGTTTTTCGTGGCACAAAAGAATGTAAGGCTTAATTTCAAGCTTGATACACATAAGTTACAAATTCATCCCACATCTTAGGATGTTTACTGCAGTTACCTCGAAGAATATGTATATCGGTCCTCTTCACCATTTCTGTCTATCCTTGAACCAAATCCATGTTGCCCCATGGTTGCAAAGGAACTAGAAGTAGCATGTGCAAACCAATCTTTTGATTGCATGGCTTGCTTGTCGAACACATTACAAATCCCTTTATGTACTTCACAATTGTTTCATACATATGAGGCCAGTAACAATATTTTTGACTTTGTGTCTTAGTCTTGCTTATGCCTACAATTCGAGAAAAATAAATTTCCTGAATAACCTGTACCTTTTCTATCTGAGCATTATGAGTTAGAAATTCATATTTTTCTTCAAAATCAACATCAGTATTATACTTTTCTACATAAATTTCATAAACCAATGAAATTTTATACAATACTACTAAAGCATTCAAAGACAACATATCAACTACTTTACTTGTTACACCTTCCCTGTCCTTAATTACTAAGTGATTTTGCTGAAGAAATCCCATCCAACTGTAATGAGATTGTTGCAACTTAGTATACGATTGAAAATATTGAAGCAGCTAATAATCTATGTGAATCACTGTTTCCATTGCATAACCTTTATCATCTATTTTAACTTCATATGGTTGTTGATGATTTATCAATACTATGAATATTTTTTTCTTAATGAATCAAGTTTAAAATTGACACTTATTCCCCATGCCCTGTTTTTCTTATGAGCCAGAATTATGGGTGAATTGTATGGAGATGATCTCTGTCGCATGAATTTCATCCCTGAATTTTTTTTCTTTATTTCTTTACACTCTACAGCTGACTTGTGACACATTCCATTATTAGAGGCATCAAACATCAACTACATCTCATGTGATTTTTTTTTTATGAAGTAGATGTTTTGGTTCTTTAATTAGATCCTGAAATGAATATACCTTTTTAACCAAATTACCTTCATACTGAATTTCACAACCTGAACAAGTATCAATAAGATCCTTATGTTGCTCTTTTATCGACATGAGTATCTATCTCCTACTTGAACTTATTAAGCGCTTCATCTGATTAGCATTAATTAAATTCAAGTGATCTTTGTTTTTATGTGTCTAAACGATGTACTTAATCCCATATTTCATGAGATGATACACATTCTCTTTTCTATAAAATATTGCATCACGGTCATAGAGATAAGGGCTACCTAAGACAATTCCACAAGTGTCTAACGGTATCACATCTAACTCCACTTCATTGATATAGTTCGCTGTGATTGAAAATTTTAACCTACACTGTTTGGTAACATGAATTTGACTTTGTTCCTTTAACCACCCTAAAGGATATGGCTTTGGATGATTCTTTGTTTTCAAACCCAATTTTTTAACCAATGACTCAAAAATCAAATTTTCCTGTGATCCCGTATCGAACAATGTATCTATCTTAGTATGCTTTGAAGTTACCCTTATATGAAATAACTCGATCCTTTTATCTTCATTCTATTGTTTGATGTTTGAAGAAGCATAAGTACTAGCATCAGAAATTTTACCTGTTGTAACCATAGTAATTATTTTACCTTCATCACCTTAATAAGATCCTAAGTCCAAGCCTTGCTGGATTGTTGTTTCAACCTTCTTTTCACCCTTCTTTGATTGAAAATTCTTCGGCTTCAGTTCCGGATGAAGTTTCCAACACCTAACTTCATCATGGCCGATCCTTTGAAAATTTGTACACGTAGGTATATCTTATTCCTTTTGAGTTGTGGCAGTCTTCTTTCCCTTTGACTTTCCCTTCTTTTTGTTGTCTTTAGTTTCCATATGCTTAGATGTCTTTGGTGTAAACTTGAATGGTATACCACTTGATTCGACATGAATTTCTTGAAAACAAACTTCATCAAAATCATTAGGATTGAACATTAATAATGTATGCTGCAAATATGAATGCAAACTGCCAATATATTTCAACAAAGTTTCTTTTATGTCCAAAGAAATACCGAGTGCTAATGCCTTCTTTCTGAATTCCTGTGTGAACTCTTGAACACTCAGTCCCTTACCTTGTCGCAAGTGCTGCCAATCAATTGTAGCTTGCTGTGTGTGACCCAGCGGATAGAATTTTTTCTTTAGAGTTTTAATAAACTTAGTCCATGAGGTGATAACTTTTCCCTTACGCTTTAAATCTATCTATGTCCTACTCTCTGACCAGATCAAAGTAGTACCCCCCATTCTAAGTGTAGCTAATTGGATCTTTGTCTTATCATCAGTAATATCTTGAATACGACAATAGACTTCTAATTTTTTTACCCAATTATCTAGTTTCTTAAGGTTTATTTCTCCATCATACACAGGTAATTTGAACTTAACATCAAGTTTCAAAAGTGGATTCTTATGTTTCTTCTCTTTTTCTGATTCAGAACTAGAAGTAGAAGAGGAAGAAGAAGATGATGGACATGATGGAGGAGAAGGAGATTTATCTGCCTTGCCTTTACCCTTGTCCTTATTTGATGCCTTTGATGATGAGGTTGCATCTCTCATCTTCTTGTCTTCATATAATTATGCCAAAATTTGTTGCATGTTTAGAAACATCTGCTGGATTTGATTCTCATCCATGGGTTTCTTTTCAGTAGCTTCAAGAGTCTCAACGGTCTCAGTCCCTGTCATCGTTGATTGATGATCGACTTTTTGACTTCCGATCTCTGGATCGAGTTCCTCAAGCTCGCCTTTTCCACATTGCAATCCCAACCTAATTAACATCCACTAAAAAACAAACTACAAGCACAACCTGATCTGATACAAAAATCATCTATAACTGATCGAATAAATTTCTTAAGCAGTTTGATTAGCTTGTCCTTTAGATTGACTGTTATCTGAAGTATGATTTAACGAAAAATTACATAAACCAGTAGCATAAATGAATTAAATAATAGCAATAATTAGAGAGAATAAGTGGCAAACAATTTGATGACAGATTTCCTCCCTCCTGGACTACATCTCCAGGTCCTCTTTTAAGTGGGCGTCCAATTTTATTAGGATTGATCTTGAATAATATTTACACTGAAATGGAATAGAATGACTATGCTCACAGGCACTTCTAAATCCTGTAAACAGAAATTACTCTTCCTCGCCTTTTCGATGCCTATCTTCGTGCTCAATTCCAACCACCAATGGCTGAGCAATGTTGCAAACAAATTCGCCTCTAACCTGCTGAAACTGATCTCCAAAAACTCAATATCTTCACAAAAATCCAAGATGAACTTTATGAAAATTTCCATGGCTTAAATAGGTTACATCGAACCTCCATTTTCCTCATTTAGGAATTGGTTGAATAAATCATGTGATAAGGTCTCGAATCTTTCTTCATTCATGAACCTTAGGGATAATGTTGATAAAACTTAGACACTAAATTAAATTTAAAAACCCATTTTTAAACTTTGGATAGGCCGTTAACCCGATGGTTAGCCAAACCGTGTGGGAATATGTAACAATTAATCATGTGAATAAGCGCAACAGATCTCTGTGGTTATTAATAGTGTTACTCTGTCGCAGTTAACTCTCACGGTTTTAAAACCTTATCATATGAACGTGGTTTCGAGAGGGTTTATAATATGCAGCATACAGAACTATTTACCTTTGACATTTTTCATTCCGGTCAGACCTATCACATGGCTATTAACCCGGCATTCTTTGTGCAGTCATAACTAGCAGACAACTCCTGCTGCGGTTTTCCCATCCCTGTTCACATGTGCAATAAAACTCTGACATGGTTTGTTGGAAGCTAGCAGTTTAACTTTGTTTTGTTTTAAATATAGTTTTATATCAATGTATTAACCCATCGAACCTTATAATAAAGTGTTATATCACAGGTTTTAATACATGGATTTTATTTTGCGCTAGAACTTTATCACCTTAGGTTTAATGTTTATGTATAGGAGCTTAGTATATAGGTTAGGTTTTTAGATCCATAGGGTTTAATGACATGTCTTAGAATTTGAAACCTTAGGTCTAGGATATGTGTATAGGGTTTTAGCCTTAGGTATTAGGGTTTAGGCTAGGTTTGCGTTAGGAATTTTGTCACCATATATTTTTAGGTGTTAGGACTAGGTCCTTAGGTTAAAAAATTAGACCTTTACATTTGTATAAGGTATTTCACCATGGTTTTAACCCATTACAAAACCCATATATCTTACCACACACCCATATCAAAACTGATGTATAACATGAACCCAACTGAACCATGATACTGAAGGAGTTTTTCAGTTGCGAATTGACGAAACTGCGGATTTGGAAACTGAACTGGACATCGAACTGCTGGAGTTGACTTGGACCTTTCTGCTGAACTGTAATCATTAAGATCCTCTTGGATCACCTCTCCTTCACTCGCTAGATAAAATCCTTATAACGATATCGCTTAAGTTTAAGGAACCTATTGAGATAAATAGTATATATTTCTCTAATAAATGTTGTATACATTATAGGAAGCCATTTTCATTATAGATAAAGGTATTTTTAACGTTAGTCATGTTATAAAAGCCTATTATCCCTGCACTCCACCGTATTCACAACCGTTCATACATTATATATATGTCTTGAAACCCTTGTGTGCATGTGCATGTTGTGGTATCAACTTTGTCTATTGTCTAACCCAATGGATATATGAAGCATATCCATACCAAAAAACGATTACAAAAGGGTGTGGAGCCTTTATAAATGATTAGAGAATTGTTGTAGAGCTTTCAAGCAACACCATGAACAAGTAGCACATCCTTCCACTCAAAAATAATTGCTTTATCTCTTTAAAAAAATCAATAGTTATCATGTAATGATTGATCTCATTTTTAAAACCCTTCAATTTGACTAGATCGCAACTCAAAAAAAATAATCAATCTTTTGACAGGTCACTCGCCTGTACATTAACTTGAAGGTAAGAAAAACACCACTTAAAAAATAAAAATTACAAAAGGAATAATTAGGTGGACCAACGACCTAAAGTTGCATATATGGAGCCATTCAATTTTCTACAAAATTCAATATGCACTAACAAAATTTTAGGAAAATTTCGTCAAGCCACAACACATGATGAAATTTAGCATGCAACATTACCACTCCCATTACAATTTATGATAAGAAAAACCTCATCGATAACAATCCTTACACCCCATAATCTATGGTGCTCCAAAATCCCATAAAGATGGTATACCACTAAGACCCATAGTTAATACTATTGGGGGGCCGCTATATCATATGGCCAAACACTTAGACAAAAAACTAAAACCCCTTGTTGGCAAAACAGATTCCTTTATCAAATACTCTACTCATTTTATCAATGAAATACAAAATATTAAACTTGATCCTAATGAAATTTTAGTTAGCTTTGATTTTACTTCTCTCTATACCAATATCCCCATTAATGAAGCCATAGACGTTATGAGAAACATTACTGACCCTAATACGTGTAAAATCATTGAAGCCTACCTGAGATCCACTTTCTATAGCTTCATGGGTGACATCTATGAACAAACTTGTGGTGTTGCTATGGGATCTCCCTTATCCCCCATCATTGCAAACTTATTCATGGAAGAGTGTGAAATTAAAGCCTTGAAATCCTCCCTCCTAAAACCTAAATGGTGGAAAAAATTTGTCAGTGACACCTTTATCATTTGGCCTCATCGAAAGGATAAATTAGAAATATTCAAAAAAAGTCTCAACAGTCTTTTTGACTCAATCAAGTTCACCATGGAAACTGAGATTGATGCCACTATTCCTTTCTTAGACATTTTCCTATCTCGAAACCCTTATGGATCCTTATCCCACCAAGTCTATAGAAAGAATATTAACACTAAAAAATATCTACATGCCACCTCTCACCATCATCCAACCCAAAATCTTGGAGTCCTCAAAACCTTAGCCACCAGAGCTATAAGAATTTCTGACAGAGAACACCTGGAATAAGAAAAAGCCCATATTATGGAGGTTTCACAAGAAATGGGTATAATAAACATCGAACCATCAAGGCCTTCCGCAATGCCAACAAACCCAATAATAAAAATATAAATAAGAAAAAAAAAGAAAACATTGTTAGAAAGGTTAATTAACCTTACATCCTTGGTATCACTGATAATATTGCCAATATTTTAAAGAAAAATAACATTTTTGCCACTTTCAAACCTATGAACATGATTCGTATCAATGTAAAATCTGTTAAAGACACCCTTGACCCTAAATTTCCAAAAGGAGTGTATATCATCCCTTGCTCATGTGGCAAACCATACATTGGTGAAAATGATCGTTCCATCAAAACCAGGATCCAAGAACAGTTTGCAGACATAAAACATAACCGCTCTAAAACCTCTCTCTTAGCTGAAAATTCTAACAACTCAAAACATCACATTTATATTGAAAACTTTCGCACCATTGCCAAAATAGACCACTATTTTCACAGGAAATTTAGAGAGGCTCTAGAAATCAACAAACATCCTAATAACCTAAATCGCAACAAAGTATGGAACATCAGTGAGAATTGGATTCCCACATTAATTTCTAAAATAACACCCGCTCATCAATCAAATTTCTCTACTAATGATAATTAAACTTATTTATTTCTTAACCTTATCTTACTTTATCATAACCCCTTCGTTAACCTTCCCTTAAATCTTAACCTATCCTTATAACCTCTTCCCTTAAAATCATTATTAATATTTTAAATCTTTCCTATTATACCTCATTTCTTCCTCAACATTAACTTACCTTTCATTAAGTAATTACTTACCTTTTATGAAATACTAACTTATTATACTTTTATTCACACCACTTTCCCCTTTTCCACTATCATTATTTTAATTAAATTAATATATTTTCAACCTATTCAATTTACAATTAAAAAAAACATTATTAAATAATTTACATGAAATTCTTACTCATAAACTAATTAAATTAACGATAAAATAATCCTAAATATCATCATATCTTACTATAAACATTAACTCATTTTTCACATCATTATCATTATTAAAAACATATAAATTAAAATCACAATTTATTCATTAATAAAGACATAATATTTTTATTAAAATATCAACATAATAATAGAAAATTTTATAATCATAGGCATTATAAATTTAGATGGATGAGAACACATAAAATATTTCAGGCATAATAGTAAAATTGTTAATATTACTCTCATTTCAACAAATTAAAAATGTAAATTCATTTATTGGTATACATTCAACATCTATAAAATTAAAACTATTAATGAATTCCAAATTCATAAATGAAAATATAACTATTTTTCTCTGAGCTTACATAAATAAAATATCAAATATCCTTTTTATAGTCCACCTAACCTCATGCAATATTTGTACACCCAACTAGTTTACAATTGTTGGTTAACCACATTGGAAACTCCACCACAACTCGGAAATTCGAATTCTTTGCATGCATGAGCTAATTATTAGTTGATTAATGAGTTAACTAGATGATCTGTGAGTAGGACTCATGTCCCACTAGTTAACTAACCACCAACTAGTTCTATTAATAGTTAGAACTAGTTTAACTAATTACAATTGAAATTAACTCAACCTAGGCTCCTAAAATTTCAGAATCACTACATACAACTAAACTTCATGCCCTTAACTTGAATTAACTGAGCTAGAATCCTATTTCTTAGGAATCAACAAAATTAAATTAAACTTGAACTCATTAACTCGAATTAAGTGTTATCAACTATGTGACAAGATCCATGTCACCTCGGTTAACTCCTCCAAGTTGTCTATTGATGTGGACTCTCGAATTTCCTCAATTTGATTAAGGAAAAATCAAAACTAATATTTTCTTGCTGCATTTTCAAAAATTCATCAACCCCATAAATACATGTGCCTCTCTCCTGGACATTCATTTTATCAATCCAACAAGCTTCCAAGTGGGTTCATTAGTCCTTAGACATGCCACTATTAATGGGTTCATCGGCCTTAAGGCAAGTAATTTCCTTCTGATTTTCGACGAGAAAGCCCTCTTCGGTTTCCTCATCTGGGCTATCTGGGCTTGTAACTCTCTAATGGGGTCAAAATTTATATTCCATCTTTACAGCAAAAGCCCCGATTTACCCCAATGCCATTCATGGCTCATGATATTCAACAACTCATTCTCAAATAAAAATACAACACAAAACCACCCTTGGATGATGATATGAATAATCAATTTGTATGACGATATGAATAATCAAAATTGAGCCAATCTCAAGTTTTCGACTATACTTAACCCAATTCAAAACAGACCACAAGATGATTAATTTCCCCATGAATCTACCCACAATGTTTCAAAGTCTTTTCACACAGGACTGTCATGAAGGATTGTGATGGCACATATCGCAATCTCCAATGAAATTTCTTCAGTTCCAATTAATATGTTCGAACCCCGAAAAAGCACACTGCTGAAAGACGCACCACCTTTCACTGAAGAATCACCGCACAAACCACATCAAGGAAGGTGGAAACTAGAATAAGAAAAACCCTACCAAAGAATGAATGGATACAAAAACTACAACTCGAACCACGAGGCCAAAAAAGAAAAAGAACCCACCCCTAATTTTCGTCAACATTACATGTCAGGTAAATAAATTCTAATTTTATGATATTATTATTAAATAGTAAATTTTATTATTTAAAATTTATTTTTAAGAAATAAATATATTTAATATTTAATTATAAAATTTTAATTCTTAATTTATAAATTATTTTTCAAAATATTTTAAACTTTAAAAAAAATTAAAAACGAAATTAAAATGGTTAGAATACAGAGTAGTCTATGCGACTTTTTGGAGGTAGACGTGACATGTCTATTGATGGGCATGCATATATGCCATGCAATTTTCGGTAACCTCGATTAACCAACTAGTTTCATTTTCCGGTAGGTGTACCATTCTTCCCTGGTCTTTGTGCGTGCCTTGATTTGAATTTTAAATTGGTTACCTCGAGCGGATTTGAATTTTAAATTTGTTACCTCCATGCCCGCGGATTTGAATTTTAAATTTTCTGGTCGGGCGTAGAGTTGATTTTTTGTTTTAAATTTGTTAACTCCATGCGCGCAGATTTGAATTTTAAATTTGCTGCTCCGCGCGTAGAGTTGATTTTGACCGCCATTAACAGAATGTTCTTCCACGGCAAATGCAGAATGGGCTTTTATTCAGCAATAGGACTCCATTCTTGAGCGAGAGAGCAATAATCCCATCGAAAAAATCTTCAAGTAGGCTATAACAACGCTCTTGTTTATTTTCAGAGCAGGACCAGGGAAGAAAGTACTGCTTTTTGTGGAGAAAAGCGTTGCTGGGAGGAATCTGAGTGGTGTTTTTTCCACATGTGAATCAATCATTTCAAATCACTGCAAGAGGTTGGTGTTTTTCTCTGCCCAGTTTACTATGTAATTTATATGAATGGAAATTACAAATACTAGTTCATGGTTTAATCAAGTTGCATTGACCGCTTGATTTTGTAGTGCTAAGTAGAATTTGCGAGTGGAGAAAAAATGCATGTTGGAAATATGTTATGAATGCAGTTGTTAGTAGGAAGTGTGTCCATTGTATTCCAAGGTTACACCATTTTATCCATGGTCGTTCAAATTGAGAGCTGTCAATTATAAATTTCTTGCTAAGATTAAATACAAGTCATGAGGCTGTATTGATCGACATTATGTGACGCATCACATTTTCAAGAATAACTGAAGTGTGAAAAGTAGAACTATAATCCACTTAAGTTGGGGGTATTTACAAGCAAAAATAGTTTAAACTATTGTAGATTTGTTTATATTTGTAATAATAAAAAAGAAAAAGAGTATTAGTGATTTTAAAAGAAAGAAGATTTTCATTTCAGCAAATAACGTATTAGTGGTTTTAAAAGAAAGAAGGTTTTCATTTCAGCGGTAAAAAATATGATTCCTGTTTTGTTTATATATATATATATATTTTAATGTTATTTGGTGAAGTTAATGACTATGCTTTGTTAATTGGTTTAAGGTCTTATAAAAAGTATTTATTAATTTAGTATAATAATTTTAGTAATATCAAGTTTTAATATTGAAAAATAGTGAGTAATGTAGAAATGAAAACAAATTTAAACAATTTTTTTGAATAAATGTGTTGTAAAATTACTATTCAACATTTGTTCCTTAATTGTACTTTCAACATAAAATTATGGGAAGAAACTTTGAGGCTTTTAAAGCTATCTCAGAGATGGGGAGGGTTAAACATAAATGAGGCATGGAAAAATTGGTGGAATGAAGCAAATGAGGATATCGTGAGAAACATACCTCTAATTGTCTTATGGGGCACCTGGCTAGCACGAAACAGGGTTATTTTTAAGGACATAAATCCCTCCTTTGAGAAACTAGCGGTGGCAGGGGCTTCAGAATATGAGAACATTCCCATAGAAAAAACAAAAAAGAAAGAGAGGGTCATAAGGGTCGAAGAGATTAGGGGAGACATCCCGTGGGCCTATATTGATGGTGCATTGGATCCCCAAAATATATGCGGAGCAGGGATTTCAATTCATTTAACTTTAGGAAAATAAAAAAAAGCCTTAGTAGGACTGGAAGATGGAACCAATAACTTTGAGTTAGAAATAATTAATTCCTACTTGTCTATGGTTGTAATTCTCCATTTGAGGAGTTTGTTCCTACATAATAGGAATTAGCTAGAATATAGTTTCTCCTAGTTTAGTGCGTGGTTGAGAGAATCTCTCAACCACACTACTATACGTCTAAGATAGAATTCCTATCTTGAGACTATTGCTTGTATAAATATGTGTGTAATTTTTCTTCATTCATAATATAGAATTTCATTAGAGTTTGTTGTGTGCTATTTTATCTTGGTATCAGAGCTTGGGCCTCGGCCCCTCGTGGGATGAGGGAAATAGAAAATAAATAACTTTATTCGTATTTGTATTTCTTTAGTTTTCTAGTTTGTCCATATATACGCGCTGAGAATTAAGACACTGGTGTGAGATTTGCTGAAGTTGGCTCTTCTGGAGTTGTGAGCCTTCAGGAGCTCTGGCGTGAGCTCAACGCTGTCATCCACTATAAAAGATTCGGGAGATTGCCTAAAAAAATATGGAATCGTAGCGTTGAGAAGATTGGAGAAGAGATTTATGACTTGCAGATCAGGAATTATTTACGCTTTCCCTCAAAGAGAACGAGACCTCGGTTTAGGTTTGCTGGCGGGTATATCGTCAGGTGCTGCTTGTGGTGGCAACATTCAGTGGTAGCCAGATTTTGATTGCTCATGGAGCAAGTTGCAGTGTTGTATGGCAACAGGTGGACACCATTGCAAGATGCTCGTCTTTGGCACAGACATTGGCTTGAAGGGTTGCTAGCCCATGGCTTACAATCTGGTGTGCCGTGTCTTACACCATCACGATATTTAGCGCCGTCTCTTATGAGAATTGTGTAAATTGCTAGACATCGTGGATGGAGAAATTCAGATCCCTTGCCTGTAAGAGTTGAACCATCTGTTGTGTGTATTGAATGGAGATGTACATTTGCTGCTGAAGGTTGTGGTCATGAGTTATTTATGAGATGTGCAGACGTATAAGGCTGGCAGGAAGTGTGAAGTCCTGCTGCACCCAAGATCTCACTCTCTTATGAATTATTTCTTCAGCATTTGGGTGATTTTGTGAAACTTCTGCGGCGAGCGGAGCTGGAGCAAGCATTGGTGTTGCGTCCTCTGGTAGATGGATTTCTGCGTCCTTGGGTGGAACGATGGTTGCGTCCTCTGGTAGATCGATATCTGCGTTCATTTTAATTGAATTGAGTTGCTATTCGTCATTGATATTATTAATATAAGAGAGTTTATAGTGCGCAATATATTCAACCGACCCATCATGTCTTGCTGCGGTGGAAACTGCAATTGTGGATCAAGCTGCAGCTGCAAAGGATCATTGCAATTGCAAGAGGGACGCTGACCTCCAGTTTGAAGAGAAATCCAGTTCTGATGCTAATAATACCCTCTTTGTACATAATTTTATTTCTAAAATTATGCAGGATATCGATGTGGTTTTTGAATCCTTCTCCGCTGAAATCAATTGGCTGCCACGATGGTGCATTTGTGCATTTGATTCGACTGTTGTCACAGCGACAAATACTACTGATCTACTTGATTCGACGGATAAAGATATGCTGGATGCTAATTATTGGGAGATAAGTATATACAAGACTGCTCTGGAAGGCAGAAAGGGTGAGTTGGTTGATGGAGATTTAGAAGTGAAAATCAGCATGGGTGAAATTTTTCTTTGTTTTTTTTTTTTTTTTTCGCTTAGCTGTTGTTATTTGTGGGATCTCCTCAGCGTTCTGTAACTGAATGTATGAGGAAAAGCAACGTTCGAGTTTGGTTTGTTGCTTTGTTCCAGCTTCGATTTGAAGACATTGTGTTATTGTTGCAATGGTGCTTTGCTATTGCTCCAATCTGCTGCGTGGTTTGTTTTTTCACCAGTATATCTAGTACAGATCAAAGTGTTGGGGTGATGTCAAGTGGTCTATGTTTAATATTACTTTAAAAATGGTCATGTGAGTAATATAAATCTGGTTGAAAGAATTAATTTATTTATTGTGACATTTAGTTTGGGCAACTATTGTCACGAGTGTTAGTCTTTGTTGGAATTGCCCATTCCAACAATAGACAAATTTATTTGCAGGAATGAGTTACTACCAGATATAATGAAGACATGACAATTACATCAGAGATTGGAGGATGATCAAGTTTGTGCGTGCCCGGTTTGATGGAAACAGATTGTGAAGATAGATCTGCATGTTCAATTGCGAGGAGATTAGCTGGACAATGGGTCTTAGTTGTTGTAGTACGACAACGAGCATGAGGTAGCATGCTTGGAAGCAGTTACCAAGCCTTGATACTGTGAGTAGGGGAAGTGGCATTATGTTGCCAAAGAATTGGATACTGAAACGTGACGGAGAATTGGACCGTGGAGTCCTGGATTATTACTCTTGAAGGGAAAATTGTGTTCTCTTCGTGTGGCTGTGTGCCTATGTCTGGATCATCAGTGTTTGAATGCACTGCATTGAGTCCAGGTGAAAAGTCGTCAATTCGTTTCTTTATCAGTAGACCCCTCACAGGTATTGTTGGTGAAAAATGGCTGCTGGTATGTTTGGAAAATAATCATCTATGGGCAGAGATAGAGAAATTAAATTTGAAGATTTTATGTTGTATTTTCTTGGAATCATGTTTTATTGAGCCTAGCTAACTCAATGTAGGCAGAGTTATTTTGTTAGAATTAGCTACTCTAACGAATGATAGGTTAAACGTGGAGTTCCAAGAAGTTATTTGAACAGACAAAGATGCCCAAGATGTGAACAATGAACAGATGAGGTAAAGGAGCAGCAACAACGTTTATGGTGGACAACAAAGTAGATGTTTGTTTGAGTTAGTGTGGTTTGTGGAATAGACTCCCTAGCATCATATAAACAAGTTTAGTTGTTGTAATGGTCATTGTATGTACCCAGAAACTCCAAATGTTGAAGTATGGAATGTAAGCCTGGTAAAGGCATTTGAAAGTTCGTGGTGATCTTAAAACCACTTTGTAATGGTTTATGGTCAGCCTGAAACCATCTTTTGTCATTGTAAAGTGATGGTTTGTGGTGAGCCAGAAACCACATACAGAGCCTTAGTGGCTACAGGATTTGCCCGGTGGTGGCACATTTAAGTTCTGGATTTGCCCGGTGGTGGCAGATCGGACTTGCCCGGTGGTGGCATATTGAAGTTGGCGGATTTGCCCGGTGGTGGCAGATCGGACTTGCCCGGTGGTGGCATATTGAAGTTGGCGGATTTGCCCAGTGGTGGCAGATCGGACTTGCCCGGTGGTGGCATATTGAAGTTAGCGGATTTGCCCGGTGGTGGCAGATCGGACTTGCCCGGTGGTGGCAGATCGGACTTGCCCGGTGGTGGCATATTCCCTGAGTGGCTAACGTGTACACGGGAGCCTTGTGCTCGTAGGAGCAGGTGGACTGCAGTAACACCTAGCTCACGGTCTCAGATATCGGTGTGTCTGAGCACAAGAGGGTCGGCACACTTTTCTATCTGATAATTGCGTCGAAAGGCGCAATTAGCGCAACTGTTTGCGATTTTTATTTGGACATGAATATTTGGCTTAGAAAGGCACTGATCTCTCTTTGTTTTGGAGGTTCTGCACATGCAATTCGCCTGATGGTGGTGGATTTATAGGTACATATATGCAGTGATAATGGTCGACATAATCATGTATGCAAAGGACATCCTACAGGACTAGCGGTTGCAGTGGTTGGTACCCATACATTCTGATGGATGGTTGCTCTTTTATGGATGTCGACATATTCTTTGTTATGTTTGACCACAACTAGACTTTGTGAATCACTATCATGACAAGTAGTCATTAAGGGGGGGAGTTAAAAATAATTAATTCCTACTTTTCTATGGTTGTAATTCTCCATTTGAGGAGTTTGTTCCTACATAATAGGAATTAGCTAGAATATAGTTTCTCCTAGTTTAGTGTGTGGTTGAGAGAATCTCTCAACCACACTATTGTATGTCTAAGATAGAATTCCTATCTTGAGACTATTGCTTGTATAAATATGTGTGTAATTTTTCTTCATTCATAATATAGAATTTCATTAGAGTTTGCTGTGTGCTATTTTATCTCTTTGCAGAACTTCAATCCCTCAAAATTATCCTTTTTTGGCTTATTCAGATAGGCATTAGATCGGCTCAAATTTTTGGAGACTCCCTGAATATCATCAAATGGTTTAATGGAGAATTGAGATGTCAAAATTATATCTTGCTCCATTTGTTAGAAGAAGTCTTGAATTTGAAACATTATTTTAATGATATCTTTGTCTGCCACAATTACAGGGAATAGAACATGGATGCATACCTCCTATTTAAGGAGGGCATAAAGCACGATGTGGGTGTCTAGACCATAAAATAAAATGATGGAGGAGTGATCCAAACATCGGATCGACCTCCTTTTGCTCTTTAAATGTTTTTATCTGATATATGTATTTTTCTTTTTTGTTGGACATGGCTGAAAGATAAACTCTCATATGGAAATTATCAGGGTCTAAAATTTCAAATTTTATTTCCTGCTCTATTGACACTTTTAAAATATATGGTTATTGTAATATACTGCAAAATTTTAGACACTATACTGTATTCGATTTTCGTTTGGGTTGTTCTCCTATTTAAGAGGAGGCCTCAGAATCGATAAGAGACTGATTTTTTGTAAATGCTACTTTGGGTTGGAGTGAGTATCGTTTATTTTTAACTCCCAAATCAATATAATCTATGTTTTTTTGTTTCATTCGGACAAAAAAATACATTTCATTGAATGTCTACGGGCATACACTTCGTAACTTTTTATTACCTTAATAGAAATTTTGATTTTTTCTTTGGAAAAAAAGAGGAATGGAGTCAAAGAAAGTGTCTGTCGAGTCAAAATAAAAAGCTCTGGTTCACTTAACACACACATTTGCAAAGCCACCCCTCTAACTCATCATATGTTGGCAAGGAGCCATAATGATTGTAACTGGAGAACAGACAAGATAGGGATAGGAACCATGACCAACGTAAGTAGTGGGTTGCACAACCAACCCTTGCAATCCAAAACTTAAAGCCAATAAGTCGTTCCCCCAACCCCACATCAGGGGACCAAATTCTACTAAATTACCCAACTTAGGGTAGACCAAAGACATAGAGCAATTAAACCCCCAAGATAAAATTGAATATATAGCAGTCGTCGAACCCAAAGACATGATAAGAATAGTCACAACGTTATTTCAGGCACTCAATTCCACTGTCGTCAAAGAATACCAAGGATTCCCTAACACTAATAGAGAGACAAAAGATACTCTAAGGAGAACCTAAATAACTACAAATAGAACACCACCGTCCCAAAATTTAAGCATTAATTGAATTCAACGCAGAGGAAGAAAGAGTATACACTAACTAATATCCCAGAACACACAATGGAAATGTAGAAAATTGGCATACCAAGCCCTAACCTTGCGAGAGAAAGGGACGAACAAAATCATAGCCCAAGTAACAACTAATAAAAATGGAGAGTGAAGTGCAGGACAAAATACCTTTCTACAGCTAAACAATGCCTCTAGTACACATTGAGAGAACAACGAAAACATAAGAAAATAAGTCTCCTTAACATGCAAATAACCCACAAAAATTGACACAAACAAAACATACTAGGAAAAGGAAGATGAGGATATCACCTCGGCCTCTTTCCCACAAGCTACATACATTTGTCACCCCAATGAATTAAGCCTGCATTTAAAACACCCGACGTTGTAGTACACCCCAACACCATTTTGTGTTTGTTCGCCATGCCATGATAAAGAAAATGACACCCAAAGCAAGAGCTCTCCTTGCAAGAAGGACTCATTAATACTTGAACTAACACCCCCATCACGAGTTTATCTCCAAAGTAGTTATGCTCTTTATACCATTTTAATTAAATTTATTGATTACAAAAAATGACATATGAACAAGTGTCATAGAGAGTAAGTTGCAAATTTTTAGGCATGTAGTATTCATAAGCCATGGTATCAGCCCATGGTATTGTAACAACACCTATTTACATAGTCAGAATCTCCATGATAAAGTGGAGATAAATCTTATAGTTAAGAATCATGTTCTATGATTTTCTAAATGTATATATGTTTAACTTATATATTAATTTTTTTTAATAATTAATAATTATAATAATTTAAAGTTATAATTTAGAAATTTTATTATTATTTTTTTTAAATTTTAACAACATGAGATATATGATGAGATAAGTGTTTTGATGTTTATTATAGATTGATGTTTATCAACATTTACCATCCATTTTATTTATATAGTTGTGCTAGCATTTATCATCCATTTATTTTATATGATTATGCTAGTATTATATTCAAATTTATTGCAAAAATATTTTAAACAAGTGTCTCCAAACATCTTTTCAATTTTGAATTATTATTATTTTGTAAGATTTTCATAACAAATTATGCATTAACACAAAAAATTCTTATTACCACCAAGTTGAACACAATATAAATATATATATTCAAAACAAAATTTAAATACTTTGTGAATTTTTTTTTCTTTTTTCCAATAACTTAATAACACTTAATTATTTCAAAACAAATTTAAATTTTGATAAAACACAAAATATAATAATTAGATTTTAAAACTCAAATATAATATAATAGTAATTTTACAATACATATTTATTCTAAAAAAATTGTTTAAATTTATTTCCATTTCTACATTATTCACTATTTTTCAATATTAAAACTTTATATTACAAAAATTATTATACTAAATTAATAAATACTTTTTATAAAACCTTAAACCAATTAACAAAGCATAGTCATTAACTTCACCAAATAACATATATATATATATATACACGTTTATCCATATAACATCACAAGAATCATATTTTTTACCACTAATACGTTATTTTTTGAAATGAAAATCTTATTTATTTTTAAATCACTAATACGTGATTTGCTGAAATGAAAATCTTCTCTTTTAAAAAACTAATACTTTATTCGTTTATATTACAAATCTACCATAGTTTAAACTATTTTTCTTTGTAAATACCCCTAACTTAAGTGGATTATAGTTCTACTTTTCACACTTAAGTTACTCTTGAAGATGCAATGGGTCACATAATGTGGATCAGTACAGTACAGCCTCAGGTCTTATATTTAATATCAGCAAGAAATTTCTAATTGATGGCTTTCATTTTGAACGGCCCTGGATAAAATGGTGTAACCTTGAAATATAATGGACACACTTACTACTAACAACTGCATTCATAACATATTTCCAACCTGCATTATTGCTCCACTCGCAAATGCTACTTGGCACTGTAAAATCAAGCGGCCAATGCAACTTGATTAAACCATGAACTAGTATTTGTAATTTCCATTCATATAAATTACATTGTGAATTGGCCAGAGCAAAACGCCAGCCTCTTGCAGTGATTTGAAATGATCGATTCACATGTGAAAAAAACACTACTCAGATTCCTCTTTTCATACCTAGCAACGCTTTTCTCCACAAAAAGCAGTACTTTCTGCCTTGGTCCTGCTCTAAAAATAAACAAGAGCGCTATTATAGCCTGCTTGAAGTTTCATCATTGACCGAGATTTCTTCGATGGGATTATTGCTCTCCCACTAAAGAATGGAGTCCTGTTGCTGGATAAAAGCCCATTCTGCATTTTCCGTGGAAGAACATTGTGTCAATGGCGGTCAAAATCAACTCTATGCGCGGAGGAGCAAATTTAAAATTCAAATCTACGCGCGTGGAGGTAACAAATTTAAAACAAAAAATCCGCTTGCGTGGAGGTAACGAATTTAAAATTCAAATCAAGGCACAGGCAAAGACCAGGGAAGAATGGTACACGCGCCAGAAAATGAAACTATTCAATTAATCGAAGTTGCCGAAAAGTGCATGACATGTATGCATGTATGCCCATCAATAGACATGTCACATCCAAAATGTCGCAGTATAGACTACTCCTTAGAATACCCTTTGCCCATCAATAGACATGTCACATCTATCTCCAAAATGTCGCAGTATAGACTACTCTTTAGAATACCCTTTAAACAACACATATGTCGAAAATAGTGACGCATTTTCGTCGTCGCGATTTCGAGTCCGGCTAGCGCACTCACCGCCCTAAATGTAAAGTCGTTCACGCGGGCACAAGTACTAGAGGCACATGTACTTTGTGTGTCGAAGGAAAGAGCGGTAAATGGAACAAATTCCAGGCGAGTCAGAAAGGTATGTCCGCTTTCGCTAAAGATCCGGAAATCGGAGATCATATCATCTTTGCCACACATTCGCAGCCAGACACGTCATTTTTTGAAAGTAATTTATCAAATATTGACCGATTTGTCACTGTGACCGTTGAGTCTCGTTCACGTCTCTAACTTTACTTGTAGTATACGCGACTCGCGAGGTTCTTGGAGACAAAGCAAAACGATTATAGAGAACTCTACTATGAATCATCACCATGTAAAGAACTCTAGTATGAATCATCACCGGCAGAGGAACTTTAAAGAACTGTAGCATAAATCATCACTGCCAGAGGAAGGTTCATTGAAGAAGAAATATTTGCTTGCCGGTGATGGAGGTTGGATGGAAAATATCAAATCATGAATTTTAAAAAATTGTTTGGCCATCTCAGATGAAGAAACGACCACTTTCGGGACAAAGCGGAAGCGCAGATACAAAATGGGGCCATATTTGTCCGCGAGTCGTTTAAGAGCGTTGTGAACCAGAAATATCAATTGGTGGAGATTGCCTATGATTGGCACGGATAGGATCATGGAGGCAATCTATCGAGAGTTTCGACAGGATGGTTGCTGCCTCCTCTTCTGAAATGAAAACGCGGCATGTCGATAAACTTGGGAGGCAGATGTCGTCGGAGAGTGGAAGGATAGTCGGAGGACGGACGGGTGCAAACGTCCAGGAAACAATTTTTTTTTTTTTCTTCTGACGGGCGATACTTTCCGGGCAAATTTACCGCCTACGTAGACTGCTCCCAATAAGACCTCCACCCCCTTACCAATCGAAATAGCAGAAAATAAAAATAAAATAAAAAATAAACAAAAATATTTACTAGGTCTACATTACAGATCTCCAAATTAATTTTTAATCACCCAAAATAATTCATAAGTCAACTCAAAATTATGTGACCTAAGTTTAACAAAACAAAAACTACATTAGTACAATCTTATCATAAAATAAGTTGCGAAATGACTTTTAATTTTATAAATCAATTTCAAAAAAAATTATAACATACCAATTAGTTCACACTATTTTTTTGTGTTTGTTAATTTACCTGAGTTCTATAAAATCACAGCATGACTAATATGTGGTTTGAATGACCTAGGGTATCTAGCAAGTCAAAATTACTAGAGTCAAGTCTAGACCACATCAGCCCAAAACATGGCAAAATTTTTATCTACATTTTTTCTAAGTAAAAAACAACAAAACTATAAAATAGTTTTTAAATACAATAAAAACATGAAATCCATTGGAAATCAGCAGATTCATTTCGCTGGTAAATCCAATTGTTTTGCCGCATCGAGTTGCATCGGCTAGAGTTGAAGATGCTACTCTTTTTTCTTTTTTCTTTTCAGGAAAAGAAAAAACTTTGTTTGTATTAGTAATAAACAATACATATTCAGCAATCATGGAAAAATCATGGTAGAGGAACCACAAATTATTTGAGCAGTAGTTCCCCCGATAGTGTATAATGTTGATATTGCCCATGGGAGCAAGGAGGCCCTGTTTTGATAGGTTTTCTGCCCTAGAATTGTTCTCCCTATTTATATGCAACATTGGTGGATCGTTGAGCTTGTGGAGCAGGCATTTCACACAAGTGATCCACCCCTGTAAACCTCTTGGTTGAAAATTTGTCTTACCTCCAATACCATCAATGACAATTTTTGCATCCCCATATATGTTAACTGATTGTATGCCTAAACTATAGGCAACCCACAAACCGCTCCATAAAACCAGAAGCTCTGATTTAATGTTAGTGCCTTCCCCTCCATTCCAAATGATCTGATATCGTTCCAAATTACCCATTTTAATCAATGCCCCACATCTACAGCATCCCTCTTGTTGAGCCTCATCAATGTACACGGTCGATAAGCTTATGGGGTGTGGCCGGATATGAATAAACATGTCCTTTGTAGGTGCAGCATGATGAGGTTGGGTAGCCAACCAAACCATGATGGATCCATGAATGTGAGCAATAATAGTCGATTCCCCCTCGAAAATATAACACTTGCGTGCAAGCCAAACCTCCCACATCAGATAGAAAGGAAAGGATTTATAATTACCTTTCAATGCATCCCATACTTCAAAGGTATTTATGAATTTGTCTGGGCACCATCCCGATCTAATGATATAATGTGAGAAAAGAGCCATGTCTTGTGTGTGAACAAACATGATAAGAGAATATGTGATGTCGATTACTCATGTGTATGATAGAATGAGCACCATCCTGGTCCTTGGAAACCATGTTTCATAAGCTTATCCCTTCTCAAGATTCGACCTTTCCACGCCAGCCAACCAAATAAGAGGATCTTAAGGGGAATTTTCCAACTCCAGTACTTCCTGAAAGGGGACGGGGTTCTCTCCGGTAACTGGTTAATGATTATGCTTATGTACACTTCCTTCACTATCAGCCCTTCCCACTTCAAATCCCCTTCCCATACGATTTTATCACCATCTTGATTATGGATTACCCCCCCATCCTGTAGGGCTTTAATGAACAATTTCCAAGTGCGTGCATCCTCCTCCGAAAAACCAATCTGTGTTGCAGTCTTCCACTTCAGAACCCCTTGTTTCTAGCACAAAATCAATTGTGACAGATGGAAAATGCCCCTATGTGTCAATCTATGAATGGTCCTATCATCCAACAACCTTCTTTCACTGACACCCAGAATATGATCATAGCCCAAGACTATGTTGTGACCGTTTCCAAATTTCCATACTAATATGTCCTTTACCAAATGCATCACCTTCTTGAAACTCCTCCAAATGATAGATTCCTTCTTCGCTATGATAACCAATCCCCTGTATATCTGTAATAGTGGATTCCCATGTACATATTTATAGTGTATAATGTCAACCCAATTTCCCTTTGAGGTAATTGCTCTCCAGAAATATTTTATAAGAAGGGCATTTGCAAATGTGCGTACATCTAGGAGACCCCACCCGCTAAACTCCTTCGGCGTTGATATTATATGGAGTTTTCATAAGTGCATCTTCTTGATCTTGGAGTCAGCAGACCATAGGAAATTTGATATCACCGCATTGATCTGAGCCACCGTGTGGATAGAAAAATAAAACATGTGACCCCAGTATACTATAAACTGTAATAACACATCTTGGATAAGAATATATTGCCTGCCTAAAGAAAACCATCTGTGTGACCATTTGAGAATCCTTCCTTTGAATTTGTTGGACACCTAATCCTGTATGGGTAGGTGTGGAAGGCAAATGGACAAATGGAGTCGAAAAGACCACTTGGAATGGGAAACCAAGGGTCACCTCATTGTATTATAGATATATATCATATCAATGGTAATAGCAACTCATGCATATATTTCCGTAACTCACGCTTATCCTATCCTACTTGTGTGTGTTTCACCATGAGTTTTTAACATGGTATCTCTGGCAGAAAACTGAAATAATGACTGGCTCTGGAGGAAGAGTGCAGCCCTGGCAGCTTGCAAGAGAGCACCTAAGTGGAGCAGATATAGTTGACAGGCCAAACAAAGACTTGACAGAATATAAAAATTCCCAGGCCTAGCCTAAGCTCTGATACCATGTTGCACCTCGGCCTCGGCCTCATTCCTCCCCTACCTCCATTGGAATGGCATTGGAATGGATTTTGGAGTGTTAGCTTAGCACCTATGAATGTAATGATCTATGCGAGCATATAGGGACAAGAAAAGCGTGTGGAAGAATCGTGACTCTCGAAAAATCGAAGGGACTCATAGACCGATGTGCATTATTGCAAGGATAAACCATGGAGTACCTTGACGAATTGAATTCCAATAGCTTGATTAATCGACTTCTAGTACTGCGTTAATTGACCAGGTATGAGCATTCTTCAAAATCGCTTGTTGGGACGAGTTATGTGATCGAGGGAGATCGAAGTCAGGATAATTTTGTCGTAGAGTTTCAGCAGGGCCACATAAAAGTGGCATTTTAATTTCAATTGATTTTTTGTACAAGGAATGCCAGTGTGGAATTGGAAAACGTAGAGTATGTGTTGTTTCTACTATCTGCTATGTATTATTCGGGATCTTTGGATGTAATGTGGTAGAGTCTAGTTCTCAGATGATATATGATCTCGTGGCTTGTCCGTTGTGTTAAAATAGTGCATAGCACCATACCATCGGCATTGGTATTCTCTCCACAACGTCAAACTGGCTTGATATGAGCGTAGGTCGGCAGGTCAAAATTTAACATCAGTTTTCCATTGTAACTCTTGCTAGTTCCACCCTATTCTCTTGATGCGCATGCCTGAACTTGAACGTTATCTATGCGCATGAAATCTATTTGTTTCCTTTGTCAAAAATCCATCCAAGTATGCAACCATTTATCGAGCCTTTGAACATTTGAAATTCAAGATTGATTGTTATCAAAGAATTGTGCACACGTTCGTTGCTTGTGCTAGTCCAAATTCATCGAGTAATCCTTGGGAGAATTCGCAAAGATAATTTTGCTTGCCACTATTAAGAGTCACAGTCCTTGAATAGAGCCTCATTGATGATACTGCAAGCCGTAATGGAAGGATATGCACATTTTGTATGTTGTATTGAAGGGAATACAAAAATTTGAAGCAGTCTCCATTCAAGTTTGAACAATGAATCATATATGTGTTAGATATTCACTAAATGTATAAAATCTGGTATGTGTGTTAAACGGTGAAAAAAAAACATTCATATCAAAGTTTGTTTCATTGTTGGGTCATTGGGAAAATAATTCCCAAATCAGTTTCTGTCACCAAGTTGGGTTTAAATTTCCGATAACGTCCGGGTCTCCTTGCCGACCTATGAATGGACCTTTATTGTAGGATATGTATATGTATGCATTTGAAAATCCAGAAAATGCCTCTATATCGGTAATTCTTCTTGCTGGATTTGTCACCACTTTCTCATCTTATTTCTCAAAGCAATATCATTTTGTATTGCAACCGTTGCCTATTGAAAACTATTGTTCATTCGCATATTGTTCCGGAGGGGATCTGTAGGAACATTGCACATTTAGTTTCCTATAACGTTTCCCATTTGTTGAGTGTGAGTTGTTAATAAAATTTTCAGAATTATGGAGTTATTAAAGTTTTTAGATACTCTCATGCTTTCCACGACTGAGTCTAGTATGGTCAAAATAAGCAAAGCCTCTCTTTCAGACATTCAAACTTGTCTGCAAAACACACAAGAGAATATTGTTTTTTTGCAGCTTGAATCCTAGCGTCAGCAAGCAGAATTACAACAGAGGAGTCATCATTCTGAACTTCTTTCTATTCAGAAATCTGAGACAGACTCCCATCAACAACAAGAAATTGCAGATGCAGTACCCATTTTTAGCGCAAATTTGCAGAAAGAAGAAAAAATCTAGCCAGGACCTCCCAAGCCTATCATCAGACCTTGGGAAGAACTTGTCCATAAAAAGCACAGAAATGGTCTTGGATATGACAAGGATTTTTTCTTTCATATTCCGGACTACTTCAAGCGCCGGATTTCTTTATGGCAGTTCACCTACAACTGTTCCAGATCCTTCTCCTCTTCCAAATCAGCAACAAAAAATTGAAAAATGCCAACACTGTGATCGAGTTGGCCATATGAAAGATCACCGTTTCGATCTTCACACATGTAAGCACTATGGTCGGCACACCCACTCTTCACACAGATGCTTCAGAAACAAGCCTCCTGCAAGAACAAAGATTCATCATAGATGGATCGCTTCTTGGCAATGGGCATCAACAACCAAGAATATGTTTAAGTCGCATGTCAGAACTTGTTCTAGAATATTGAGCAAACTTGCAGTTGAGTTTTCACCATCATCTCACCTTGTACCTGACAGGGGGGAAAATGGTGGTCATCTAAAAGCTTCAAAGCCACATCAAGCGAGCCTGAGCCACAATCTCTCATTCCAGATTCAGATTTGTAGCTAGAGACACAACAGTTCAAGTGAGCCTGAGCCAGAATTCGTCATTCCAGATTCAGAGTTGTAGCCAGAGACACGGATTCCCATGAGCATGCCTTTGGTTGGTGGAAAACCTTAAACCATCTATGCGAGGTTCATATTCTTCCTCTTCAAATAATTTATATCACTTCCTCTAGCAGAAGACTTCAGCTTATTGCCAACCTTAGTAGAGTTTTGGGAAATGCATCAAGCATTCCAAAGTTGGTGGTAATCCTTAAACCATCATAGGTTGTAGACCTCCCTTTTTCTAGGTTGAAGGTCTCCCTCTTCAAATATAAGGGACACTTCCTCTAGCAGAAGCCCTCAGCTTCTTGCCAGATTTGGAAGAGTTCCGGGAAATGAAATAAGTGTTGTGTTCCAGTGTTGGTGGTCATCCTTAAACCACCTCTTTATGCAACATTTCAAAGAGTTGATTCAGCCTAACTTCTGCCATGCATACTTTCCAGATTTTTATTACAACTCTCTTCTTGGACTCACACATACCCC
Source organism: Pinus albicaulis (assembly GCA_034641835.2). Taxonomy (NCBI): domain Eukaryota; kingdom Viridiplantae; phylum Streptophyta; class Pinopsida; order Pinales; family Pinaceae; genus Pinus; species Pinus albicaulis. The sequence continues at coordinate 1,420,747,415 of CM076581.1, read as the reverse complement.
TTCAGATTAAGGGGGGAAATTTTGGACACCTAATCCTCTATGGGTAGGTGTGGAAGGAAAATGGAAAAATGGAGTCTAAAAGACCACTTGGAATGGGAAACCAAGGGTCACCTCATTGTATTATAGATATATATTATATCAATGGTAATAGCAACTCATGCATATCTTTCCCCAACTCACGCTTATCCTATCCTACTTGTGTGTGTTTCACCATGAGTGTTTAATAGAATTTTTCCACTAGCCACAACTAGTCCTCCTTCTTGTAACCGCATGGCTTCAACTTAAAGCCCAAGTAGGTGAACCCATATGATAACATTTTGGCTTGAATCCCCAGGAAATCAGCTATAAAATTGATTTCATTCATATCGCCAGATGCATGTATCAAAAGAGACTTCCCTTTGTTGATATGCAACCAAGTAGCAACACCAAACTACAAGAGAGTGTAATGTAAGTAGAACCATTGGTTCCGAAAAAGCCTACCAAAAACGAGTAAGTTTTCTACAAACAAAGAATGTGAAATAGAGACAGTAGGGGAAAAGGATAAACCCGAAATAGTATCCAGTACGATTAGCCTTTGATAGAAGTTTACTGAAGCCATCCATGATAAGGATGAAGATCAGTGGAGATAGGGCACATCCTTGTCGGAGCCCCTGACCAACTTTGAAGAAATCATAAGGGGACCCATTGATGATGACCGCATAATGGACCAATGTGATAGAAGCCATAATTCATCTAATATTCCACATTGATAATCCCACCTTCAGTAGCACGAGTCTGATGTATGACCAATCCATCGAGTCGTATGCATTGAACAAATTAACTTTCAATATTAGGGCCTCCATATTGTGCGTGTGGATCGAATTTATTACTTCTTGGGTCGATGCCACAACATCATGGATGGATCGTCCGTGTAAGAAACCATTCTACTCCATCGATATGTAACTAGACATAAAACCCTTAAGCCTTTGTGCAATTATTTTCAATGTAAGCTTATATATAGTGTTACATAAAGAAATCAATTGATATTCAGTGAAAGATTAAGGATCAGATGATTTTATAATCAGTGTAATGAACATAGAATTCATGCCTCCAGTTACATGACCCGAAATTCTGATCTACTCAGTAATTGACATTAGATCATCAACCATAAAATCAAAAAAATGGACGAAAAATTCAGCAGGCCATCCATCTAGGCCAGGGCTCTTATCATGTGCAAATGATTTTAGGGCCACCTCAATATCTTCCTTAGTTATGATTTTCCCCATTACCTCATTTGCAGCATCATAAAACACCATAGGCATATGATCCAGAACCCATTTCTGGCTTCTAAAATCAATACCTTCCTCGACATTGTAAACATCTGAAAAATATTTAAATGTTGCCTCGTGTATAGCCTTTGTAGTGTATATCTTTGTACCATCTTCCAGCTCATGTTTCCAAATAGAGTTAGTGTTACGACGACCATTTTCCATTTTGTGAAAATATTTTGTGCTTAGACCCCCCTCCTTGAGCCATTGGACCTTGCACTTGACCTTCCAAGTCACCTCTTGGATCTTAAGAATCTCCACCTTCCTTATTATTCTCTATCCCCCTTAGCTTATCATATGCTTTTTGATCTGGGGTACATCTTTCATCCCTTCATATATTTTTTCAATCTCTGTAGAAATGGAAATGAGCTCTAACAACTCTTTATTTTTTATCTTTTCCCAAATTTTTGCTCCGTGTTTTAGCCTGTGGAGCTTCTCTGAAAATTGCCTCCATCCTTCCATGCCTACATGATCCTCCTTCTAGAACTCCATCACCAATTTATTATAACTATTATAACGAGGATCTTCGAGCCATATGATATTGAATTTTACTCATGTGGACGCGAGATGATGAAGGTACCATAATTTGAAAATTTTGTTTTCCTCTATTTATTTTTTTCCTCAACTGTTGATGACAGCGATATCCTCGAGCTCCGAGAGTAGATTAAGGCAATCTCTACTCTTCGTATTCCCTGTGCGATGGTAATGCCTTCGCTCTGTATTCTCTTAATGTTTGTTTATATTCGATTTGGGTTGTAAAGTGGTCGTTTTCCCTGTGTGCTCATTTATATTCAATTTGGTCTTGGGCTATAAAGTCGGGTTAAGTATTAGTTTTTAAGTGTGTGTTTTTGGGAAGTTTTCTAATTTAATTTTAAGGTAGGGATTCATTGAAATTATATGTTTGACAACTTAATTATTCGTTTCAGAGATTCTTGAGGATGTTGAATTCATATATGAGATTTGGTCAAAAAAATCAATTTAAACAACACTAATCAAGATTTGACAACAATATTTTTCACCTAATTCCAACTAAAAATTAGCCAAAGAAAATCACACTTAAAAATTACTTGTATATATTTTGATTAATAGTTAATTTCTTCTTGGTTTTAATGTTGGATGGTGAATTAAAAGGATATACCACAATTAAATACATTTGTATTCCCATTCCAAATTATACATACCTACCCACATAAATATAGAATAATTACATAACACCAATTTAAATACCTGACCATTTTACATAATACCAATTTAAATACACTGTAGTCAACATTCCACGGTGTCTGCTTCCCCAAATACCTGAACATATATCAACCTCGTCATATTTTCAAAGTAATTTATCAAGAAATGATGGAGATTTACCTACCACCTATTCATAAACACGTGAGATTTCACAATATTACAAAGAACATTCACTTTATTTATGGAAAAATCATATTTTATTGTTCAGGATTTGATTATGATATAATTTTTTCGAGAAAATATCTTTATATTTCCAGAGATGATCTAAAAATTTGATCTGTACCTTTTTAAAAGCTTGTAGCATTGTTTATTGCTTTAAAAAAATTACAAAATTTTACAGAAAGGAGGATTACGGGATTGTAAGAAAATTGCTAAAAGAATATTAAAGATATTTAGAGATATTAGGCACTCATTCACAAAATTTTAGTATTCCATAACTCGAAATATATGTGTCCATAGAAGGGAAAGGGCTAGTCTTTCGAAAAGTTTATGATTTTATAGGACTGCTTGGTATTCCTGGAAGTATTTACTCTTGACCTTTTTGTGAGTTAACAATTGATAAGGAGACACATGGATACCTCTATTGGTTGTGAGCTTACATGATGTGGGGACATTTTAAGAATCTCCTAGGGCTGTTCCTTGAGGTAGATACAAAGGTCGAAGTTTATCCTGAACAAAGGAATTTAAGTTATTTTTGGAAATTGTGGAAACACGCATTTTTTATCTCACGACCCTGCAGAAGTTGTAGTTTTCTTTTATGCAACAAGTGGTGTCAGATCTATGGATGCTATTGTTGTTGTTGCTGCCAATAGAATCAAAGTGACAGTTAAATCTATTTTTGTTACTGACACTTGATATTTTCTCACACCTGCGCATTGGTCCATATTTGGGGTGTGCATTGTACACAGGTGCCTGGTGGAGTATTTTTCCATACTAGGGCATTGTCGTGATGGGTGCAGTTGCAGGGAGGGGCCAAAGAACAGAACAACAAGATGCGCACAATTTTCCGGTGCGCAAATATTCTAGTACTGGAGCATTAGGATGAAAACGTCCTCCGACAAGTACTTCAAATTCTCCAGAATAGACCGATTGCGTTATCATTTAATGATGAATTAAGGTGCTTCTTTGGTCTTAGTGTATGTGGGATATTGTGGTTGACGGGCACGGATCTTTCCATTTTTAACTTTTTAAACATCTTACTCCATGCATGATTATTCTCTAGCACCTACATGGGGAAGGAAAACACATCATTTCAAGCATTATTTTAATTCTCACACCTAGGGTAACTGGTACCTCAAAAATATTTCTACTACAGGGCCCATTTATGGCATGACCGTTGGGAGGTGGAATATTAATTTTGTATTCAACCTCACTAGACCTCAGGGACTACCTGGCAATGCTGGATGGGGATATCTCAGGCCAAGAGGATATGCTAGAGGCCATTCAAACGGCTGAGGGGGATCCACACGCTAAGACACATGGTAATCATGTGAGTTGGATGGGTGGCAGGCTTGCTGGACCACACCTGCGAGACAAACATTCCCCAACAAAACAGGGTGGTGACAATCTGAAACATTCTGCAAAAACACTGCGATCATGCTCCCGACCTCATCATCCTTCCCCTGAAACAAAATTGCTCAGTTTTCATTACGACGTTATGTGGGATCGGGTGGCAAGTCTGCGGAAGAGATCATTGATCGGCTGGTGGCATTTTGATCGGGAGCATGACAAAGACATACAATAGTGGGTAAATTCACAGTGGTGCAGGCTCATAGGATATCTGTCGAAGGTATGTTAGTTGATGAACAATTGGTATAGCTTCCACTTCATGTCCATGGAGGATGTGGCTCGCATTCTGAAATTTCCTTGGGTCCGTGGACGGTATTTTCTCTTGCTGCACTCATAACATAGTTACTAATCAAACGAGAACTATTACCTCAAAACGAGAACTCTAACCTAAAAAGACTCAAAAAACATGAAAAAAAGCCCCAAAAACAAAAAGTGTACATTCCATAATGCATTTGGTTTTTTCTCAAGGTCAAATTTAAACATTTTATAAAATTATGCTAAAAACGAAATTGTTTCTTAAAAAAGGATTGAAAAAACGCCCTCAAAGAAAAACGAGTTGATGCTGGAATAACAAAAAAAACATTGTGTCACATTTTTGACACATTGTAACAATGGAATTAAAGACAACAATTAGGACATTGAAAAATCGTAATATTCTAAAAAAATTGATACATGACATTAAAGATAAACAAAATCATGTGTGAAGGCCTTATCATTTCGAACAATTTTCATCCATGTTGTTAAAGATACAATATCTTGACTCTAAACAACCCTAAAATTGTAATTGTTTTCAAACATAACATTAAAGATAAAATTTCATAGCGCATAAAAACCTTAATCACAAGTTATAAATCTCAAGTTTTTGAATCTTAAGTATTCAACATACTTGAACCATGAAATTATGGAGAAATTATATGACTTGAACAATTTTAAAAAATGAACAAGTAAATGAAATATTTATTATTCCAAGAGTAATTTTAATTTTAAAGGATAAAAATATATCTCTTTTCAAATCTTAGCCTAAGACAAATCTAAATCTAATTGCAACTAAAACCTAAAAATCAAACATCAAAACAAATTGTCAGCTTTCAATGAGGTATATAATTTTTAAAAGTATCTTATACGAAATGGTAACAATACATAATATCATGGCAATGTCACTGCATAATCTAAAAATTCAACATTAATTTCTATTTTTTTTTTACTTCTAATCAAAATATCAACATTGGTACATTGAATATAACATAAATTATTTTTGTAATTCTTTGTTGCGTTGTGGATATTATAAAGATTTTAATTCTTCATAATTAAAACATATAATCCAACAAAAATAGAAATGCCTCATAACTTCATGAAAAATCAGATGGAAGTCAAAATATTTATTTCAAGATGCCATGCAAACATCAATTACATGAAAGTATCTTAGAAAGTTATTCAAAATCAACCATAGGTTCTGGCACACCATCAGAACCTACATCTTCAGATGAATGACTCGATGCAGATGAAGATGATCCATATTCTTCTCTTTCATCAACTAGTGCTCCATCTGAGTTAACATGCATGCCCACCATTTTAGAGTTTGAATGTCTTGTAGATCTATGACTACATTCTATAGAGTCCCATCTCAGCAGTAATTTTTCTGGTAGCAATTTATTCAAAATATTTATGGTCTGCAACCGAAGAGTTTCTCTCTCTGTTAAATTGAAGTCATACACAAGTATGTCAACATCCTCCAATTTTAAGACATATGTGCAGCAACGATTTATATTTGTGCCCTTTCTTTTTCTCTTTCTGCCATTTTTTTTTCAACTACCATCACTGGCTTGTATACACCATTGAAAGGGCGGGTACTTCTGGCATACCAATGTACATCAACAACTGTAATATCTTCATTTTAATTAATGACCTTTATAACCTTGGCAATCCAGAATGGATAGCCAAGTGGATCTTCATATGCTAACAGGCTATCATGTAACCATCCTTAACATCCTCCACAGAACCCCTGTAAAGGTATTCCATGGCTTCATGTTGTGCACATGATCTTCTAGAACCAATATAGATTTCTCTTTCCTCTACCTGTGGAGAATTAATAATAGCTTGAGACTATTGTTGTTCAACAATGTGTGTTTCTTCATGTTCATTTGGAATATTTTGTGGCAAAAGAAAGGAGTCTTCAAAAGTGTATCCTCATGTATTGATCTTGAAATCATATCACTTTGATTACTGAAAAAAGACTCCCTTCAAACTGAATCAGCAACATCGAAGTACTCATATGTATCTCTAATACATATTTTAATTTCCTCCAGACATTCAGAATCATTTATGTCTCTCTTATGCCTTCGTGCATTATGGAGTTCAACAACTGATTGTAATAACAATATATTTGATGAAAATATTAGACGCTCTGGAATGAACTTCAAAAATGCTAAACCTGATGATGGCCCCCATTCTGCAACAGTTGAATACTTCTTGCCCCATATAAGTGTTATCCCATCAATTTTTTTGATACGAAATTGATGCTAGAAGCTAATGTCGTTAAGTTGTTCAATGCAATTTTCCTCACCATGCGATCCTAAAATAGACCTTCACATGTCAATAGTTTCTTCCAACACATGAAAAATAGGCTTTGGAATGTACAATTTCTTATTACATTCAATTAATGATGGCAGGATCCCAACACCTTTCCTCCTCAATGTTACTGAAAAATGATTGAACATTTGATCAATATGATTATGAGTATGTCCAACAAGAACGAAACCAACCTTTATCTTTTTAAAAATTCCTAGTTCAACGAGCATGTTTAGATACCCAAAAAGAACTTGATTTTTGTTTTCACGGCTTGTGTTTTCTAATTGTACATACATAACTTCAGGAAGAATACCAGACCAATGAGTAACCACATCATGGATTATAGTTATGGTCATATGTGCATCATTATGAATATTTGGAGCTGTGAAGAAAACTCTTGGAAACATCTTCTCATTAAATACTGTTGGAACACCTAATCCTACATGGGTAGGTGTGGAATGCGAAAAGTCACAATGGAGTCCAAGTGACCTTGGAATATGAAACCAAGAGTCACACCATTGTACTATAAATGTACATCTTTGTATAATGGAAAATAAAAAAAGAAATCCTCACGCTTATCCTTCATTGTGTGTTGAGTCTCTTGTGTGTGTGTGTTCATCTTCCTCATACACCATGTGTGTGCTTAACATGGTGTTTAACATGGTATTAGAGCGGGCGATTGCTGGCCCTGCTCCAATTTGAGTGAGCCATTTGTGTTTATGGCCTGTGCATATCTGCAAAAAATTTGATAATTTTTGCAGCACTCAGAGATTGTTGCAGCAGTCATTTTGCCGCATTCAAAAGAAGCAGCAGTCATAATTTGTTTTGAAGAAGAGCAGCAGGTGTTTTGAAGAAGAGCAGCACTGCACATTTGAAGGTTGATTTCTTTTTGCAATTTTTGCCCATTAAATTCTATAATTTGGAGAGCTGCTGAAAATAATGTTTAAAGAGGGTTTCTGAAAGAAAAATTTCTGAGTTTTTCATTGAAAAATTTATGCAAATCTCTGGGTTTTTACTGCTAAAATCTTCTGAAAAATTCTACATTTTTAAAGTCCATTTCTCTGCTGCTGGGCTACTGGAAAAATTTCGAAGTTTTATTGGAAATTCCTGCAAATTCTTCTGCTGTATATTTCTTGAAAAACATTCTGCCATAAATTTCCTACTGTCCTCTACTGTTTTAATTTAAAAAAAATAAAAATAAAAATAAAAATAATAAAAAAAATTAAAAATTAAAAAAATCTCTGCAACTCAACCTGCAACAACACTCATCCCTCACCCATGTCTACCCCGCCATAGCTCTACGCCCTCACCCTTCTCCGCTACAACGCTCACCGCCCTCGTGGCTTATTCCACTCGACTCCCCACAACACCCTTATCGCTCCAGCATTTTTTTTACACCCTACACGCACACCTCACTCTTAACTCTCGTGGCCCATACATCCCCACACTCGACCTCAATCCAATCTGCTCTACCCGGCCCCCTCACCACGACCTTATCGCTTCCCCACCCAACTCTCACGGCAAACCCCTTATCACTCCCTACCCTTACTATGCAGCCGCCCCCTCACATTACATGCTCCCTCACCGCTCAAACTCCACCGCTCCCTCTGCCCATTGCCTCACTGCTATCTGCATTCACTACCTGTGTTTTATTCTCGGCCCTCCCTTACCTCCCCTCTGACCAACCCCTCGTTGTTCGCTCTCCTCACTCAAACCCCTCCCCATTCTTCAAACGCTTGAAAACTCTCCCCATTCTTCAACGCTTACACATACCCCCCCTCCTCTCCATTACAATACGACTCTCTCTTCATATTTCGTTTTAATTTTTTTTTTCATATTCTCCTTCCCCTCCTTTTAAATTAATACCCCCTTCCTTTTTAATTAAATTACCCCCCTTCCCTTTTTTAATAACCCCTTTTTTATTAACATTTCCCTTAGTTTTCCCACCCCCCATCCCTTTTTTAAATTTCCTTCCATTTCTATTATAATCCCTTTCTCATTTTTTAATTAATTCCCATTCTTAATTAAATTTTTAATTAATTTTAATTAATTAAAAAAAAAAAAAACAGCAGAGAGAGAGAAAGGAAAGAGAGAATATGAACATCAGAAAAAGAGGAAATGACATGTGAGCAGATGAACTGAATACATAGAGAAAATTTCATATTTGACATTGTGTGATTTGTGCCATAAGGGTGATTTTCTGAAGAAATTGACATTTGAAGATGAGTTGTTATTGGTGCAAAACAACTCTTTGTTGAGGCCTCTTTGTTTCAAACCCAATTTTTTAACCAATGAATCAGAAATCAAATTTTCCTGTGATCCTGTATCGAACAATGTATCTATCTTAGTATGCTTTGAAGTTACCCTTATATGAAATAACTCGATCCTTTTATCTTCATTCTATTGTTGGATGTTTGAAGAAGCAGAAGTACTAGCATCAAAAATTTTACCTGTTGTAACCATAGCAGTGATTTTACCTTCATCACCTTAATAATATCCCAAGTCCAAGCCTTGCTGGATTGTTGTTTCAACCTTCTTTTCACGCTTCTTTAATTGAAACTTCTTCGGCTTCAGTTCCAGATGAATTTTCCAACACCTAGCTTCATCATGGCCAATCCTTTGGCAATTTGTACACGTAGGTCTATCTTCTTCCTTTTGAGTTGTGGAAGTCTTCTTTCCCTTTGACTTTCCCTTATTTTTGTTGTCTTCAGTTTCCATATGCTTAGATGTCTTTGGTGTAAAATTGAATGGTATACCACTTGATTCGACATGAATTTCTTGAACACAAACTTCATCAAAATCATTAGGATTGAACATTAATAATGTATGCTACAAATATGAATGCAAACTGCGAATATATTTCAATAAAGTTTCTTTTATGTCCAAAGAAATACCGAGTGCTAATTCCTTCTTTCTGAATTCCTGTGTGAACTCTTGAACACTCAGTCCCTTACCTTGTCGCAAGTGCTGCCAATCAATTACAGCTTGCTGTGTGTGACCCAACGGATATAATTGTTTCTTTAGAGCTTTAATAAACTTAGTCCATGAGGTGATAACTTTTCCCTTACATTTTAAATCTATCTGTGTCTTACTCTCTGACCAGATCAAAGTAGTACCCCCCATTCTAAGAGTAGCTAATTGGATCTTTGTCTTATCATCAGTAATATCTTGAATACGATAATAGACTTCTAATTTTTTTACCCAATTATCTAGTTTCTTAAGGTTTATTTCTCCATCATACACAGGTAATTCAAACTTAACATCAAGTTTCAAACGTGGATTCTTATGTTTCTTCTCTTTTTCTAATTCAGAACTAGAAGTAGAAGAGGAAGAAGAAGATGATGGACATGATGGAGGAGAAGGAGATTTATCTGCCTTGCTTTTACCCTTGTCCTTATTTGATCCCTTTGATGATGAGGTTGCATCTCTCGTCTTCTTGTCTTCGTATAATTATGCCAACATTTGCTACATGTTTAGAAACATCTGCTGGATTTGATTCTCGTCCGTGGGTTTCTTTTCAGTAGCTTCAAGAGTCTCAATGGTCTCAGTCCCTGTCATCGTTGATTGATGATTGAATTTTTGACTTCCGATCTCTGGATCGAGTTCCTCAAGCTCGCCTTTTCCACATTGCAATCCCAACCTGATTAACATCCATTGAAAAACAAACTACAAGCACAACCTGATCTGATACAAAAATCATCTATAACTGATCGAATAAATTTCTTAAGAAGTTTGATTAGCTTGTCCTTTAGATTGACTGTTATCTGAAGTATGCTTTAATGAAAAATTACATAAACCAGTAGCATAAATGAATTAAATAACAGCAATAACCAGAGAGAATAAGTGGCAAACAATTTGATGACGGAGTTCATCCCTCCTGGACTACATCTCCAGGTCCTCTTTTAAGTGGGCGTCCAATTTTATTAGGATTGATCTTGAATAATATTTACACTGAAATGGAACAGAATGACTATGCTCATAGGCACTTTTGAATCCTATAAACAGAAAGTACTCTTCCTCTCCTTTCTGATGCCTGTCTTTGTGCTCAATTCCAACCACCGATGGCTGAGCAATGCTGTAAACAAATTCGCCTCTAACCTGCTGAAACTGATCTCCAAAAACTCAATATCTTCACAAAAATCAAAGATGAACTTTATGAAAATTTCCATGGCTTAAATAGGCTGCATCGAACCTCCATTTTCCTCATTTAGGAATTGGTTGAATAAATCATGTGATAAGGTCTCGAATCTTTCTTCATTCATGAACCTTAGGGATAATTTTGATAAAAATTAGGCACTGAATTAAATTTAAAAACCCATTTTAAAACTTTGGATAGGCCGTTAAGTCGATGGTTAGCCCAACCATGTAGGAAGATGTAACAATTAATCATGTGAATAAGAGGAACAGATCTCCGCGGTTATTAATAGTGTTACTCCGTCGCAGTTAACTCTCACGGTTTTAAAACCTTATCATATGAACGTGGTTTCGACAGGGTTTATAATACGGAGCATACAGAACTGTTTACCTTTGAAATTTTTCATTCCGGTCAGACCTATCACATGGCTATTAACCTGGCGTTCTCTGTGCAATCATAACTGGCAAACAACTCCTGCTGCGGTTTTCCCATCCCTGTTCACATGTGCCATAAAACTGGAAATCGAACTGCTGGAGTTGACTTGGACCTTTCTGCTGAACTGTAATGATTAATATCCTCTTGGATCACCTCTCCTTCACTCTCTAGATAACATCCTTATAACGATATCGCTTAAGTTTAAGGAACCTATTGAGATAAATAGTATATATTTCTCTAATAAATGTTGTATACATTATAGGAAGCCATTATCATTATAGATAAAGGTATTTTTAACGTTAGTCATGTTATAAAAGCCTATTATCCCTGCATTCCACCGTATTCACAACCGTTCATACATTATATATACGTCTTGAAACCCTTGTGTGCATGTGCATGTTATGGTATCAACTTTGTCTATTGCCTAACCCAATGGATATATGAAGCATATCCATACCAAACAATGATTACAAAAGGGTGTGGAGCCTTTATAAATGATTAGAGAATTGTTGTAGAGCTTTCAAGCAACACCATGAACAAGTAGCACATCCTTCCACTCAAAAATAATTGGTTTATCTCTCTAAAAAAATCAATAGTTATCATGTAATGATTGATCTCATTTTTAAAACCCTTCAATTTGACTAGATTGCAACTCAAAAACAATAATCAATCTTTTGACAGGTCACTTTCCTGTACATTAACTTGAAGCTAAGAAAAACTCCACTTAAAAAATAAAAATGACAAAAGGAATAATTAGGTGGACCAATGACCTATAGTTGCATATATGGAGACATTCAATTTTCTACAAAATTCAATATGCACTAACAAAAGTTTAGGCAAATTTCGTCAAGCCACAACACATGATGAAATTTAGCATGCAACATTACCACTCCCATTACAATTTATGATAAGAAAAACCTAATCGATAACAATCCTTACACCCCATAATCTATGGTGCTCCAAAAATCCATAAATATGGTATACCACTAAGACCCATAGTTAATACTATTGGCGGGCCGCTGTATCATATGGCCAAACACTTAGCCAAAAAACTAAAACCCCTTGTTGGCAAAACGAATTCCTTTATCAAATACTCTACTCATTTTATCAATGAAATACAAAATATTAAACTTGATCCTAATGAAATTTTAGTTAGATTTGATGTTACTTATCTCTATAACAATATCCCCATTAATGAAGCCATAGACATTATGAGAAACATTACTGACCCTGATACGTGTAAACTCATTGAAGCTTGCCTGAGATCCACTTTCTATAGCTTCATGGGTGACATCTATGAACAAACTTGTGGTGCTGCTATGGGATCTCCCTTATCCCCCATCATTGCAAACTTATTCATGGAAGACTTTGAAAATAAAGCCTTGAAATCCTCCCCCCTAAAACCTAAATGGTGGAAAATATTTTTCGGTGACACCTTTATCATTTGGCCTCATCGAAAGGATAAATTAGAAATATTCAAACAAAGCCTCAACAGTCTTTTTGACTCAATCAAGTTCACCATGGAAACTGAGATTGATGCCACCGTTCCTTTCTTAGAAATTCTCCTATCTCGAAACCCTTATGGATCCTTATCCCACCAAGTCTATAGAAAGAATATTAACACTAAAAAATATCTCCATGCCACCTCTCACCATCATCCAACCCAAAATCTTGGAGTCCTCAAAGCCTTAGCCACCAGATCTATAAGAATTTCTGACAGAGAACACTTGGAATAAGAAAAAGCCCATATTATGGAGGTTTCATAAGAAATGGGTATAATAAACATCGAACTATCAAGGCCTTCCACAATGCCCAAAAACCCAATAATAAAAATATAAATAAGAAAAGAAAGAAAACACTGTTAGAAAGGTTAATTAACCTTACATCCTTGGTATCACTGATAATATTGCCAATATTTTAAAGAAAAATAACATTTCTGCCACTTTAAAACCTATGAACATGATTCGTATCAATGTAAAATCTGTTAAAGAGACCCTTGACCCTAAATTTAAAAAAGGAGTGTATATCATCCCTTGCTCATGTGGCAAACCATACATTGGTGAAACTGATCGTTCCATCAAAACCAGGATCCAAGAACAATTTGCAGACATAAAACATAACCGCTCTAAAACCTCTCTCTTAGCTGAAAATTCTAACAACTCAAAACATCACATTTATATTGAAAACTTTCGCACCATTGCCAAAATAGACCACTATTTTCACAGGAAATTTAGAGAGGCTCTAGAAATCAACAAACATCATAAGAACCTAAATCGCAACAAAGTATGGAACATCAGTGAGAATTGGATTCCCACATTAATTTCTAAAATAACACCCTCTCATCAATCAAATTTCTCTAATAATGATAATTAAACTTATTTATTTCTTAACCTTATCTTACTTTATCATAACCCCTTCGTTAACCTTCCCTTAAATCTTAACCTATCCTTATAACCTCTTCCCTTAAAATCATTATTAATATTTTAAATCTTTCCTATTATACCTCATTTCTTCCTCAACATTAACTTACTTTTCATTAAATAATTACTTACCTTTTATGAAATATTAACTTATTATACTTTTATTCACACCACTTTCCCCTTTTCCACTATCATTATTTTAATTAAATTAATATATTTTCAACCTATTCAATTTACAATTAAAAAAAACATTATTAAATAATTTACATGAAATTCTTACTCATAAACTAATTAAATTAACGATAAAATAATCCTAAATATCATCATATCTTACTATAAACGTTAACTCATTTTTCACATCATTAGCATTATTAAAAACATATAAATTGAAATCACAATTTATTCATTAATAAAGACATAATATTTTTATTAAATATCAACATAATAATAGAAAATTTTATAATCATAGGCATTATAAATTTAGATGGATGAGAACACATAAAATATTTCAGGCATAATAGTAAAATTGTTAATATTACTCTCATTTCAACAAATTAAAAATGTAAATTCATTTATTGGTATACATTCAACATCTATAAAATTAAAACTATTAATGAATTCCAAATTCATAAATGAAAATATAACTATTTTTCTCTGAGCTTACATAAATAAAATATAAAATATCCTTTTTATAGTCCACCTAACCTCAAGCAATATTTGTACACTCAACTAGTTTACAATTGTTGGTTAACTACATTGGAAACTCCACCACAACTCGGAAATTCGAATTCTTTGCATGCATGAGCTAATTATTAGTTGATTAATGAGTTAACTAGATGATCTGTGAGTAGGAATCATGTCCCATTAGTTAACTAACCACCAACTAGTTCTATTACTAGTTAGAACTAGCTTAACTAATTACAATTGAAATTAACTCAACCTAGGCTCCTAAAATTTCAGAATCACTACATACAACTAAACTTCATGCCCTTAACTTGAATTAACTGAGCTAGAATCCTATTTCTTAGGAATCAACAAAAGTAAATTAAACTTGAACTCATTAACTCGAATTAAGTGTTATCAACTATGTGACAAGATCCATGTCACCTCAGTTAACTCCTCCAAGTTGTCTGTTGATGTGGACTCTCGAATTTCCTCAATTTGATTAAGGAAAAATCAAAATTAATATTTTCTTGCTGCATTTTCAACAATTCATCAACCCCATAAATACATGCGCCTCTCTCCTGGACATTCATTTTATCAATCCAACAAGCTTCCAAGTGGGTTCATTAGTCCTTAGACATGCCACTATTAATGGGTTCATCGGCCTTAAGGCAAGTAATTTCCTTCTAATTTTCGACGAGAAAGCCCTCTTCGGTTTCCTCATCTGGGCTATCACTAGAGTGAACTCCCTCCTTTCAAGCTCACCCTATGTATTATTATCTTGTTCCTCCTTTCGTGAGGAATTTTCGTCCCCTCGACAACTAACTCAAACGACCTTCTTGAATCAATGAATTCCTCTATTAGCCATGGTCCACTTTGGCGGCATTGGTCCACTGTCGTAGTAATAACCATGCAACGGTTGCGTGGACATGGACCTGGCTAGTGAGACCACCCTCCCAATGTAATCCATCACAAATTAAATTTTTGCCTATTTCCCTTGCATATTTTTCCAAATAGGCATGGTTATAATCTTTTCTTTCTCCAGCTAAATTCAATGTATAGTCAACTCATTTAAAGCACAACAATGAGTTTCCCATGACTTTCATTAATAACTAACTTCCTCCAACTTCCCAAACAATCTCTCTCTTGAAATTATGGAATTTGTGTCCCAATATCTCAGCCAATTTTAATTTAACAAAAATGGCTACATTATTTACAACGTAGGAAATTTTCCAATGGTTGTCACAATTTGTAGCCCTTAACGCATAACTAAACTTCTTTGACCAATATTTTGCAAATGTCCACCTCTATCTGTATTCATGCACAAAAATTATCCAATTCTGACAAACACCCATCCTCCATGTACATAAAATGACCTAACTAGTTTCCAATGGATTTTAGCACCTCTTTCATCCATAACATAAAAGATAAACCAGGTATAATGGCCCAAAGATTCTTATGAGCTTGTAACTCTCTAATGGGGTCAAAATTTATATTCCATATTTGCAGCAAAAGCCTTGATTTACCCCAATGCCAGTCATGGCTCATGATATTCAGCGACTTAATCTGAGAGGGAGATATGACACAGAACCACCCTTGGATGAGGATATGAATAATCAGTGTCGAGCCAATCATAGGCTCCCAACTATCCTTAACCCAATGTATGACAAACCACTGGCTGATTAATTTTCCCATGAATATACCGACAATAGGAAATTCAATTAGCATGGGAACCCCCTGCAAACCAATATCTTTGCCCACTATAAGGGTCACCACCCTATGATGTTTCATAGTCCTTTTATGCATAGATCATCACAAAGGATTCAAACCGAGCTAGGCTTCATTAAAATGTGAATACACAGATCACAAATGCGAGGAGACATGAGGGAGTTTACCATTAGTGCGAGGAGAAAAAAATATTTAAATAGTATTGGGAAGAGGGAGTTGACATCCAAAACATCCAGTGGAGGTGAGATCCTTTGATAGAATTCTTCATCCGTGGGAAATATGCCCACTACCCTGAAATCCACCAAATCAATATTTGACAACATTCTATTAATTCCAATTATGTTCAATCCCTGAAAAAATACACCAACCAAATACATGCCACTTGTCATCAAAGAATCACTGCCCAAACAACGTTAGGAAAGGTGAGATCTAGAGTCAGATAAAATTCACCAAAGAATAGATGGTTATAGAAACCAAGGCTTGATCCACGGGGCCAAAAAATAAAAAAAACCCTATGTTGTAGGATAGAAATACCAGGGAGAATGACCCAAAGCTTTTGATGAGCTTGTAACTCTCCAATGGGGTCAAAATTTATATTCCATCTTTACAGCAAAAGCCCCGATTTACCCAAATGCCATTCATGGCTCATGATATTCAACAATTCATTCTCAAATAAAAATACAACACAAAACCACCCTTGGATGACGATATGAATAATCGATTTGTATGACGATATGAATAATCAAAATCGAGCCAATCTCAAGTTTTCGACTATACTTAACCCAATTCAAAACAGACCACAAGATGATTAATTTCCCCATGAATCTACCCACAATGTTTCAAAGTCTTTTCACACAGGATTGTCATGAAGGATTGTGATAGCACATATCGCAATCTCCAATGAAATTTCTTCAGTTCTAATTAATATGTTCGAACCTCGAAAAAGCACACTGCTGAAAGACACACCACCTTTCATTGAAGAATCACCGCACAAACCACATCAGGGAAGGTGGAAACTAGAATAAGAAAAACCCTACCAAAGAATAAATGGATACAAAAACTACAACTCGAACCACGAGGCCAAAAAAAGAAAAAGAACCCACCACTAGTTTTCGTCAACATTACATGTCAGGTAAATAAATTCTAATTTTATGATATTATTATTAAATAGTAAATTTTATTATTTAAAATTTATTTTTAAGAAATAAATATATTTAATATTTAATTATAAAATTTTAATCCTTAATTTATAAATTATTTTTCAAAATATTTTAAACTTAAAAAAAAATTAAAAACGAAATTAAAATGGTTAGAATACAGAGTAGTCTATGCGACTTTTTGGAGGTAGACGTGACATGTCTAATGATGGGCATGCATATATGCCATGCAATTTTCGGCAACCTCGATTAACCAACTAGTTTCATTTTCCGGCAAGTGTACCATTCTTCCCTGGTCTTTGCGCGTGCCTTGATTTGAATTTTAAATTGGTTACCTCGAGCGGATTTGAATTTTAAATTTGTTACCTCCATGCCTGCGGATTTGAATTTTAAATTTTCTGGTCAGGCATAGAGTTGTTTTTTTGTTTTAAATTTGTTAACTCCATAAGCGTAGATTTGAATTTTAAATTTGCTCCTCTGCGCGTAGAGTTGATTTTGACCGCTATTGACAGAATGTTCTTCCATGGCAAATGCAGAATGGGGTTTTATTCAGCAATAGGACTCTATTCTTGAGCGGGAGAGCAATAATCCCATCGAAAAAATCTTCAAGCAGGTTATAACAACGCTCTTGTTTATTTTCAGAGCAGTACCAGGGCAAAAAGTACTACTTTTTGTGGAGAAAAGCGTTGCTGGGAGGAATCTGAGTGGTGTTTTTTCCACACGTGAATCAATCATTTCAAATCACTGCAAGAGGTTGGCGTTTTTCTCTGCCTAGTTTAATATGTAATTTATATGAATGGAAATTACAAATACTAGTTCATGGTTTAATCAAGTTGCATTGACCGCTTGATTTTGCAGTGGTAAGTAGAATTTGCGAGTGGAGAAAAAATGCATGTTGGAAATATGTTATGAATGTAGTTGTTAGTAGGAAGTGTGTCCATTGTATTCCAAGGTTACACCATTTTATCCATGGTCATTCAAATTGAGAGCCGTCAATTATAAATTTCTTGCTGAGAGTAAATACAAGCCCTGAGGCTGTATTGATCCACATTATGTGACGCATCGCATTTTCAAGAATAACTGAAGTGTGAAAAGTAGAACTATAATCCACTTAAGTTGGGGGTATTTACAAGGAAAAATAGTTTAAATTATTGTAGATTTGTTTATATTTGTAATAATAAAAAAGAAAAAGAGTATTAGTGATTTTAAAAGAAAGAAGATTTTCATTTCAGCAAATAATGTATTAGTGGTTTTAAAAGAAAGAAGGTTTTCATTTCAGCAAATAATTTACTAGTGGTAAAAAATATGATTCCTGTTTTGTTTATATTTAATTTTTTTTTAATGTTATTTGGTGAAGTTAATGACTATGATTTGTTAATTGGTTTAAGGTCTTATAAAAAGTATTTATTAATTTAGTATATTAATTTTAGTAATATCAAGTTTTAATATTGAAAAATAGTGAGTAATGTAGAAATGAAAACAAATTTAAACAATTTTTTTGAATAAATGTGTTGTAAAATTACTATCAAATATAATTTTGAGTTTTAAAATCTAATTATTATATTTTGTGTTTTATTGAAATTGAAATTTATTTTGAAATAATTAAGTATTATTAAGTTATTGGAAAAAAAAATAAAAAAATTCACAAAGTATTTAAATTTTGTTTTAAATATATATATTTACATTGTGTTTGAGTGGATGGTAATAAGAATTTTTTGTGTTAATGCATAATTTGTTATGAATATTTTAAAAAATAATAATATTTCAAATTGAAAAGATGTTGGGAGACACTTGTTTAAAAGAAGTCAGCCGGTAATAATATTTTTGACAAGAAGTCAGCCGGTAACAAGATTTTTGAAGTAGGTGAACTTGTCCTCAAATGGGATAAAGCTCATGAAGATAAAGGGAAACACTCCAAGTTCCAGGCATTATGGATAGGCCCTTTCCAGGCCAGAGAAAAGATCCGTCCCCACACTTACAGGTTGCAAACTCTTGAAGGGAGGATTGAGGTCCTCCCTGTGAATGGACATGACCTTAAACACTACTTCACTTGACAACCTCATGGGGCTATCAATGAATCCTGTATCATAGTTTGTCTTGTTTTCTGTTGTTTTTCTTTACCTTTATTGTTTTCAATAAATTGCTTATTCCACATAGGCTCCCTTTAACCTTTTCCTTCCCTTGGCACCCATATTTTGAAAGGGGATATAGAAGCTACCCTTTAAATTTGCGACCTCGCAACCTGAACCTGTGACCTATCAGGTCGCCAGGTCGCTAAATCATAAATCATACTCAAATTTCACAAATCGCGACCTAGCGACCCCCGCGACCGCCCAGGTCGCAAGGTCGCGAGGTCAGACATCTCATAAGAGAGGATATTTGCGACTTGGCGACCTCATTTATTTCCCGCACGCGTGACCCCTTTCTAAATAGCATGGTCGCTGGTCGCATTTCACCCACGTGATGGAGAGTGAAAAAATGCTTCTGACAAGCCAAATGGAGCGTGATTTTCTCGGGTAAGTTGCCTATTCCTCCTGATGTTTCCATTTTTTCATTTTGTTGTCCTGTAACACTTATCTTAGCCCTTTTAAAGCCACCCACTATTCCCCATTGCTGATCCTTTGGAATCTGAGATATTTCAAATTATCAAAACCCTACTCTTTCTTACACAGTTTTCTAAATAGAGCCATCTAGCCTCCCCTGTGTTTGTTTTTATCCTAATGACCCCTTCACCTCCATTTATTGGGTTTTCTTATTCAGTCCTTGCATTGTTTCAAGTTAAAAATGAAGCAAATGACCGCGTCACCCTATAAATCTCCCAGCCAATCTTAGTGAAACCTCCGACCCTCGTGACCTCGCGACCCTCGCGACCCAGAGACCCCAGTCAATAAGTCACCAAGTCGTAGTCCCACTCAAAAATGAACTGTTGCGACTCAGCGACCTTGGTCACTAAGTTGCGAAGTCACATTCCCATCGAAATTGGACTTTCGCAACCTTGTGACCTAGCGAACCCGTCACAAGTCGCTAAGTTGCAAGGTCGCACCCCCATGAATTGTTAAACCAATGCGACTCGGTGACCCAGTGACCTGGTCGCAAGGTCGCCAAGTCACAAGGTCGCTCCTTTATAAAGTTTAAACCTCTACGACCCAAGAAATAGGTCGCCAAGTCGCAAATCCACCCTTACCTGGATTCCAGTTGGTCAGAGTTAAAAGTAGTACCTAGGTATTTATTATTATGGCATCTGTCTTATCCTGGGACTGTTTTATGTACATGCCAGGGAACCTCGAAGTAGAGTTAGAGTGCGTCTCCATCTCTTCAGCCTCAAGCGAAATGGGACCTCCGGCAGTCCTCAAGAAAAACAAGGGCCCAAAGATAGAAATCACAGAAGATGAAATACCAATATCTCCTCCCCCGATCTATGGGGAAACTGCATGTACATTTAGCAGAGGAGAAAGTATGAGTTGGTATCAAGTATACCAAGAATTCGCCCAACCAGAATTTCCATAAGACCTCCCCAACCGACAAGTATATGTACAAGTTAAGAGGTTGAAGCTTCACTATGCAGGTGCCCACCCAGCTATATTCCCATGTGCAGAAGTGATTGAATGGATCATATAGAACATCGACCCCAAGAAGTGGTTAATTCGAGACTACGAGGGAAAGGCTTTTGCAAATCTAAAAGGCTTAGATGCAGAGTATTATTATGCACTTCCATAACGGGAACATATATTCACAGAGGAATAGGCCACCACCCATGCAGTCCCCATAGCAGACACCCTGAGAGGGTGGTGGGAAGAACCTGAGAATTTCAACATCAAGAAAGATCAGGAGTACCCAGTAGCAGGCCTCAAAAAGGTATACAAGCTGGTGGAAGCTATGCTCTGTAGGATATATGGTCATTCCGATGCCACCACATTTAGTGGTACTTGGGTAACCTTGATGACCTTTGTCACTGTATATGGCACCCGTTTCAATTGGGCCAACTTAATAATGGCAGTTCTCAAAACAAACATATCTGTAGCACTGGCACCAGAGGAGGGATACTCGTCCGAATTTTACATGGCCTCTTACCTGTTGGATGCAGTTTGTTCCAGGTGCTACCTTAAGGGATGGCCCAAAACTGGGATCAGGAGCGGGAACGCCCAATTCACAAAGAATTGCAGGTATTATGGGACTCTAAATACAAGGCAGATATAGATTCAATCTCACAGAGTTTCATCCCTGCACTCTACAGGAAATTGTTCAGTCATGATACCCCGTGCATGTCCTAGTGAGCCATGGAAACATTATTCAAAGTAGCACATTGGTTTCCATTTGTAAAATACACCTTTATTCGAGTCTTCGGTTCTTTCAAGACTCCCCATGCTCTGCCCCAATTCGTCATGGACAAGATTCTTCTTCAGGAAGTATGTTATCAGATGAATTTTGGCTTCTCAAAGGTCCTTACTAAAGGTAAGAAACAGTCGTGGCCTACATTTCCGCTCACCATCGGTGCTTACACAATCAAGGATTTTAGGGAGGTGGAGGCGGAAGCTGAACAAATCAAAGGTTTCTACCTGGGGCCGTCGGATCATCAGACATACGATCCTAAGAGGATATTCCCTGACCACTGTAAATAGGCCAAGTTCAAATGGAGCTACCAACATAGTGAACACCGATTCAATGATGGGAAAATAAACTGGTATAACATGGATAGGGAACTCACTCCAGGAGCATGGTCTGATCAGGAGGATCAAGATGATCATACTTTGGAGGAAAGAAGCTGCAAGTTGGGAGGCGCCTCTTATTCCCAGGCCAAGAAGCCCCGAACCAACACAGGCCACAACTCTACCACCCAACAGAAAGAGAAGGAAGAAGAAGCTCAGCTAGAAGATGAAAATAAAGTGAAAGAAGCTGAGGATAAGCGTAAGAAAAAACTTAAGACAGATCAGAAAAAGAAACAGGCGGAGGATGCCAAGAAAAGGAAGGAAGAGTAGGAAGCGAAAGAAGAAGCTGAGCGGCAGCCCAAGAAAGAATTGGATCAGGTGGAGGCCGAACGCAGAATGAAGGAAGAGCAAGAAAAAAAAGCACAAGCTGAGTGGAAAAGGAAGGAAGAAGAGGAATCAAGAGCAGAATATGAACGAAGAAGGAAGGAAGAAGAGAAAATAAAAGCAGAAGCAGAGCACAAGAAAAAGGCAGAACAGGATAAGGCAGAGGCGGAGTGGCTTCTGAAAGAAGAAGAAGAAGATCGAAAGAGAAAATAGGAAGAGGATCAAAGATTAAAAGACGTCGAGACACTTCCCCCAGTAACAGGAGTACAGATCGAGTTGCTGCCCATCTAAGTACCTGCAATTAACACACGTTTTGTAGTTTCAGAGTGAGGCTCTTGTGAAGCATAGGAGGAGGAGGTGTTCAACCTAATGAGACTCACTTATGATTAGTTCACCTTCAATATTAGGCAGGAAAAGAGGAGATTCCTAGCACGGAACTCTGCCAACCCATCCACACCCATGACGGAAAAGGATATAGTCCTAGACACTAGGAACACCCCATTGATGATAGCATCAGCCGGCACTGATTTTTCCGCAGCCACAGAAGAAAATGTGAGCCAGATGAGTATGGAAATCCTCTCCCTACAAATTAGATCACAGGACTCTGAACAAAGAGAAGCTAGGTCAGAGCAAGAAAAGAGAGCATTAAGGGAAGAAATCCAACAGCTCCAGGGCAAAAACATCCTTATTAATGAAGTACCGCTTACCTTCCAGAGGGAGTTGGTGACACTGGAAGCCACCATGAAGCAAGTGCATGGGGAGATGTTCACCATAAAACAAATAGTCCCACCCCTCGTAAGAGCCCAAGTAGAAACGAAGAAGAGAAATGAGCAATTGAAAGAGGCCTCTGCCACTTTAGAAAAATTGATAGAATGGATAAGCAGATATCTGCAGGCTCCAGAAACCTTTCCCAAGAAATATTGGATTCACGCTCAGAATGACAAGGTCCAAATTTGCAAGCAGGTGCAATCCAGGGAGAAATTATTTAAAGATCTGTAAAAGGTGATGTCCGCATATGGGCATCTGATCAGCGGCATTGACTTGATGCACGAATTGCACCATATTCCCTCTTTAGGTGCATTGAGTGAGGATAAGACATGGGGGTAGGTGTATTAGGAGAGTCAAGCATTCCTACAGCCTATCAGACAAGCCGCCACTACTCCTAATCTTCCCGCATCACAGGATAACTTGGTTAAGTTTGTTGTAATGCCAGTTTTGATTTACACCAAACTAGCTTCCTTATACAACCAGGTCACAATCAAGAGGAAGAATATGATTCCAAATGCATTAGAATGCCTACACCGGTTAAAAGAAGAGACTGCTCTGATCTCCCCAATCGCTACAGATTATCATGCATGGCAGAATTTCCTCAAAGAGCAACAATTTGATGTTCCCAACCTAGCGATCACACACACGCTCCCATGATCAGATTGCAAGGCACAACCTACAGAAAGGGGTCGCAGGTCGCACCTTCCAGCACCAGATCGCAGGTCGCACCTTCCAGCCTTAGGTCGCAGGTCGCATCTTCCATTCAGGTCGCAAGGCAGCCCAACAGACAGGAAGGTGAAGAGTCAGGACCCCCAAGGGTCAATCTTGCCTTATATATACCCCAAATTTCAGGGACTTGTAAAAGGACCTTTTTTTTTTTACTCCAAAGGAGAGAAGAGATTTGTAAAGCATTAAATAGCCTATTATGAACGAATACAAGCATTTGTTTTAAATCCACTATTGGATCTGATGAAAATCAATGTGTCAATACTATGAGTATTTCTTTGTATATGTTTGATATCCTATGATTAATTCATCTTTGTTTTCTGAATATCCTCTTTATGCATTTCAGCTTACTGCATGTGTATATGATGGTATGTTATTTACATAGGGGATGTCTGTAATTTTATTATTGACATCTATCTCATTCATGAAAACACCCAAGTACGTATAAGTTTTTCTTACCAGGCAGAACTATTTCTTCTATGGTTTGAACAATCTTACAAACGCGACCTTAATGATGTGCTGATAACAACATATCCTTCAGTTGCATGTTTTCTTTTATATCTTGCTATTTGTAGTGTTTAGGCTCATTGATAATCATAGATATTTGTCTTGTATCATTCGATAACTGTACATCTATAACTCTGCAGGGCTCATTTGCGTCCAGGAGAAGGAGTATGCAGTGGTAGCCGGACCCACACCTCCGGACGAGATCCCTATCTCAAATGGTTCAGAGTCTTATTGGGACTTTCTACCAGGGAGATCCCTTATTGTTGACTGGACAAATTTTCTTGTCAATAGATTTGGCGCTAGAAGGAGGGCCTGGATGGCGGAATCCCAACACACGAGTAACATCTCGTTAAAAACTCCCCAAGGGGAGGCCATACGTGACAATACCACTCCTCCCCCATTGGAGAACTCCCAAGAGGAGGAGGAATTCCCCCATTTCTATGAAATTACGTTATCCCAGCTCTGGGCACTGCGCCCTATTGACCGAGAGCTTGTCAGAGGCTTACAGCAAGCCCCAGTCACTCATTCCTTGGCTAATCCCAGAACCCCTGCAGTGAATCATACGCGACAAGGAACCCTCATCAATACCCTTCCTCAACTGGTGGGTTTTATGCTCGAATGTTGTGTAGATGCAATTGAGTGCAATTTTGAGCCCCCCCTAGATAGCCCTGAGGAAGGGGGGGAAGGCGGCCCCGAAATCACTGAACCTCAACCTAACACTGGCCCCCAACCTGAACATATTGTGAATGATAACATGCAAGCCTATAACCCACCCCAGGGGGGAGCCAGAAAAGGCCAAGGTAACAGAGGCCGGGGAGGCCAAGGGTGAGGCTAAAATGCTAACCACCCTAACCAAAACCAGAACAGTTTTAATTTTCTTTAAAATTGGAGGAACAATACTGCAAATAGTGGGGAAAACAAGGACATGCATTCCCGCCATGAGGGTGAGGCCTCCAGGTCTGGCACGGGCACTGAATCCGAAAATGAGAGGGGATGTGTATATAGACCACACCACCAACGGGCCAGACGCGTACAACCGTTGGCTTGGAGGGCTCAGTCCCCCTTGGGTATCCAAGGTCCGCTCCTTGACATGCTCCGGAATCCTGAAAAACACCTCCCTGATTTTGACCTCGAGAAAGGTACTTTGGCTGAAGACCACATCAGCAACTTTTACCTGTCTTTACAGATTATGAGAGTGAAATATGACAACGTAGCATGTCGCCTTTTTCCTCATACTCTTGAAAATAAGGCTACGACATGGTATAGGTCTCTCCTTGTCACATGTATCCCTTCGTGGGAACAATTCTGTCGTACCTTCTTGCAAAAATTCTCTAAAGATAAAACCCCTTTGATGCTCCTCATAGCATTAGGGGAATTTTGAGGTCTAAAATGGGCCTCCTAAGAAAAATGTACAACAAAAATAAACTTTATAACAACCAATAGGATTCAAGATGATGATGTCAACCATGGGGGATGATTCACCATTTTTTAAATAAAAGGGTAAAAATATCAAAAAATAATAAAATAATAAAACTACCTTTTCAACTCGTACTTTCAACTTATCTCCCAAAATTTTTACTCCAATTTCGAGTGGGAGTACTCGTTGGATGCGAAATTTAATTCCTCATCCAAGGAGTACCCATGTTGCATACTTTCAATGAACCTTGATACATGAAAAATGAGAAATACATAAAAAAATGTGATTACAATCACGTTTTTCATGTATTTCTTATTTTTCGTGTAGTAGAACCCATCGAAAGTATGCAACATGGGTACTCCTTGGATGAGGAATTAAATTTCGCATCCAACGAGTGCTCCCGCTCAAAATTTGAGTAAAAACTTTGGGAGATAAGTTGAAAATATGAGTTGAAAAAGTAGTTTTTTCATTTTTCCCTCTAAAATTTGATGATGTCATCAAATCTTATTTGATTCTTTCCACTATTATTTTATAATTTCCTTAGCAGGCCCATTTTAGACCTCAAAATACCCCTAATGAACTCAGCACGTTGAAATGCCAAAAGAAGGAGAAGGTCAAGGACTTCAATCAACGTTTCGCCACTATATTGAATAAGTTCCCTCCAAACATGGCCTTAGATGACTCCATTACTATTGACTACTACACCAGAGCCCTCCCACGATATATTTCTGTGTTCGTGAAGCGCGAGGCCAGAGCTATATTGGCAGCCAACTAAACTTCTGCCCTTGCTGTCGAAAGAGGACATCCTGTCCATAGGTGCCATTGAACACGAAGGGAGGGATGATAAAAAAACAACCACGAAGAGGACCCAATCCTCCGGTCACAAAACTGGAGATAAAGATAAGGACCCCTTCGATTTTGAAAGTATTGCAAAATCCCTCAAGTTACTAACCAACGAAGTCTTCGACCTGAAAAGGAAAAAAAATTATTCTACCTCAGTTGCTAAAACGCAAAAACCTTTCTTTAGAAAGAATATCCCTGCTGTGACTCGGCCCCCATCTAGTTCAAGTGCAGGTCTTAATGTGGAAGAAATCAGCAAAGACAATTTCTGCTCTTTTCATCAAGCCTCTCACTTAGAAAAGACTTGCCCCTAATGGATTAGTGGCATGACAGCGGTGGTAAATCAACTTCTAGATGATCAAACCCCCAAAGATATGGAGGAGAAGGCTAATTCAGAGAATGAGGATGTCACTCAAAACTGCAACTAGTTTTACTCCGTTTCAACTGGCTTGTGGGTTGGAATCTACATTTCCTATTAAGTGTGAAATTACCTCTCTTAAGTTAGATATTTATCTTCTTCCTGATACTTCTAGTATTGAAGAATGTCTCCTTCGTTTGGAACATCTTGATGAGTAGCGTCAAGATGTGGTTATGATGAATGAGGCACATAATAAATAGGTAAAGGTTCAATACGATAAGGCGATCAAACCTAGGGTTTTCTTTGAATGTGACCTTGTCTTGTTTTATGCCCAAGAGAAGGATGCCTTTGGGGCAGGCAAGTTCAAATCTATGTGGTATGGCCTCTTCATCGTAAAAAAGGTCCTATAAAAAGGGACTTATGACTTGATTGATTTTGATGTAAATGAGTTGTCGGAGCCCAGAAATGGGCTCGATTTGAAAAATTAGTATGCCTAGGCTTTGGCCTAGCATCTTCCTTTGTTGTATATATATATTTCTTTTGGTACATATCTGGGTTTCTGATTTTTGGTGTGATTTTTATGAATTTGATCTTCTTTCGTAGGTAATATTGGATGACATGAGTCACTTTGGTTCCGCCGATGGTGCTAGTAGACATACCCAAAACTTGGCTTCCACGGCTTGGGTACTTCATTATCCATCTGGTCAGTTGTTAGTTTCAAGAGGTGTCTGCATTGGTCGTGCTTCAAACAACATAGAAGAATACACTGCAGTGATTAATCTACTCTCGGAGGCAATATCCTTGGGTGTTGATTCGTTAGTAGTTTTCTTAGATTCACATCTGGTGGTTTCGCAGTTGAACAACAAATATCAAGTTCGAGACCCATTTTTACATCAAATTTTTTTTAGGGTACATTTGTTACAAAGATAATTTCAATTTATAACATTCATTCATATTCCTCGAGTTGACAATTGGATGGCAGACTTTTGGCTAACCAAGAAATTGATTGGGATATTAATCATTCAAAATTTTAAACAATATATCAAATACATCATTCATTATCATACATTTGAGTCATCACATCATATAAATTGTTGTATATATATATATAGTCAGAGTGTTAAAAAATATACAAAATCTGGACCATCATGTCCTAAAAAATTAGGGCTTATCCCGATCATGTCTATCATAAAAAAATATTACAGTCATCTGATCATATCTATAAATCTACTCCTAAGGTCTCTGCCCAACATTTGTGTTCCTATATAACACAATGTCAGTCGCTACATGAAAAAATAACCACACCCAGTCTTGTGGTATTCCTACCACCTGTCTCTAGATAGCCTCCGGTAGGTCCTCTATAGCGTCCATAGGCACCTAGTGAGTCAAACTCTCCAAGTTCCTCTGTATTGCATGGAGTGTCCTGCCAGGGTCTTCAACATCTGCCTCACCTCTGCGACGCTTGTGCCTTGGATACCCCTCAGGCCTGACCGGTCCCATGTCTGCATCATGATCATCATAATTTTGTAAGTCTTTAGTCCAATCAAAAAAAAATTCTCACAATCAAAAATAAAAAAATGCAATCTCACCGATTGCTCCCCATTTTGCACTGGGTGGCAGGACTAGATCTGGATCTGCATGAAAGTCAATCCCAACATAGGGATAATATTCCACTACAATGACTTGTTCTTCCCACCATTGGAAGAAATCATCATCCCAATTGGTCCGGGGAACTTCACTTTCTCCTAATCTCTTCATCAGATCAGCCCATCGAGCTATTCTTGGATCTCTCAGGCTGCTGATAATTGAGATGGCCTTAGGATGAAGCCCTGGGACCCTCTTGAAGAAGAATGTCAATAATATTATACCATACCCAAAATTTTTATTCTTTACTTTCCGGATTGAAGTCAATTGTTTTTTCATATTGCTTAGCAAGGTTGTGCACCAATCAAAGAGATGAATCAAACATTCTACTGATATGCTCATTTGTGTTCGTGAAGCCTAATGCAGAGAGGCAGATACTGCTACTCTACTAATGGTAAAGAGAAGGGTCTTCATGTATAAATCCTTCATATCTTTGATAGGAATCTATGTTCCTACCTTTTGTGCATCCTCTACGCAATATACTTGGACATAATCCTCTACGATAAGCCCTCCAATAGGCTCTCCGTGCAATTCTACTGTGTCTCCTCTCCGAGAGAGTCCAGTAATGAAGTATATATCTTCCATGACTATGCATAATGGCATCTGATAAATTATGAAATAGTCTTATTCTGGCTCCCAATGATCAACCAAAATTTCAAGCAAATGTACATTGCTTTTCATATTGGGCATTTTGAAAAATTTGAGAAATCCACAATTTCGAAGAATATCTAGCGAAGTTTGATCCTCCATCACCTCATTGTAAATTTCACTATGCTCACGCTGTCTCCAGCTGATGGAAATATTGAGAAAAATCATTAAATGGTTGATTAGATTCAAATTTTAAATTTTCACTCTGCGCATACGCGAAATCGCGTGTACACAGTCGGATATGATACACAGGTTCGTCCACATGAACCCGCATATGCGTAAAGGGTTTCATAAAAAAATATCTTTTCTACAGTCAAATTTCCAAAATTTGGCCTTAAACAAGAACGAAATTGATGAAAAGGATGAATTTAGAGCTTACTTGACTGATTTGGCGCGATTTTATGGTTGATTGCTCCGCATTTGAGAAGAGGAATGTTTGCCCCAAAAGCTCCTTCTCCACTTTTGCAATGTGAAAATGATCGAAATGTGAGTCAAATGGTGTATTTATGCCCAAAATTTGAATTTTTTTTGCAAATTTATTTTTCGAAATTGACTAAGGCTATATAACCATTTGGATTGTAAGTGTTGGGCAAGGTATTTTTTAAGATACATGTTGTTGAATTCGATATTTTCCTAGTTTTTCCTTCGGATCCATGCCCGCTGACCTGTCATGATAGGTATCTGATTTCAAACTCGCATATAGATTAGGGAATTTACTTTCCGTTGCATTTTGCATACTAGCCTCCATTCTGATCACTTGCCATAGGGTCTATCCCATCATGTCATGAGTACTTAACCCATTTCACTCGCTGATTTTTTAATCGTGACATGGTGATAGAGCCTTCCTTTACATGGGCTTCCTAGTTAGTTCCTCGCTAGCATTTGTCGCCCATGCTGATATTTTTGTAGGCTCAGGAGTCCACTTTAGTCCTACCATGCCCTATGCATTGAAGCTTCATTCTTATTCTTCTTCACTATCATTTTTCTGGCCATTACCCTAGAGGATCCCTTATGTTGTCGAGTTGTATTACTGCATTGCATATTGACTACTTGTTTATCTTGGCCATTAGCTGGCTTCATATGGACTCGTTTTTAAGCCATCTTTTGACCATGTCTTTTTGTAAAAGTTAACCATGCAATCACTTAGCTTCTGCAACTTAAAACCTTTACCCATGGATGGAACATTCCTCTGAGTGTCACTTACCAGTTTTTGCCACCTTGCATTGAGCATAGGATTGTTCCTATCCTAGGAACTAGAGCATTTGTGTCACGACACTTGTTACATCCATTGTACTATAGAATTATTGTATTATTTTTCAGGCGTTGAATATGAAAAATACAAAAAAATTAAATATTTTGAAGAAGAGAAGGAACGGGATATTACTTCCATATTTGATGGCAGCTACAATGTTAGTTGTGTCTCCCTTGAAAAACGCACACAAAAAAGCTAAGTCTTTTCTCCATTTGGGATGGTTTTAATTTTGACTTAGGAGAAGCCATAACCTTGTTTTACGAGTCAGTACTCCCTCGGTTGGTTATCTCTTCCAATCATATCGAGGGTTTGTGTATGCCTCCTGCATGAAAAACTTATACAAACTTATCATTTGCTGCCATATTCAAACATGAGTCGTGCTTTTGTTCAAGGGAAGTTAACCTGAGTCGGCCTTTCTGCGGTGTCTCTTGAATCATTTTTCAGTTGGCCTTCCTGGTCTTGTTAGTATCTTGTTCTATCACATCAGATATTTGGTCCTTTGCTCGTGCTGGTTTGAGAAGGTCTCCATTGACTTCTTGCCGGCAGGTTTGTCTCTTATCGACTACGACATATTGCTCTGAGAGTAAACCTAGAGCTGAACCCTGGCCCTATTTACATAATTGATAAGTGACCTTGTACTGAGCATTTGATCATCATCATGGGTCTTTGACTGAGTGGTTTCCCTTGTTCGACATCAGCTTACATTATCACACTTGGGATTCGTGAAATACGTTGATTTCCATTTGACCCTATCGGTGAATATCTCGCATCTTTGTCAGCTTTCATTATTGGTTGGTTCAGAGGGTTTCTACCATGCGCTAGCTTCATCTTGTGCATGCCGGAAACGTGCTTCGGGTTGATTACTTCACTCTACTTCGTCTGATTCCTTCCAAATCTTGGCTTGCGGGTTACACTCGCGTTGGACTGATGTGGGATACCTTAATGAATTCCTTCCAACAGATCTTTTTCTCATCAAATCCAACTCATTGCACTAGGAATAAGGTCTAGAGTCCTTTTGTCAGTACCTTAGGGTTTGCAGTCATCAGTGGCAGCCTTTTCGCTATCGACGGTGAGAATACATCATTTCCTCTTGATTGATAGATTCTTCCAAGTGTTTGACTTCAACTCATTCATTCGCACTTGCTAGATTGTATTGGGGCACATTGGCACTCATTATCATTATTGATGGGTTGTCTTGTGTTTGTTAACGGTATACATCAATGACTAGTAATCAAACGATTTCTCACATGGTCGACCTCAGCTCATTTATTCCAATTGTTTAGAATTATGCCATGGTGATCGGTGAAGAACTCGGGTTTGCATCAACATGCTTTGGTTCAATTTGACATCTCCTTCAGTTCTATGCCAGTGACACCATCCACCCTTATATGTTGCAGTTTCATCATAGCATCATCTTATATGTTGGCTCCCGAGTTGTGTGTTGTACCATTTGTTCCACCACTTATGATTTGGTACTTGGAGATTCAGTTGTGAATTTTATGATCAAATATATGTTCCAGCATCATTGATAAGTCTTCTATATGTGATACTTGGACCTGATTTTTACTTATACTTTCGAGTAGTGATCAAATGATTCACTATGTACTTTAAATTTTAACTATACTTGAATACATATTGGATCCTCTCTATGCTTCATATGCTGACATCATTTTCTTTCACTGAGCATGGGTATGCCTGCCTCAGACATGAGCTATATTTCGGATCTCTCTCACTTCTTTTTTGGTAGGCTGAAATTTGGTGAAGTCCTCTCTAGTCCTCACAAGGTTCTTTCTATGCACATAATACATTTCGACCATCATGTACCCCTTCTGACCTCATATATTAGAGGGCATCTTTTATACCATCATTTATTACCAGCTTATACTTGATGAATTATACATTGGCCTTGGGCAACCCTTCCCTTTAGACTTGGACATATTTCTCAAAAAACAGTATCTTAAAACCCATATGCGACTTTGCCCAGACTTTTTCGCATATACACGCGAGGTCATACATAGAGAACCGTGTATGCCATTTTAAACATTGAATATATATATATATATATATATATATATATATATATATATATATATATATATATAGACACACACACACACACACACACACACACACACACACATATATATATATATATATTCCCTATTTTAGAGGCGCGGTTTACAGTTGTTCCAATACCTTAAACACCCCAGCCCATGGCCTAACTATTCCCAACTGCAAAAAATAATTTTAGGGAGTATAAAAGCCCCTAAATGGAATGGTATAAGGGAAAATAGAGAGACAAAAA
Organism: Pinus albicaulis; assembly: GCA_034641835.2. Taxonomy (NCBI): domain Eukaryota; kingdom Viridiplantae; phylum Streptophyta; class Pinopsida; order Pinales; family Pinaceae; genus Pinus; species Pinus albicaulis. The sequence continues at coordinate 1,420,714,696 of CM076581.1, read as the reverse complement.
TATAGATATTATACGTTGTTGGAGCCCTATCCAAGTCTGATATATTCCTATGCCTCCTGCACTTCCCAGATATTTACGGGAAACCCTTGTTTCCTTGAGATGCTCACCACCCTATGTGACATCCATTGTGCACTATTCTTGGAAGAAATCTTGAGAGACTAAGGATGGATGGATCCAGAGAATAGTATGCTCAAAGGCCATGGTAGATGTATGGTGATCCCTCCACGTTTCTTTACTATACATGTCATTAATAACGAAAGTACCTTGTTCCTGATGTTTACGTGTCAATAATTCTTTATACATGTGTAATTATATTAAATCGTTCATTTAATATTGTTTTTATGAGATTATGCATGCTTTTCACTAACATATATAACATATATATCTTGTACAACTAGGATTTGTGTTCGTTTTTTGTTGATTTACAGATTAAGGAGCACAAATTGTTGCAAGGGGTTTTCACCCCGCGGGATCTACTACAACCGAGGGATATCCATGCAAGGTCTGAAACCTGTAGATTCTAGTTATTAGAATAAAATTTGGTTAAGTGAGTCCTTCTTGTAATTACATGCCCCCGAACTGTGAAGGTTCATCAACACAAGACCTTTAGGGTAACATTTCCTGAAAAAGTGTTACAGAAAACCCAAAATTTTCTACAGGAAGAGAAAAATTTCAAGGGATAAGAGAACAGGGCACCATTTGGAGGGAAAGATGCCCAAGGTGATGAAAAAGAGGTAGAGGTTGAGGGGTAGGATTCCAAAGTTGAGAAACAAGAGATAAAAGAGGGGGAATCAAAGGAAGAACCAACCTGTCCAAAAACTGTCCCAAAATACATTACAACAATTCAACATCCTAGCCCACAACCAAACATAAGCTCATATTACACATTCATTGAAGGAGGGAGGTTTATCCCTCAAAATATCTTTGTTCCCCTATTTTATGAGCTACAGGAAGAGAGAGGGTACAACCACCACTAGATGCAAATTTCCAAAGCTAGGAATGTGGATGATGTGGGGACCATGGAAGATAAAATCATTGAGATGGGGAGAGATTTGTTTGATGTCAAAAATTGGGAGCCAGTGTTGAACGAGAAGCTACAAGATGCACAAGTAGATAATGCAATATTGAATGACCAATTGCAGCAAAAAGACAAAAATATTTCCACCATGGAAGACCTGTGTATGGAAGCAATACAACACATACATCCCTCAAATTATTATGCCATTTACCTGAAAGATAAGTTGTTCTAGTTCCAGATAAAAACTTTAGCATCACATGAATCATTTCCTTTCCATAATTATAGGAAATTTATTTATTTTTGTAGTCAGCCCAATATAGAACATAGGGCCAAATTGGCAGAGTTTTACATGCATAATCTTGTCCTAACTGATCTGAACATTTGGGACCCAAAATTTAGGTTGGGGGATATGAAACTAATGGCCCTAGCCTCTTGGATGACCAATGAAGAAGCCAAGGTAAGGAGGTAAAAAATGTGATGAAGAGATAAGGAAAAGAGCCTCTCCAAATCAGGGGAGTGCTAATCAACCCTAAAGGGGTTATAAACAACCACCAAATGATAACCAATGATGCCAATCTTGTAGACAGATATCTCAACACCTAATCATAGGAATTTTCACATTACGATTACATCTATAGACTATTGGGAGAGGAGTATGCGATGGCATTTCATACAAGATGGAATGGTCTCCCACTTAGCCTAAGAAACCTGTAGTATTATACTCCATACAGATTGAGAGTTTCCCTAGAAAGAGCACGCTTGTACAAAAGGGCCATGCAAATAATTAAGATCAAGCGACTTGGATTAAAATTCATTCCACCTTTGCTGTTGGGATTGAGTGAAGGAAAACATCAAGCTGAGGAGCAAAAGGAATGGGAGGAAGCATAAAAAAATGTAGGGTTTTACCCCCCTTAGGGGACTCCTTCCATGATACCTTGGGATGTCAGAGAGGCCAGAAGGATTCTAAAATAACTCAAGAAAGAGGAATGAGTTGCATGAGAGGATGAGAAACCATTTGGTAAGGGGGTGATGATGAGAACCATCATTAGGTACATTCTAAGGGGTTAATTTTCACCTATTTAGCTTAATTATTCTCTCTCTCTCTCACATTTAATTGCATTTTTTCATATTTTTCTTAGGGAGAATGGTGTATTAAGGGTTGTCAGACATAATGTGGTTTAAATGTAGGAAAATCAAGGGAATAATTCCATTTTTTAGAAATATTTCATAGTCAAGGCTCAGAGTACATAACAAGGAGTGATTGTAGGAGGGCTGACCACCTTATTAACTCCTAAAGGCAACCGATATCTCCTCAAGATTCTCCTCCAACGACTCGAAATCAGAGGCATCAACGCAAGTGAAAGATCAAAGGGAGCCAAGATCCACTTCTCTCAAGTTCCAAAGGAACAACGACCTACTTTTTAGGGAGTTGTTGGTAGCTACCATTTAGCATGAATAGGCCATAGAAAGATCTCACTAGGATTCAATTTGGATGTAGCTAGATAAATCTTGGCTTTTTTATTAGAAATTTTTGGTTTTCATATTTTATGTACCATACTGGTTATGAAATTTGGTTTCTTCTCCAGTGAGTTAGCTTTAGCGATTTGAGCCTGTGCGTTAGGGCCTAATCCATTGGCCTCATTCTCTCTTGTGTACTAGTGTTCTCTTTGATCTTGCAGTAGTTAATTTCTTTCATTCCATGTTTTATAGCATATAAAACATAAAAAATATGTGTTAAGCCCCCCTCTCTCACCTCTTCAATTTGAGCTTGAGGAGGAAGGTATTCCACCATAGACCAAATGTCCTTTTAGTTTATGATTTCTTGGAAATGTTATATATATTTAATTTGTTTATCATGAATATGTTGTAGGTGTAGAGGTATATTCTTGCTTCAATTCCATAGGTAGGTTTATTTAAATTCAAATCATATTTTCCACCATTTTTATGATAAGTTTTTCAATGATGAAAGCATGAACCGGTATCTTAATTGCATGTTTGAATAGGGAAGTAGAGGAGGACCCCTTCAACACCAACATCTTCAATATTCACCCTTCATCAAACACCTTCCATCCAAGTCTTTGTTCCATTGGAACTCGAGAGAAGTGGAGCTTGGCTCCCTTTGATCTTTCACTTGCTTTGATGCATCTGAGCTTGGCCAAGGGGTTTGTTACCCTTCTTATCAGAGGCTTAGTATTTAGTTGAAAAGTGAAATTTCTTAGAAATTGAATGATAGATACCAGCACATCTCCAGGAATCCAACGCAATTCGTTTCGTCGAAAACCGACTCCGGATAAAGAAGTTATAACCTATTGACCGTCGTTCAAACAAGATAGTTTTTTTTTAAATATTGCAAAACAATGACAGGTTAGTGACATGGCAGCCTAGTCGGCATGCAGGGAATATTATTCAATTTTTTCTCAGTGGCATAGTAACAAGTGTCACAACAGGATTCGCTAGTTTGGGTTTGAGAAGGTGAAATTTCCCCATGTCCTCCAAAGTTTAATTTGGGTTCATGATGAAATATTATGTGTTGGAATTATATATATATATATATATATATATATATAACTCCAAACCTTACTATTAAATTCGACATATATTATATTAAATCCAAAGTTCTGCACATTATATTATATCCAAGGTACATGGTTTAATATTTGGGTCGAATTTTTATATTACATAGTTCGAGTTAATGTTTATGGTGGCGCATATTTAATCATAGAAAAAGTTGTAAACCATGGAGGCTCTATATATTATTATAAACCAAAGTTCTAACCTTTGGTTGGGCTCAAGAAAGACTAATGTGCGGGGGTCGGGGTCGAACCCACGACCTCCCTTGCACCATCCGACCACCATACCACCATGCTATCCACTGGGTCTTAATAGCCTAAGGATACAACTAATATTTAAAGATTTTTGGTTCATACGACAGGGGTTTGGAGGGGTCCAACCCACTCCCCATATAACCATGATGCACAACCGAGGGTGGAGTGGAGTATATTACGGTGGAGTTTAATTCTAAGTGCGGTTTAATCCACTAATATGGTGGTTAAGATTAATTAAACCATGTTTTATATTAAACGTGATTTATGAAATAAGAATTATTATCACCTTATAATCTACAATTTAATATTAATTAATAGCAGTTTTAAATGGTGAAGTTTTAGCGGACTCCACCAATTTCGGCGGAATCACCAGATTATCGGAGTTATCAAGAGTCTTCTCGAGATTTGAAGGAGATATTGTAGGAAACTTTGTTTTGACCATAACTGGAGAAATGCTCGACCAATTTTGGCTCAGGAAGGGTCATTCCACATAGATTGGAAAGCTATGAACACATTGGAATAGGTTACATAGGAAGAGGATCAATTTTACAGGTGTTTTTGTCACTTTGAAGAAAATTGAAACCTCGGGCCACCAGGAAGGAAGGCCGTGCCTAGATCAGCTAAAGGCCAAATGAAGTGAATGAATAGTCATTTATGATAGATTTCGACATTTTGAACTCATTGGCGTATGTTTCAAGAGAATTTGATGCATGTAAACATCAATTTTTTCACTATTGAGCTAATGTAGAGGCTCAAGCCATGGAAGTTGAACCAAGGAGATGTAGCCCAGGAGGGGGGAAATCCTTCATCAAAACTCTATGTTGATGAATCAATTGAGATAGTTTGCTTTTATTTATGTTGTTTTTGTTCAACATTTAATTTTCATACTTTACTCTCTTGAATTCACTCATAAAAACTTAGTTAAATTACCTGTTTGACACACATAAGCCACAAGGAAACATGTACATCAAGAATAAGATCAGTAAATAAATTATAAATCTGAAAATGAAATTAGCATAGAAAAAATAACATTCATACTTAGATCAAGTTTGTATCAGATCTTGGTTGAAAGGCAAGGTTATTTTATTGATATTGCTTGAGTTTTGTGCAAGTTTAATGGTTGCAAATTTGTGATGCTGACAAGGTTAAAGTTGTAGAAAGGTGAAGGGAAATTGTTGGTTGAAAGTCCTAATATTAGGACCAGAATTAGGAGAGTTACAAGAGCACCATATTCACCCAAATTTCCATTCATAGCTACACTTGAAGCACCTCAAGTATTTTCTCAATAAGTTGAGATAGGAGATACAAGTTGTATAAGAAGCCGAGTTGATTGCAAATGTACAAGCATCAGATGTTGAGCCTGAATCCATAGCCATCATGTCAGGTGCTAGAGAGAATCAAGGTCATTCAGAAGAGGATGATGTCAAGAGAGACTTCAATAACATAAAGAGGATGGTTAAAATTATGTTTTATGCATTTACTGTTGAGATGGTAGGAGAAGGTTCTAAGCCTCCATATTGAGAAGGAACTTCATATGATAATAAGGATGAAGAGAAGAGTTCAAAGGGTAGTGGAGGAAAGCCACCTCCATCTCCACCTTCATCATCATTCTCATCATCTCCATTAACATCATCTTCCACTTCCACCACAAAACTACTCACACTCACTCAAAAGCCACAAAAGGAAAAAAACCCTTACTCAAACTAGATATCAAATTTGAGCTTCCAATGTATAATGGCGAGGTACATGCAGAAATATTGGACAATTGGATATGTCAATTGGAGGTGTACTGCAGGATTCAGAACCTTCATGAAGATGACATAAATATTCAATTGGCTTTTTTGAGGATGGAAGGATCTGCACTTGTATGGTGGGAAGCAAGGACTCAAGAAGAGATTAAAAACTACGGTAGGATCTCTATGTCTTGGTAAATTTTTACTGCTACCATTAAAATGAAATTCTATCCCTTAACTTACATGCAAAAGGAAATTATGGATTGGAAAAATTTTAGACTGTTAAAAGGGAAAAGTGTTCAAGATTATACTCATGAGTTTAGGAGAAGAGCTCTTATTCTGGGTATTAATTTATATTCTCAAGAAATTTTGTTGAAGTGTTTTTGGGGTTTGCACAGTTACCTTAGGCACACTATTCTCATTTTTAATCCCAAAAACATATATGAAGTTTGTGTTGAAACCACACACTTAGAAGCAGGAGGAAAACAAAACATAGATGAGAAAATTGAAAGTGAGGGAAAAGGAAAGGGAAAGTTTTATGGAAGAGGAAAAAGAAATAGCTATGTAAATAGAGAGAAAGAAAAAATCACATGTAAAATTGTTCAAATACTGGCCATGATGAAGACCATTGTTGGCAACTTCATTCAGAATTGAAGCCAAACAAACTGAAAGCCAAAGAAAAGGGTAAAATTGTTGCTATAGTTGAACATGACTTAGGGTCAGATTCACGAGATGAGATAAAGATTACATCCATGGGTTTGAAAGGTAAACATATTTCAAGCACTAGTTCTTCAAATTGTTTAGATGTCTCTTAAGATGAAGATACAATAATAGAAATTTTCCATATTAGAGTTGTCTCTAAACATACCATGATCGATACACTTTTTGATAGTGGGTCACAAGCTAACTTGATTTCCAAAGACTTGGTTAAGCAGCTAGACCTTGAAACTATTAGACATCCAAGACCATATCCTTTGGGTTGGATATGCAAGAATGAAAAATTTTATGTTACAAGGAAGTTCATACTGAGATTCGCCATCAATTCAAACTTTCTTGATGAATTTGAACTTGATGTGGTGCCGCTTGAGATATCAGGTATTGTATTGGGAAGTCCTTGTCTGCATGATAGGAAAGGGGTATTTCATCGCCATGAGAATAAGTATCACTTGTTTAAATATGGTATTGAGTACATAATTAGAGCGCATAAGAAGAAGACAAGTTTGTCTCTTATACATGTAGGAGAAATGAAGAGGACAATGAATGCAAGTTAGAATTTGGCATTGTTGATGATCAAACAAAGAGATTTTTTGAGTCAAACTTTTCAGAAATATGCTTATTCTTGTAATGAGATGTTTCGAGATTCTAGCATGCTTCCATTGAAAGGAGGTGCACAAGATGTAAAACATTTGCAGCAGTTAACAACAATGTTGAGCAATGTTGGAAACAAGATGTCGGTGCAAGAGAGTGCAAAGGTCAAAGAGAAAGTGACAAGGAAACTTGGCAAAGAAGGTATGGGTTCCACAAATTCTTGTTTTTGGTTTCCAAATGTACATGGCAATGACGAAGATACTTGGTTAAGATTTGACGCAAGTACAAAGCGAGATTAGTTAAGAATCGCCATGGTGACAACGTGCAAGGTGAGACAGTCTTTAAGTTTCCTTTGATTAATGACGAAGGTAGGAACAAGATGGTTTCTGCAAGAATAGCTTGTTTCTCTACAAATTCAGAAATTTTAGCATGAAGGTGTCAATTATAGCAAGAAAGGGTCGCAAGAATAAAGGAAAAAGCTAAATTTTTGTGAAAATCTTCGATTGATGAAAATGGGAAAATTTTAGTGGATATAGGCTGAAATGGTGAGGGAACAGTACCCTCATCCACATGATCAGTAATCAGAGATCTTTTGGGGTCCAAAAGGCTTCTAGTTGGGAGGAATGATCAGAGGCTCCTTATTAAGCTCAGAAATGAAAGTGCTCAGAATTGATTGGAAACTGAACGAAAATGACTTAACCATCACCAGAAATCTGGTGCAATTAATTTCGTTGAAAAACGACTTTGGATGAAGAAGTCATAGCCTGCTGGCCACCGTTCAGAACAGGCAAATTTTAAAAAAAATGCATAACAGTGACAGGTTGATGACATGGAAGCCCAGTTAGCATGCATGGAATATTATTCAATTTTTTCCCAGTGGCACTATGACAAGTGTCACAACATGATTCACCAGTTTGCGTTTGAGAATGTGAAATTTCCCAATGTGCTCCAAGGTTGAATTTGGGTTCATGATGGATTATTGTGTGTTGGAATTATTTTTTTAATTATTAAGGTTGGATATATATATATATATATATATATATATATATATATATATATATTATTAAATGAAAACCTTAGTGTTAAACTCCACATATATTATATTAAATGAAAAGTTCCGCACATTATATTATATCCAAGGTTCATGGTTTAATATTCGGGTAGAATTATTAAATTACATAGTCTGAGTTAATATTTATGGGAGCACATATTTAATTATAACCAAAGTTATAAACCATGGAGGTGCTATATATTATTATAAACCAAAGTTCTACCCTTTGGTTGGGCAGTGTATTTTCGAGAAAAAATAATGTACGAGGGTCAGGGTCGAACCCACAACCTCCCCCACACCATCGGCCGCCATACCACCATGTTATCCATTGGGTCTTAATAACCTAAGGCTTTGACTAATATTTAAAGAGTGTTGGTTCATACGATGGGGGTTTGGAGGGGGCCAACCCCGTGGGCCATCCCCCTCTCCATATAACCATGCTACAAAATCAAGGGTAGAGCAGACTGTATTATGGCAGAGTTTAATTTTAAGTGCGGGTTAATCCACTAATATGGTGGTTAAGATTAATTAAACCATGGTTGATATTAAACATGCTTTATGCGCTAAGCATTCTTATCACCTTCTAATCTGCAGTTTTAAAAGGCAGAGTTTCAGCGGACTCCACCAATTTTGATGGAACCACCAGATTGTCAGAGTTGTCTGGAGTCTTCTCTAGATTTAGAGGAGATATTGTAGGAAAATTTGTTTTGACCATAACTAGAGAAATTTTCGACCAATTTTGGCTTAGGAAGAGTCATTTCTAGCATATTGGCATGATCTAAACACATTGGAATAGGTTGTAGAGGTAGAGGAGAAATTTTACATTTGTTTTTGTCACTTTGAATAAAATTGAAGCCTAGGGCCAACAGGAAGGAAGGTCATCCCTAGATCAGTTGAAGACCAAATGGAGTGAATGAATAGTCATTTCTGATAGATTTAGACATTCTAGACTCACTGGAGTATGTTTCAGAATCATTTGATGCATGTAAAAAACAAATTTTGCATTATTGAGCTAATACAGAGGCCCAATCCATGGAAGCTGGACCAAGGAGATGTAGCCTAGGAGGGGTGAAATCCTTCATCAAAACTTTATGTTGATGGATCAATTGTGATGTTTGTTGTTATTTATGTTTATATTGTTCAACATTTTATTTTCATACTTTATGCTCTTCAATTCACTCATAAAAACTTAGTTAAATTACCTATTTGACACACATAAGCAACAAGGAAACATGTACATCAAGCATAAGATCATAAAATAAATTATAAATCTGAAAATGAAATTAACATGAAAAAACTAACATTCATACTTATATCACCCTCATCTACCAAGATCCACCTTTACCCCACCTCTCCTAACCATTTTCTCACCATCTTTAGCCTCAACCTCCACTTGGCCTGTTTCCTGTAGCTTTTCATGACATTCTGTAACACTACAGGAAATATTGTAGTAGTGAAAAAAAGTCTCTCCTTTAGTCTAGAATAATTCTTCTGCCTCATATAATCCTATTCAAGCCACCAATATACCTTCAGCTCTGAACCTTTGGTCCAGGGACCCCCTTAGACCACCTAGGTGCCTCCTTCTTTTGTTGCAAAACAGAGTCATTTTGAAGTGTGATTAGCTCATTACAAGATGCATCATTAAAAATGGTAGTTAAGAATAAGTTAGATAGGAATTAGTTAGTAACATGATTCAGTGTGTGTGCTCTAGATTAGTTTCCTTTTTTGCAATTCAATTCACCAATCTAGATTCTGAATGCCACTTAGTGTAATTTCATTTCTTGCATTAGCATAAGTGTGAACTTCTCTTTCTTGCAAATAGCTAGATGAACCAATGTGATCTAGAGTAGTTTATTTCCTTGTTGATAGAGTAATGGTTATGATTTATTTCCAATCTTAGATTACATTTATAAGTGTGACATACTTTCTTTCCTAAAAGTACCCCTAGCACTAGCACCTCATTATAAAATTTAGATGAAGATGGCACGAGTAGAACTCATCTGTTGTGCATATAACACTGTCACCTCCAAGTTTGTATGAACCCCGGGTTGATAAAGTAAAGTTTAGTAGCCGCTGGGAGTTGTAGCACTCTTGCTGAAATACCAGGGCTCACCAATCACACTTCCAAGGTTGTCACAAATTTAAATTCCAAATTCTAGAATGTATGTAAAGTTAAAGATTGAAACAATTTGAAAAAATAATTCAAATGATTTCATAAAATTTCAAATTTTTTAAAAGGTACCTCCACTAATGAAAGATATAGATATTACCAAATACCTAATAAAAACACAACCCAAAAAATGATCTTGTACCTGTTAATTTGGATCGAAATTCGAATGAAATTTTGTGGATCATTGGTTTCAATTACCTCAAAAATGAATGGTTAGAATAAGAGTAATGAGATCATAAATGTATTTGAATATTTTATCCAAGAACCTAACAAACCTCAGGCAGGACAAGAGGTATAAACAAAGAGGAAATGAACTTTCTTCCTTTACAGTTCATTAGGATATGTTCCACACGGTAAGTAGTAGAGATTTTAAAGCCAATGAGGAAGAAGATATAGAAGTACAAGAAATTCAAACCACTCAAGGAAAAAGAGATCATTAATTGTGAAACACCATTCCTAGAACTCCTAATCACTTACAAGAAGATCAAAAATTTCAATTTCTTCTTCACATTTTATATAATCCAAAATTTTATTATAACATATTTGATCAAAGAAAATATTGGTTTATCTAATTTACTCATGATTATTCAATGGTGTGAATTGATGTTCCAAATCATTAAAAAGGAGGATCCACTCCAGTTAGAGATGCCTTAATTGTCAATGTCTCTATATGTAATAACTCAAGATCCAATATTACACCAAATACCTTTATAGTTTCTCACACAACAATCTAAAATATCGATGTGCTCCCTATCATTGGGTGGGGTGACATAAATTGGCTACTATGGTGGCGCCATGTTGTGCCCTCTAGTAGCCTTACTCCTTCATGCTCCTCTTCTAACCATGGTACCTATTCAAACAATTTCCCATTTACATCAACCTAAATTGATATAATATCCTCAATGTGGAATATCCTTCGGGACCATCCTCCATCACAATGTTGATTTAAAAGAATTGATGGTATACTATTGTTTACCAATGGTCACTTAGGTCAAAATTTAATTAATTTTCTTCTACAATAGACACCATTTAATAAATAAGTTAATAAATATATACAAAAAATCCACTTATGGCGTATTAGTTAATCCAAGGTGCAAATAATCACATATTAGTCACTCTTTAACCAACATGCATTCATTTTGAGAATGATGCTTCCCATTTAAGAAGCTTATTTGCAAGGAATTCTCTACCATTTTCACATAAATATTTTAAACATTTATTATAAATAAAACATTTATTAATCAAGAAAATTTAAATTTAAATTCATGAAAATTGATTAATCATATAATATATCATTGAATTCAAGTATTAGCACTAACTTGTTAATCATAATAACTTTGCCTCCTCTAATAAGTTAGCAACATTTCGTATTTAAATCAAATATTTTTTTCATTTAGGGGATAAAATGTTTCAAGTACTTGCACTAACTTGTTAATTATGATGATGTTTACCCACTTGGAAATATATTTCCTTATTAATATCATAAAAATATGGTAGTCATTTTTTTATAATAAGCCGACATAAATATGTTGGCTACTTATTTTAATAGACCAATTGATGAAACCATAATCACTGCTATCCTTTTCTCAATAAGGTGATAATATGAAATACAAGCCATATAAATAAATAAATGAGCCTAGAATAAGCGTACTTATCTCACTGGTAAATGTCTGAATCTACTACTTTTGTTGTTACTAGTGCTACTAGTGGATATGTTGCTAATAGTATGCTCGTGGTGCTTAGTCAACTGCTGAAACGACATATTATACATAACCTACTATATCAAAAGGTAGCTCTGATACTGATGTTTCTTACCTTACTAACATGCTACCAATCCAACCAAAAAACCATGGTGTTACCTAACACCTTCTGATCCATAACTGATCGAATAAAGTGCTTAAGCAGTTTGATTAGTTTTTCCTTTAGATTGACTGTTATCTGAAGTATTATTTAATAAAAAATGACATAA